>VXBN01012748.1:1046154-1204235 GCA_013397395.1 Sinosuthora webbiana | reverse complement strand
GGGCCGGGCCGTGCCGGCGGGGGTTACATAGAGCCCCAGCTACACGCCCAGTGCCGTGTGTGCGGCCGGGGAGGGAAGGATGGATCTTGGCACCGCGCGTGGAAAGAGCCGTTCATTCGCGGGGAGGATATCCTTAAAAAAAAAAAATAAATAAAAATCGCTGCGTGTTTTGGAGTCGCTATTTCAGAGGAGAATGGCTTAGCTTGAAAGCAGATGCGCTGCCCTTTCGCTCCCTCAGCTGCCCTTGGATGGGTTGTGGCAGGCGGGACTGCCAAGAGAGCTCTGTCTCCGGTCAAGGGTTACCCCAGGCTGTTGGCATGGGGTCAGAAGCAAAAGGTGGATGGTTTCTGCAGAGTTCGTCGTCTACACCCTTTCCCTCCCCTACCCTCCCCCTCTTTCCCCGCAAAATCATTTTGTGGACTCTGCAAGGATTAAGAAAGGATGATGAACGGCTCAGGAAGGTGTTTCAGCCAAGAAGACACCCATATCCTAAAAGGCAAACCTGTAGAAAGATGTGTTTTTCTAAGTAAATTCAGAATGCAAAAATTTCCATGTGCAGTTCAGAAGGCTTGGAATAAAACAGGGAAAAAATATCTTAGTAGTGTCCCCTTCACATCTCCTGCCCAAAAACTTTCTGAGTTATGAATTCAACATCACTTTTCCTGCTCTGCATGAGCACAGAGTGCTGATTCCATAACCCCTCTTTCTTCTCACAAGAGTGCTTTCCTAAGGGGAGATAGATATTGAGGTGTGAATATTAAGGGACAAATATGTGGAATGCTCAGGATAGTTTCCTCGCATTCTCTTGAACTGAAATTGTGCTGCTTCCTTCCTTGTGTGAGGAAGTCCTTATTCCCCTTTATTGTTTGTGAATTAGACTCTGCTTTGGATTGGCTATGCATTTCTCATTTCTTTTGCTTTGGAAAAGAGTTTAATCAATTTTTCTTCAGAAATATACTGTCAAAGATTGAAGTGGGATGTGGTTTTCCACCCCTCCAGCTTTGAGCTGCTTGATTTTACTAATGATTGCCCATGACTATGATTTGGGCAAAGAATAGGGATCAATACCAACACAATTCTACACAAGGAGCACCTGTACTTGCTTGTTCCTTAAATGAGTGCCAGATTGGACATAATGTATTGTTCAGTTCTTAAATTTTAACAAGGATTTTGCCTCATTAATGGCTAAATTATCTAGTTCTTATTGTGTCTTGTCACTTTTTTGCCTGTTTTCATGTATTGTGTTCTTTTTCCTCTACTGTCAACAATTGTCTGAAAACATCTCCCTGCATTTCAATTTGCTGGCATGTGCAACTCAAAGAATGCCACAGGACTCTTCTTTTGGGGGGAGATGCAATTTTGGTGTAATGCAAGAAAATTTGTGAGTATCTGTTCTACAGTCTAGTACTTAGAGATTGGCACTTTCAGTAGTCAAATGTTTTGAAAAAGCTGCACTGTGAAGCTCCAGTCATACAAAATTTTATCACCAAGATCAACTTTCCTTCTAGGCAAGTAGTTCTTCCAATTTCTTACAGTAGTACATGTGGGTTCACAAAATGAGATAGTTTATGCAGATTTGTCAGGGTGCAAAATATGAAGGAAAAACTTCTTTAGCTGCTTTAGCTGTTTATGTTAGTTTTCTGGCTGAAACATCAGGAAGACTGATAATTGCTTCAATAATGTAATTGATGGAAGAAGTCAGCATAGTAGATTAATGTGTTAATGGAAATATGACTGAAAAGTGATATAGGAGTCTTTAACAGGAGTTTTGCTCTTTTCTTCAAAATTGGCAGGATTTGATTTTTTTTTTGTTTTTGTTTTTATTTTTTGAAGATGAAAAGTCTGGTAAATATATGGCAAATATATGGCAAATGGTTTTCTTCAGTCAAGGTGACAAATAGATGGTGAGATCTGTACTTTGCTCCATATCGTGTTCAGATCCCAATCAATCCTTCTTATGTGACCTAACCCTGGACCGCGGCATAAACTTGTGATAAAGATGTTATTTGATGTATTTGTATGTAGAGGGTGCTTAAATATTCAAACTTTGTCTGTAACATTTATGTGCTTTTAAAAATATCTTGAATCACTATATGCATTTTGTTTTCAAAGTGTTTCTTTTAGTGATTTAGCAATATTTTGGGGGTTTTTTTTCTGAAAAGATTACCTGCCAAAAGATCAAATTCAAATGTTCAGAAGAATACTGTATTTTTTTTTAAGGAAAAAGAAACACCAACGTGTTGAAAAATTAAAAGAAGGAATTTAAGATCTATTATGTGAATATCATCTTAACAACCCATTTTCATCAAGAAATCACGAAAAGAGTCCTGAACATATAAAAGTCTATCCCAGCTGAGTCTTACCTTGTTTAAATGACTGGTATCGCTTTGCCTGTTTTGCAAAAGACAGTTGATGCCGAGCTGTAACAGCTCTCCCTCTGGAGTGGAATTAAGCTGCAGCTTGTCTGGGGCTGAGGGTAAAACCTTTGGAGGTAGAATAAAACTGAAATATTTCTGTTGAATTTCTGAGACTTTGTGTCCCACTTTGCTTTCATACCTTGAGAATTTATAGGGCTAGCTGTTTTATCAGGAGATATATTAGCTTTATTATGTAGATAACTTGACTAAGTAGTATTCCAAATAAGCAATCTCTGGGAAGATGTAGTCCAACGCAGGGGATTCCTGCAAATGTGTGTAGTTTTCTCTTTCACACTGTTTTTGAAAATAGCTTTTTAAACCATAAGAGGGTACTGCAAATTGCATAATCTAACAACTGAAAGGCACCAGTAATTTTAGCTATTCATGTATGAACCTATTTCACGTTCAATACATTTCCTGACGACAGTTTCTCTTTATAAGTTTAAATTTAGAGATTCAACTGTCTCCTGACATGGTCAAATTTATTCATAGAAAAGCAGGCATTACATAGTAATCTCCACCAGAATATTAATATTGCTATATGAGAACTACATGGTTCCAAAACACATAATTTCTTGCTAAGATTCAGTTCTCCAAAGACTAAGTATTTCTGGGATTGTTGCTGTCTTTCTCCAGCTGTTGCTTGTCAGCTGAAAAGCTCTTTTGACCATGATTTTATATTTGATTTTAGGCTGCTTGCACACTTACAGTACCATGAGTGAATTATTGTATTGTTGAATAACATTAGTTAAAAAGTTATAAATATTTTTATGTAATTTTGGAATAAAATGTATGTGCTCCAGTTGTCACGAAGTGATGGAACTCAGGAAAGTGTGACCACTTTTATGCTCTTATTTTTATGAATAAATATGTCTAATAGTTAAATTTTTCTCAGCTAACTAGGGGGAGTGGGGAGAAAAAGACATATTCTCGCCTACTCCTTTCACTAAACAAATCTGAACCCACAAGAGAATATCTACTTAACTGGGATTCAGAGTTATGTTTATTGTGCACCCAAAACTCTCATTGATGCTTAGGTCTGGGAAGTCCTAATCTTCCGCTGTATTTAGGCAAGACCAAGAGACCTAACATTAGAATTGCACTAGAACACCCTCTTTTTATTAATTATTACTGTTACTTTTTGTGTACAAATCGTTTGTCCTGTCACTGAGGTGAGCACTGAAAAAAACACTCAAACTGACTGATAAACTGTTTTTAGTGTGGAATTATATATTACACTCATTCAAATGTAATGTATGGATCTCTTTTTCTTTGGCAAGAATCAAAGAAAAAAAAGGAAAAAAAAAAGTATTTCTGGAAAACTATTAAGTGTGGGAGACTCACAGGAATGTTTTGTTATCAGGTTCCAGAATAGAAGTCGTAATTACTTTCTCTTCCTGTCTTGCTATGCAGGAAGGTGCCAATAAAGATTTTATCAGGAGCAATATGCCAAATAAGGGTATTTTGAGAAACCACCGCGAGGAAGGGGAGGATCCCAAGAGCAGCACTACTCGTGTAGAGGAGATGGTGGCGATCAGGCTCCTCACTCCTGGCTGCCGGGGCACTGCCCACACCAGGTACATGAGTCTGGGGCTCTGCCCCAGCTTCTGTCAGGCACCAGAATTGTTCCTGGTCTGTCTGCTGGTCCCTGGGGTGTGCCCAAAACCCAGCTGGGACTGTGCCCCTGGGTCACATCATCTGCCGGCCTCAGCTCCAGAGGAACAGTCCTCACCCTGTGGAGGCTTTGAGCTGATTCTTTTTTGTTTCAGTGCCTCAGATGAGGCTGGATGTGGGAGAAATGAATATTTCAGCCAGGAAGAAAAGGATGACAATCCTTTAGTGAGGCACAGTAGAAAGAAGGGGTTGGGTGTTGGTTTCTGTCAATGTATATTCTTTTCCTACTTTAACAAGTGTCTTTTTAGGGAGAAAGGGAGGGTCTGGTAACAGCAATAATCATCACAGATATTAATCCATATTGAAATTACGACAATTTCATTGTATTACAGGGTCATGAAATTTCCTTTGGGTTTGGTGTTGTGGTTTAAAGAGTTTATTTTCCAAAATTATAGTAAAATATTTTTTATTATTTGAGTGAACCTATGTGTCTTAGTGGACTTTCTTTTTACAATGTTATATATACCAGTACAAAAAAGCATTTATTGAACCTTTTAATTTTCTCCTCCCCTTCATTGCCTATTATTTGTTTTTGTTTTTAACAATTTTTTTGTTTTGTTTTATTATTATTTGTTTTGAGAAAATGTGGTTAGTGAGTTAGTGAGTTGATTTCAGGCAGTGTCCCTGAAATAGTACTCAATTTCTTCCATTTTTTTCTTTTCCTTTCTTTTTTTTTTTTTTGCCCTTTTAATATGCTTTTAAATTTATCTTTTTAAGATAATTCTAAGTCTTCCTCTTGGTTTTAAAGGCAGCCAGAAAATCACCCTGGAAAGTGACACCAACTTAATTGTAGCCACTGTGGCAAGAAGTAAAATTAAGTATCTGCAATTTTTTACAACCAGAGGACTACCTGAGGAATGAGTGTGAGGTCTTAAATCTTGGAAATATAATACAGGATGCTAAAGGTTATTTTATCCTGGCTTTGGATTAATAAATGTCTGTGTTCGATTACAGTTCCAATGAAGCATTTAGGTCTGATCCTAAATCAATTAAAATACATTTTTTCTCCATCTGAAAGAGGCGTGGGGGGGGGTTGTTAGCTTTTCTTTGGTTTTTCTTGTAAAATCCTTTCTCTGATTAAATGTTTATTTTAGGAAGAAATATTCTGTGTCCCTCATACATAACATAACATGTAATTCATACATAACATTAGGCTGACTCTTTTTTCACAGTGTGAAAATTTACTTAAATATGATGAATTCCATGAACTTCAGGACTTTTTGATTTTGCTAATCATACCTTTCCAACCTTGGTATGGTTTTACTTGATCAATTTTTACTTGATTTAAATCCCTCCACTTAAAAAAACCTTATGAGATGTACTCTTTATTATCAAGAAGCTGCATTTATTGCATGATGGTAAACTATCCTGAAGAGGAAGCCTGTTCTTAAAACTAATTTAATTTTAAAAAAATCAATACAAATGGTTTGAATACAACACAGCGGTTTAAAATAGAGAACTTCTATTGTAGATGTGGATTTTGTGGGCCTAATCCTGCAAGCCTGTCTCTGCTTAGCCCAAATTTAACGTACCTAATTTACATGCTTATTTGTAAGCAAAAGATTAATTTGCGGATTTGAAACTTGAACTTTGAAATTTCCCCTTTGAAGATTTGAATTATTTCTGCCATTCATTTTGCCACTGTCTGGAGTTGCCCTAAAATAATTCCAAACACATCTCTATCTTTGAAGATTACAAATTATGTTGTAATAGTAGTGGAAACCATTTCAAATGTGCCTTTCTTCCTTGAGTGTGCAGTCTTTACATGGTTAGAGTGGGAGGGGGTGGCTAAGAAAGAAGAAAAACTACAATTAAAATATGATGTATTAATGCAGTTTGCCCAATAAGCATAACTTGGCAAATCAAAACAGTCAGTGCTTGCTGAGACTTGAGTTTCTTTTTTTGACAGTGTACGGTTATATATTACATGAAGATCTAGCCACAGTATTTCGTAAAAACAGTGTGCAGGTACTGTGTTTTTTGTTTCATGTATCCATTTTAAAGGGCTGAGTTTGAAAGAGTGAATATGTGCGTGCTTGTTCTATGATTTTTGAGCCTTTTATTGCCTTTGGTTTGTTCAAATATCTCTCCATCAGCAGAGATAACACAACCAGCTCTAAAAAAATGACCTGAAATTATTTTAACCTACAGAAAATGGATCAAATAATGGTGTGAGCTATAAAACGAAAGGGAAGAAATGAGTGAGTGCCAGTAATAGATCTTTTTAAAATTCTTTTAAATTACATTCACAAATTGTTCCCAAAATATTCAACAGTGACATTTTTCAGGATCATGATGAGGACTCAAGCTAAACATGACTGTTGAGACTCTCTCCATGCCTTGCATCCACAATTACTACTGTCTAATTAATTAGTCTTTAATAGGTTGTTGTGATTTCAGAAACATATTCTTGAATGCCCTACCTTGCATTGAAGATTTGGGTCTCTTTCAAGGCATTAAAAAGGCATGAAATTATGAAGGAACAACACCAATAGGAGATGCAGCCAATAAAGGTTGGTATATTATTAGTAAAGGCTTCCTGACTCTGCAGTTTTTAACCCCATCCTCTCTAGAAGTATTAAAGAAATATACTACATATCTCTTAGTTCTCATCCCTGGTTTATTTGTCGGAATTTTGGGCCATAAAATTTTGGAAGGAAAAACAACTGGCCAGTTATTCACAAGTTGTTTCACAGAGAGATTTCCATTTTGCCACGTGTTTTATTTGATGTGTTTTTATACAGGCACTGAGAAGCTGTGGCATTTTCTGTGTGTGTCACACCCAGAGTTATCAGTTATCTTTCCTGACCCAGATGATACAATTTAGTGCCTTTTGTCTGTGCATGGCTAAGATTAGGACAAGGCTGTGAGCAAGGCAGCTGAAGATGTGTTTAGGTAAGACTGTGTGACCAGGACGTTTAAGGAGGTGAATGAGGGTTTCAGCAGGGGGTTATGGGTCTCTTTGGGAATGCTAGTCCACCACTGGCAGCCTGGGCCCCTAAATCAGGAGGCCTTTGTAAGGGGTACAATTGCCACCTCTGCCACAAAGGCAGAGCCTTGCAGATATTATGACATCCTACACACTGCCTTGAGTTGCTTCTGAAGAACACCCTGGCTGGAGATCCCTGTGCCACAGTGTTCACACATTTGTGTTATGATCCCTGAAGTGACTTCTAGTACAGGAAATGCAGCCTTACTTGGGGCACTCCTGCGAAAAATACCAGTCTCAAATCTGTGGGACATTCTTCTTGCACTTATCCTGCCCCAACTTAATATTCCTGTGCCCTGCTCTGTTTATAAGGGACTTTTTTGAATGCAATACCCAGCAGTGGTCATAACACAGCTTGTGAGCTGGGACAAGAGTCCTTCCCAGTGCCAATTGATGAATATACTAGCACCTTTGCTTCCATAGGTTTGGAGGAGTTAAGGAGATGTAAGGACTGCTTCCACTAGTAGCAGATCCTGGGACACAAGCTGAAATGGCTGTCCCCTCCATTTCTCTGGCATGTAAACCTCCCCTCAGTGGGAATCAGAGCTCACTGTTATTGTTTGGCCGGTAGAAGAATGAGAACTTCCTTGGTTTGTGTGCTTTTAGGAAAAGAGTTTCTACGTGAGTCCAGGAGACAGATGAAAAGAAAGTACCAAATTTTCTGACTCTTGTAAAAGAATAAAAGAAATCTTTGCTGTTGTATACACCAAGACACCTTGGCGTGTTAGCAGCTGGTGATGGTAAATAGAGAATGGACCCAGCAGTTGCATTCAGGGTCTCAGTATGGGGATAGCAAGGTCAGGTCAGCTGAGGCATTGACCAACCTCCTCAGGTGGAAAGTGTCCCTGCCCACAGCAGGGAGGTTAGAAAAAGATGATTTTTAAGGTCCCTTCCCAACCCAAAGTATTGTAGGAACTCCATTGGTCCCACAGCAGCCAATGACCCTGAAGCCCCACTCCTGCTGCCTCACCATAGCTGAGTAAAATAGCAGAAACAAACCAGTGCTAACTGAATGGGTTACAAAATTGTTAAAAAGCCAAGTTTGTCTCACAAGAAGTGTTTTAGTTGATACAGTGGAGCACGTGAAACTGTGAAGGCAATGTTATATGACGAGAGTCTGGACTGGAATATCAGAAGTATGTTCCCTTGACACTGGATTGCATAAAGAACAATATGAGGATATAATGGTGTATGGGCACCACTGTCATCACCCCAGTAAGACTCCATCTCCCAAGGACTGACTTTTCTGGGGCTGGGTTCTCAGTGCACTTTGGCATGTGGCTATTAGTGTGTATACAGCTTACCAATGGGAAGTGCTAGGAATTACCAGCTTTTCTGTTTTTCTCCTTCAAAGATTATCAGTCTCTTCCTGTTCACACTGTTTGGAGATGATGTGTGGCACAAGTCAAGCCACAAGTGTCCTCTGGTCATCTAGAAACCACCTGAGGAAGGATTCTGGAATAAATTTTAACCAGATGCTAGAAGCTTAAGTTCCTGGAAAAGTCCCTCCCTGACTCTGTCAAAAGATCTTTTTAGCCACTGACTTGTAAAGAAGACCTCCATTGTCAGTAACTTCTGGCTTGGCAAATTACCTAAGAGCCTGTCAGGAAAACTTACACCCTACAGTGACCTTTCAAGCTTGTCTACATCCCAGATGGAGATCTACCCAGGCATTGACCAGAAATTGCTGTGATCAGATAAAGACAGGGCAGCCCCATTAGGGAGGGGGGATGGGAGGACATCCTTCTGCTCCTTGCTTTGGGAAGGTGTTTCCAACATAGGTTTCAGAAAGCAAAAAAGACATTTTCCACAAGGCACATCTATAGAAAATTCAATTGGATGCCCGCTTCCCTCCCTCGGATGTCTGGATTCAGTGGGATACTTGCCTCCCAGATCCTTCTGGTGACAATTAAGTCTATTCCCTTTTCTAGAAGTATTTCAAAAAAGATGCCAGGTCCAGAAATTTAAGTGCTTAGGATTGTCGAGATTGGAGTTACCACTACTAAGCCCTGGAGCACAGCTTGGGTGAGTGTCTTAGGTAGACCCAGGAGAGGTATCCACAGGCAAGACAGTGCCAGACCAGCTGGTAAGAAAGTTATCAAATACTCAGGGATTCCTTCCCTCTCTTTTCATTCCTATGCCCAGAGTGTGCACCAGGGATGGGTGGCCTGGTGAGGGCTGAGACCTAAGAGGGCTGAAAGGGAACTGGCTCCATAGGAATGATAAAGTGTCCTGTGTTCACAGGGAGCTGGGGTGTGACAACCTCCCCTCCCCAAAGTTTCTGCACAATTTGTAGGCACAGGGGAGTAGAAGGTTACAGCATTTTGCTTTTCCCTCCAAAAACACCTTTTGGTTATCTTGCCTCACCAGACATGAATTGAAGTTCATGAACATGGCAGATTGATATTTCTTTTAAAATAATGTTAAAGAAAGAATAGCAAGAAGGTAAAGTGTACATGATTTTTCTGGTCCAACACTAATTATTAAAATGTTGGAGATCCCCTTTGGAAAAGCTTAAGGACTAGCCTAGATTTTTTCCCTCATCTGTTCTCCTCACTCCATAGGGAGCCTGCCAGAATAAAATATGTCTGGTAATCAACTCCTTCTTCAGCGGTAGCCTGAAACACAGGTGTGAGTCTGGTTATCATGGCAGGAGATGGGCTGATGGCTGAGTGGGATGGAATTGGGGTTGGTTCATAACTTTCCAGTGCTGACAGCCCCAGGGGTAAGGGATGAAGCTCTGCTGGCATGGGCCACGTGTACCTGTCTGGGACTGAGGCACTGCTCGGCACCTTGACCTCTTACAGTGTGTTGGCATCACGGCACTCAGAGCAAACAAGGAAAGAAGTTGTTAAAAATAAAATGACAAAACCATGCATATGCATGAATGCTGATTGGCATCTCAGGTGTCAGCCACAGCCAGCTGCCATATAGGTTTTTCCTTGTTAAATTACATCTCCACAACTGACTGTTTGTCTTGGGTTTTGTAACCAAAAAAAATGTTATTCTATTCCATCTATTGAAACCGGGTGGAGCAATGTTGCTTATCTCTGCCCAGGTGTGTCAGTGTTGCTCAAATGGGTCAGTGTTGCTTATCGGATGGAGCAGTGCTGCTTATCTCTGTTTATTGTTCCACTACCCCCATGGGGATATCTCCTGCTAATGGAACATTAAAGCTCACCACTGACATGACACATGACATCATACCATTTGAAGATGCTCTACCCAGGGAGGAGGAGCCAAACCATCCTCACCTAGATAAAAAGAGACACAAATGTCACCAGTCATCCAGTTTTCCACCGGATTCTTGGAGGAAGACTGGACCCATCTCACCATTATTGGATCCTTTTTTTATGGGACCATCTCTACTCCAACAAAAACACATCTGCCGCTCCAGGAGGGCTTACTTTGGACTGCTTCCAACACCCTGACCAACAGGGGTCAGGTTGAATTTCTGACTCTTTCAGGGTTTTCTAGGATTTCTTGTTTGTTTGTTTGTTTGCTTGCTTATTCTTCTGTACTACAACATTTGTATTTTTTATATCCCTAGTAAAGAACTGCTATACCTATTCCCAAAATTTTTGCCTGACAGCCTTTTAACTGCAAAAAATTCAATTGTCCATTTCCTACAATTTGAAAACACTTTTGGAAGTGACAACTGGGATTGACATATAGGTTTTGGTTTTCAATATCTCTGTAATAAGCGCTGAAGAATTAGGAGATTAAAAAAATTTGCAGAGTACAGGTGTGGTAAAAGTGAATATAGTGTTTCTTTAAGTAAGATGTATTTACCTTCTATTATTATCAGGATATCTCAAGTGTCATCCTTTACTAGTATCTTCACCAAAAAAGGTTGAATGGGTTTTTTTTCCAAGGCTACTTTGAGGGGAGTAAGTAGACTAGAAGAGGGTTTTTAAGCTGGAACATCCCCCTCCCCCACCCAGATAATTTTTAGCATTAGTTATATGTAAAACTGTTGATCCAAGATCTCCTTGGCAGCTGTTTTCTTCTTATGTCCCTATTCCTTTAAGCTGAATAAAGGCATCTGTTTTCAGCCTGACAATACTATTGATAAATTGTTTTAGGAAAATTAAAGTAAAAAACAGGCTGGTTGACTTCTGAAAGAAGGAGAAGCACTGAAGAAAAATACTTGCTAGGATGGAACTTGTTCACTCTAGCTGCCCACAAGTGGGAGAAAATTGGCATAGCTCACACAAAACATTTTTAATGTTCCAGTTAAAACTTGAAATGATCTGTCAGCTGTAGCAAATATTTGTTCTGGCTTTTGCAGGTATCTCTCAGTCCTGGCTGGGTCTGCCTGTATGTGCAAGTGTTAAAGGGTGGCCTTCCCTTGCTGTTTGAGGGTGCTTACAGTAGGCTGGGAAAGAAGGACCTGCTTTGGAGCAGCATGGAAATAAGTGGCAAAAGCTTTATGGAAAGTATTTTGTTGTTCAACAGAGTTAGGGCCAAAATAAAAGGTGTTGCGTATAGTGGAAACATTTGCATTATGTAATTTATTATTTGTTTTGTCCTTTATCAACAAGTAATTTGATTCCTATCCTCCTTTTCAATAACCAATGAAGATTTTGTTTGCTTCTCCCTTTCTGTGTCATCTGTGAGACAATCAGGTTTTTTGCCCTTGAGTACAGATTTGCCCATGAATGCAGATTGATTTCAGAGGTACATGCTTCTGAACAAGACATGCAAAAAAAGTAATATCAGTAGAAGGACCAAGGCTGAAAGAAGGTTTATTTGATTCATAAACATATAAACTGGTAAGTGTATTGCTAACTGAATCCAGTGGCATTTGCCACAGTAATTATTATGCAGTTAACTGCTTCATCCAAGTGCCACTGTCAGTCAGTACTGCCATTAAAAATAAACGTGGTGGTGACACACTCAGAACTACCCCTGCTAAGTGTCCTCGTGATTGTTTCTCTGACATGGAAAAAGAAGCATGCAGATAAAATTGTCTTTTATCTAATAGGTCATTTGCCTCTTGCCCTGAAGAAAATGACCCATTAGACAGCAGTAGTGCTCTACATTTTCATGAAGTAGAAGATAATTATGGGATACAAAGGCTGGTTAGAAACCAGAATAATTATTTCTGTTACATGTTTATTATCTCTGGTGGAACTTCAAGTCAAACAGTTCAGAAAGCCAAAAACTTCTGAATTCTGCCACTTAGGTATTGAGTGAAACTAATGGTCATAAAGCACCTGATATTTTTTAATTAAAGTGAGTAAGCATGCACGTTAAAATGCCATGTTATTTCAAATGCATTTGTAGAACAAAAACTAATTGATCTCAGAATAAAAAATATTTTTTGACTAAAAATGCCTTTTTTCTTTTTTTTTCTTTTTTTTTCTTCTTATCTGAAATCATATTGGAGAATTCTGCATAGGTCTTTAACAAAGAAAGTTGCCTAAATTCGGCAACCTGCAAAAAATGAGAATATATATTCAGTCTCACCTCCAAAACCACAAAAGCCCAAAAGTCATTCTGAGCCCCTGTTTTCTGCCTCCTGATTTAGGTGACTGGAGCACAGCTCAGAGGTTGGGAGAGATATGCTCTGAAATCCGTGTTTAGTCTGACAGATTTGGGCCAACACATGCAGCTGAAACTTGGCAGTCTAGGTAGCCTGCAAAGTTAAATTCTGCATAGACATGTTTACCTTTTTGTTAGCTACAAAACACGTTTGAGGGATTACATCAAATACTGTGCTCTGATAACTGGAGCTGTAGCCGTGCCAGTTTGGAAACTTAAATGGCTGATGGTTTACACATCAAATTTGTACTGCAGTGCAAAACTGCAGTGGGTATGAAACTTTCCCTGTAGCTCATCTCTGGCTTAGGCCATGTCTTTCATAGATGCCAGTTTAACAAGGTCAGATATGCCGTGTACTTCTAGATGTTTTAGTAAGTATTCCTATAGCTGCTGGTTAAATTGAGATTATAACATTCTGGCTTCCTGTTGTATGCATTTATCTGCAATTGTATGTGCTTCAAAAATGGATTAGGTGACTTTTCATAGTAGTTTAACTTCTACTAATTCCTTCCAAATGCACCAAACTTTCTTAATGTGCCATATTTGTACAGATGTTACTTTTTGTATCCATACTCCTCATTCTTGGAAAGATAGAGTTGGAAAAAAATTAAAAAATAACCTCTGCAGAAGTGGATTAGTTTCTGGAATTCCTATTGTCTTCCTAATTAATCTAAAAGTTCTGGTCTATAAATCTACACAGGCTACTACTCTGAGAAGTGGTGGCATAATGATTTGATATGTGACAGTGTAAAGTGCTGACAGTGAAAGATGTAAATTCTTCTTTTACAAACTTTAAAATAATTTACTTCCTTGTGGCACCAAGTCACAATATAATGCACTAGTTGTTGCACATAGACCTGTAAATCTTCTTTCATAGCTAGACCACAACCGATACTTACTGTTTGAATATTACAAAAGCAGTGTCTTTGAAAAAGCACAGGTTTTACTTTCTCATTTGATAGAATCCTTTTATGTGTAATTTATTCCAAGTTATTTTATAGTTGATTTTTTAACCAATTACTAGTATGCAAAACACCCTGTCATAGTACTGGGAACATTTTGTATGTAGTTGCAGACTATAAAACGTTTATAATCTGTACTTTTTTCTGTCAGATCTTCTTCCTTTTTAGTGAAATGGTTCTATAGGAATTGGACAACTCTAATTTCAACCATTTTTTGTGCAAAAAATAAATGAGATTTTTGTGGTCAGGGGAAAAAATTCCAAAGACTCAAGAGAATAAATAAGATTGTTAAAACCAAGTCTTCTAAACCTTAGAACTAGAATCAATTTAAGTCAATTTTGGAAATGTTTAGTTGTTGCCAGTACTTTACTAAAGAGAATTTACTTAGAGCCAGTTAATACTTGGCTTATAAGCAAATATATTGTCTAAGGAGTCCTTCCCTACACACTACACCATCACTGCAGCCTCCCTCCTCTCAGCCTAATGATATCTTTTAAGCACTGCTGCCAAAAGATTTGTATCTTGTTATCTCAAAATTCTGGTTTCATTGGTTGATATGAACAGCAAGCTGGCTATCATGAAGATACACAGTTCCTTCAAGTTGTGTGAAAAACACCCAATGCCTTGACAGGAGGAGTGGCTTTAATATAAACTTGTGCTTTATTGTAAATCAGATAACCAGCATGAGAGAGGAAATTAAGAAACTTTGCAGCCAATCTGATAGGCAAAGCTAGAGAAAACCAGGTTCACTCCCTGATTTGTTTTTTTTTCAGTACGTGGTGCTGTACTAACACCACTCTCTGTAGAAGCAGGGCTTAGGGTTGTGCCTGAAATGTCCTAACACATCTTTATCCTAACAGAGCAGAACCAAAAATTGCTTGCCCTTTTCTAAATAACTAAGATCAAAAGTAAATGACACTATAGTGTGCTCATATTTTTATCCTCAAATTTGTATTGCCCTGACAAATTATGAAATATTACATTCATGATCATGTGTGAGTTTGTGTGAGTCATCATGTCTGTGTTTTGCAGAGCTTAAAAGAAGCACAGATGTTGGAATGGTGTTTTCTGGCGACTCATCACTGCCTTAATGTCTCTGAACCTTATTCTGTGGGTTTGAAAAATGTAGCAAGGAAACATTTTTGTAGACATGCATGCTCTAAATATTTGTTCATGGAAGAGTTTTGGAACTTCTGATCTGCAGAACACTTTTTGGTGGCCTAAAGACAGCTGGCTGATCATGTTGAGCAGGCACTGCTCCAGACACTTTGTGCTCACAGAATGGTATCTCATCTGGTTCTGCAGGGTAGACAGGAATCTTGTGTGACTGCAAATGGAAGTAGGGAGTTTTGTATATTCACTGTGATACAACCACATCATAGAAGCACTTGAGAACTTCCATTCTATTATTAAATAGCAGTAATGTTCCCTGTAATGAAATTATAGCCACCCAGGCATCCTCTCTCAATTTGGAAAAAAAAAAAAAAAAACAACTAAACAAACCATTACTTTTATATGATTTTATTTGCTCCTTTGCATATCCACTCTACTCTGAGAATTTTTGGGGATTTTGTGTGTTTGTTAGACTTCATCTTCTTCAGATGTATGACATGGTGTTGTGGTGGTCTAATACATGAGATATATTTTAAATAGATTTTTCCCTAGCCTAATTCTTGAGGATTTTATTATACAAGAAAAACTCTATTTGTCTTTACTGTCGTGAATTTGGGTATATTCACATGTGAGTGATGTGGACTTTTTAAATAACTTTTCAGGCTTGAAAATTGGTGACAGTATAACTCCAGAATTTCTGTAGGGCCTTCATGTATAAGCCCTTGATTTCTGAACCCTTCACTTCAGGAACACTGCAGGAAGAACAAGGAACTGGGAACAGCAAAATTACTTCAGGAGGCCTACTCCTGAGAGGAGGTCACTGCTGTTACAGGGAACTAGAAGAAGTGTTTTGCACCAGTTATGCAAAACAGGGCTCCAGGTAGGGATGCTTGCTCTGGGGGAAAATGGGTCTATGTCTTTCTGACCCTGAACTGTAATCCCTCAAGTTCTTCTCAAACAGGGAAGGTCAGGATCACATCCCTCAGGATGAATTCTTGGGAGAAAGATAACTAGCTGTCTGCACTAGGCAAAAATTTAGGGTTTTTTTTTCAAAAGATACATGTGTGAAGGGTGTGACTAAGTAGATGAGACTTAGGAAAGAGAGAGTCAAGAAATGAATCAGAAAACATGAAGGAAGAATATCTAAAATGTCAAAGACCAGACATCTGTTATGAGATATTAATTTTCTTGTCTTCCATTTCCACCAATACTTTCCTTTCTCAGGCTACTCTGTGTTTTACTTTTGGGAATGTAATGATTAGAAATATTTGGCTATTCAAGGATTTGATTCAGAAATGAGGAGAGAAAAAAATGCTGTGAAATAAATTACGATGCTTATTAGTTTAAACATAAAACTGTAATATATTTACATTTTTCACTTGTTTCCAGTTTTCTTAATCTTTTTTTTCTTTCTTTTAATAGGTTATCTGATACATCCTTATGTAAAAGATTAACAGAATTTTTACTGGTTGAAGATATTCCTGTTTGTTTTTTACTTGATGTGAGGTGGAAACTCTAATAAATAATCTCTGTAGGGAGACACATGTCTAATTTATACTCAGTAGTACTCAATAGTAGTCCTTCTCAAATAAGAGAATTTAGAGAAGCAGGTAAGAGGCAGGATGTTCCATCAGCCAACATTTTATGCAACCCCAAATTAAAATAGTTTGAAATTGTTTGAAAATTAGAGCTGCTTGCACTCTCTGAAGACTTGAAAGACAGGAAAAGTGCTGAGAAAACAGATGTGGTAGGGAAGAAGAAGAAGGGAAAGAGGAAAAGTAGGGATAGGTGGGCAGTTGTAGACCAGTCAACTATCTCCAATTTCCAGATAAATTCTGGAATAAAAATTCAACATACATATATGTAGGTGAAAGATCAAAATGAGATGAATTATGATCAACAAGTTGTGTAGACCCAACATTATTTCTTTCTTTGTTAGGACAACATGTCATTTGAACAGAGAGGAAGCCATAAATTTAACCCGCCTTGGCGTTATTAAGGCTTTTGGTACACTTATTTATGACAGGCTTGTACAATAAGAGAAATATGGCCAAGGCAATGTCTAACTAGCTGGCTGTGTGACCTAGAATTCAGATTTCAAACAAACCTGTCACTCAGAACACTATCAAAGACGTAGAAAATGTATTTTGGAAGGGTCTGTTTTGTGTCCCCTGCTAACCCATGTACTGCCTATGTAATGGAGAGTATGCCATGGAACTGTGAGGGGTATAGTGGGTGCTGGAGGATAAATACTGCAAAAAATCTCAATGAGTTAAGGTAGTTCTGGGAGCACGAGAAGGAAAATAAGCATTTCAGTAGGAAGATATGAAACTCCTACTTCTGGTAGGAGTAAGCCAATCCAAGGCAAAATAGAGACTTGAGAGTGTGACTCTAAAGCCAATGAATAAACATTGACCTTTTCTGTACCATGTCTTTCTGTGCTTTTCCCATTACAATACATGTGAACAGCATTTTTTCTTCTCTCCTTTATGACCTTTGCCTGATGGATCTGCCTTTGTACTTTGGACAGCCTCATTCTGTCCTTCATGCTTCAAAAAGATTTTTGCACCTCATTCATTTCCTGTTGTATACTTTCTTCCTGTGTTCAGATAGTTGAGGACCCACAACTGATCTCTTTTTAAGTTTCATTGTTTTTTTTCTTCTTCTCTTTTAGGTGATTCATTTGCTCAAATGTTTTCGGAGGTGTACTTCTTTTCTGCCATTGAAATATAATCAGTTCCTTTGAAGTGGTATCTTCTACCTTGGTGTCCCTTGCTCCTCTTCCTCCTTTTGTTTTTTCCCCTAGAAATGCCAAACTAGCATATAATGGTTCTGCTACTTGATCCACCTATATATGCACAGCTGATTCTCCTGGCAGCACTGCTGACCTTTGGAAGTCTTCTCTTACTGCTTTCTTCACCTTCTCTGCCAAACTGTCTTCTCCCTGAAATCATTACCAGATTTTGCTTTTCTTCCCCAACACTAGGACACAGACTTTTTGGACAACTACAGAGATAACTCTTCTGACAGAATTCTGGGTCTCCTAACCTTTACTAGGTCACTTTCAACATAACATTTCCAACCCTCTGCCGAGAGTGTGCTCTCCTGGCACAAGGTAACAGGATATTTCTTCCCCCCCAGACTTGCTCTGCCACACATTCAGCCTACATCAATTACCCAACTCATTCCCAGCTATGCTAACTGGCCCAGGCAACCACACTTTGTATTTCCTACATTTAGGGGCTTCCGTTCATATTCCTGCATTTCTTTCACTGGGACAGATGTCTGAAGTGTTTTATAGAATGACTGTTTTCATTCCCTTGCCAGCTTGTATTTTAAGGAATTTTAAGGACTTATTTTAAGGAATAATCATGCCAGATCACTTTCTCATTTCTAGGCAGAGAGAATCAGCAGATCATCAATAAAGACACTTCCTGTGAAGAGAGAAAATATTTGTGTTAAGGTGCTGTTGAAATACAGATCTGGAAGAAGACGACTCAAGCATACTCAAGAAAAATAAAAGTTGACAAGAACTGAAGCATACAGAGAGCAGAGATCCTTTGGTGCAAAAGGAAGTGAACAGGCTGATTACTGCATACCAAAGAGAGAGAATAAGATTTACTCCTGGGTAAATCTAGAGACTAAGCATAATGGGAAAGATAAACTAATGGTGATTGACGTGTGCAATTAGCTTGCAAATAACTTCAGGCTAGATCTTTGAAGGTGGCTTCTAACCAAAGGAAAATAAAGCATACTTGTGTGTTTTAGTGTTTAGTCTATGTTGTGGCAGAGATAAATAAAGATTTAAAAAAAGAAAAAGGTGTGGTAACATATGAAAATACTTTTGCTAGGAGGCTGTTGGATATGAAATAAAATAGCCAATAGTAGTTTTCAGTCCTGAGCAATAGCAAAGATTTTCAGTACACTAAAGTCTGTCTCTCATATTCACTTTTTTCTTTTTTTTTTTTTTTTTTGATACAAACACCTTTATATCTCCTAAATAATTAAAAGCAAGAACAGATATAGCAAAGCCAGACTAATGTGTTTCCTGATTCTTTGAAGTTGGGAGTTAAAAAGAGTAGTTTTCTGGGGAGAGAAGAGATAATTTCTTTGATTTTAATGATTATTTAAAGAATTAACTAGTAACTCCTGGTTATGTTTAGATCATGCTTTGTCCCCAAGAACTGATAGCTCATCTTAAAATCAATTGTTGCCTAGTGACAAGCAATTATGTGATTTGATTACTTACAGACAAAACATTGTCTTGGCCTATAATGATGGTCAGAAGCCTAAAGTTTGATTTTATCAGAGTTTTGGAGGTTTCAGCAAGACACATAAATTGTTTTTGACATTCTTGTAGGCCTCTTACAAATTTCTTGTTATGCATGGAACAATTTTTATCATGTAATTTGTGTTTTTATTCAAGGGTGGAATAAGGAGGCAGACTTGGGTTTTCATTTTGTTTTGGCTCTCTTTTGAAAATTCTCTCGTGTCATATTTTAAAAATAGTTTTGCAAGAAAAAAATATAGTTCCATGCAAGTCATCTTTGCTGGGAGCTTCGGTGGATGTGAACCGGCAATACTTGCAGAATCAGTGCTTGCCACTTAATTCTTCCAGTTCATCTGAGTAAGAGGGCAAATTCCTTGTAGATGTGCATTTGCTGACTGAGAGCTGCCCCAAAATACTGAAAGAAAATATTGCAAAGACCAGTCACAAGAACCATAAAGAAAGGAGTTCTTATTGAAACAAATGAATTCCTACTGACTGAGCATCATTTGTGCTTTCACAGATTTGAGTTGTTGCAAACTAGATTCTTTACAAGGGACAATTGTTTTTCTGAAAATTAAAGTGAAAATAAAACACATAACAAACGTAAAAGGAAAAATATGTCAAGCCTAACAGCCTCAATTTATGAGTAGCGGGAATTTTCCAAAGATGTTTGTTGTCTTTGTCAGCTTTCACTAGTACAGATGCTTCAAATCAAAATTATTACATTCTCTCAAGGAACACTACTTAGCATTGTTATTATTACTTACTTTATTGCAGGCATGAGTGCTTACACAGTAAGAAGGATTAGGCTAACCAAACAGTTCAACCTGGGATAACCAAGTAGCCTGCTGTGGATTGGATGGGGATTCTACAGATATTTTTAAGACCTGTGAGAGGTGTAGGAGGTGACCACTTTTTCTCCAGGAGTACTCATTTTACTTATTTTGGCTGCACTTTCCTAGGAAGTAGCTGTTGTATTTGTTCTCTTTGCTGTCATGGAGGGAAGACCAACATTTTACTGTGCTGGAAACATTTCACTGGTTCAGGGGAGGCCTGCAGAGGCTGGGAAAAATGCAAGTAACCCTCTTTTAGGGCATGCTTCTGTGTAAAATCATACACATCTCCTATTGACAGTCTCATGGATTTTTTTTTTATTTTTTTAACTTACAAGTTGCAGTATCTATTACCAAATGTGGTAGACATCTTATGGATGAAAAAATCCTCACTGTACAAAACTTGCTTTAGTTTAGTAATGAGGAGTAAGACTAATGAGTGGCATTTTAAGTGCTGCAGAACAACCCTGTTATGCCTGTAATGCCATAACTTTCCTTTTTGTATCTATAAGGCTGCGCAACTTGCTTTTTTAGAAACAGTTTTTGTACAAAAAATTGACTTTTTCTGTTGTAGGTTGTATTTTGAGTGCAGTGATGAATATGCAGATGGTGGAATTCTGGCCTTTAAAAATGTTGCTTATTTTGATATGACATACAAATCAATACTTCATATAAAATCACATAGAAAATTTCATGTCAAAGTGAAACAGCAAGGTATTTTCTTACCAGTCAAGCACAATGTGGGATCCTTTTGTAAGGATTTAAGTCTAAAAAATGCCTTTTTCTCCCCCTGGTTCTTGTTTCACTCTGCATTTTCTTTTGGTTAATGAAGGAAATAAAGGACTTCAGATCATGAAGGACCATCAAATAAACATGAGCATTTAGTAAGATGATGTCATCTTCATATTTTATTGATCCATGGAGAGCTGAATTGAAACACAAAGGAAGAAAAGGAAAATCTTCATTACTTCTGTATCTGACATTAGCTATTCTTACTACATTGCAGTGCCACTTTTTATTTCACTGATATGAAAGAGATGCTGTAAAAACAATTGAAACATCTCAGAAAACAACTGCAAGAATGAAATATAAATATTATCTTCAGTATTGGTTCTGTTTATCCTAGGAGCAGACCTTTGTGTGATGCTGCGTGCTGAGGGAGAACTCTGGCAAGAGCATCTTCCATCTTCAGGTGTGGTGCATGCAGGAGCTGGAGGTGGAGGGTGAATTCAGACAGGCAGAGTCAGGGAAGTGCTGGGGAAGGAAAGGAGCCTTCTGGAGCTTTGCTGAAGAATTTGCTGAAGTCTCATGAGGAATTGGAGCATTATGTTGGTGAGTGTGGTGGTTTGGTGTAGGAAGATAGTGCCATTAAAGGAACTTTTTTTTTTTTTTAGAAATCAGAGTGCGGGGTCCTTTTAATCTGTTTAATGAAAGAGTTTATCTTCTTATTCTATAAACTTTAGGGCCAGGAATATATAAACGTGTAACCAAGCGCATGGCAAAACCTTGCCTATGGCTCATGCTCCACGAGAGGGAGCCAGAACTGTCTTTAAAATGTCAGCAGCAAGCCCTGTGAAAAAACGCAGCCGAAGCTCTGCCCGAGGCGCTGCCATCGCCTTGTGGCCATGCAGGGTTTTAACCACGGAGCTGCTGCTGCTGCCCGGGCTGTGCCCCTCACCTCAGGCAGCCCAGGCAGCGAGGGACGTGCTCTGATCCACCCCGGCTGCCATCCCCACCTCCTTCTTCTCCTCCTTCTTCTCCTCCTCCTCGTCTTCCTAAGATCTTCTGCTGTGCGAAGACACAAGTGCCTCATTGCTGACGGCCCTGTTGGCATAATCGGCAAAGTGTGCTTCTCCTTATCTGCATCTGGAATTTATTATTCGGCTTAGCTGAGGCAATAAATGCAGGAGGCAAACTGGGGGATGAAACTGGAATTAAAATATGCAACACCTGGCAGTGCAGTAGAAAGTAAGAATGTTTTTTGGATCATTGAGTTGGATGTGCAAAGATGTACTTCCTACTGATTTAAACACTAACAAAACAACAAAGCCTCTAATTAGAGTCCTTCTAGGAATACATGTGCCACATGGAAAAAGTCCAGACCTACAAAGTCAGATAGTGGGTGATAATGGATTTCAGACCAACTTGGAGTTTTGAAATTGACTGCAATAAAAGTTAACTGGTCTGAAATAAGAGTCAGTGATACTAAAATATACTGTTGCTAAAAAAAAACTTCCTTTGGCAAGTTAGTGTCCCTTAAGGTCAGCTGGAACTGCTGGTGGAACACATGAAGCTTAAACTGAATCTGGTGCTGGAAATGTGGAGCTAACTGAGCAAGGCTGTACACTGATGGGTGTCTGGGAAGATTTTCAGGAAGAAAATGAAACATTTCAGAAAACTTTTAAATGAACAAAATATAAAAATGCCATTGTTTTAAAGTAAGCAATTTCAAGCAAGAACAGTCTAATTTTTGCTGGGAAAACTATTGTTCATTGTATCACCGGATTTTACAAAGCAAAAACCACTGTTCTTCAGGATTTGACAGTAATGTGTGTGAAAGAGAGGAAAAATCCTTTAATTTCAGAATCACAGGATGGGTCAGGTTGGAAGGGACCACAGTTTGTCATCTGGTCCAGCCTCCCTGGTCAAGCAGGGTCAACCTGGTGTCTGAGCTTATGACACAGGATTGTGTCCAGACAGTTTTTGAATGTCTCCAGTGAGAAAGACTCCACAACCTCTCTGGGTAAAGTGTTCCAGTGCTTGGTAACCACGCAGTAGAGAAGTTCTTCCTCACATTCAGGTGGAACGTCCTGTGCATCAGTTTCTGCCCATTACCTCTTGTCTTATTGCTTGGCACCACTGTGCAGAACCTGGTTCCCTCCTCTTTACACGCCTCCCTTCTGTTACTCACAGACATGGAAGAGGTCCCCTCATGCAGCTGCCTCGCCACTGGGATCCCCTGTGTATGTCCAGTCAGTCTTGTTGGCCTGAGCCTGGTCTGAAGGACAAGATTGCCAGAGTGGAGGGGCATTAATAGCTGGTTGAAAGAGTGAATGAAAAATTTTGTCTAGAGGCAGGGGATATGTTCTGGATTGCAGAGTATGGTTTTCATTTATTTGTAAGGGGGTGTGAATGTGTGTGGATGTACAAACACTTGCTGCATCACACCCCAGGGTGGAGTTGTTAGTGCGTCTTCCTCATGCTGTAGGGGGGGTTATGGGAGAAGAGTGAAGCACTAGGCAGTATCTTCTTTGTTTGATGCCTAAAAACATCACTGGACACATGTAAAACTGACCTCATCATAACCAGAAACTGAAGTTGGTGACTTCGTTTTTGCCAAGGCCAAAAAGCTTTTTTTGTTCGAAAGCTTCTCATGATGTACCGTACTGCTGATCTCTCCACCACTTTGCCCTTTGGTCTGCTAGGAGCAACCAAATACTGAAACATGATACCCATGAGGATTATGCAAACACAGGGAATATTTACATGTAGAGAATAATATTGACATTTGCATCTGCCTTACAGTGTCCCCTCAAATTATGCTGAGCAAGAACATATTCAGGCTTCTTTGTTAGATTTGTAGGCTTTATGAATTATGACTGTTTCTTGAAAATATGAAGCGCATTACTAGTAAGCTTAGACACCAAGTAATGTGTGGCTAAAATTTATAGTCAACTTATGGTTGACAGCTACTGCAAACAACTGCAGGGCCATATAGAACCAAAATGCATTTAAAATATCTCATGCCCAGCCATTGGAAGTGCACTGGATTTTTCTTCAGACAGGTTGTTTCATTGAAAAGAGCCCTTAAGAGTAATTTATCCTCTTTTTAATGTTAAGCAATCATATGACCAAATAGTTGCCTGGGAAAAAATATCTGTGAGAAGCATCTTAACAAGTGCATTAATTGTTAGGTAAAAATAACTTTTCATCTGACAAGGGAAGAAATACTTGCAAAAATACCCATCTAGGTGGGTTTTTTTTTTTTGTTGTTGTTGTTGTTGTTTTTTGGTTTGGTTTTGTTTTGTTTTTAAGATTGCTGTTATGTACATTTTAAAAAATAAAATAAATAAGAATTACAAAATCGTAAAGCAAACAATTCCAGTGAGAAATAGATTTCTGTCATTTGTTCTCCTTTCTTGTTTTTTTAGTTCATTAAAAAAGGGCAAAAAAACCCTTAGGACGTAGAGGGTTAGCAAATATACTGGTACACTTACTGACTCTTTTTTTTTTTTTTAAGTGACAAAGGCAAAACAGAGGCTGTGCTGACCTTTACAAAAGAAGAAATCCATGGGGAAAGAAGGGTTTTTTCTGACAGACAGGAAGCTATCCAATTCAACCATTAAACATAGTGAAGGAGGATGTCAGGGAGTCAAATGCAACCTCAGGCTGTTGTTTCTCTAAGGATGAAAGTGTACTTACCCAGAAAATCTCATACACAGAAACTATAAAATACTCTAATGTACTCAGTCTAATCAAATAAGCTAGCTATCTGTTAGTGTTTCAAGGCAATCTTTTAAAAATATTTATTGTTTTGCTCTCAGTATTTATTTTTCTCACTGTGCACATAATCCCGAATTTCACATTCTGATTATTATACTATATAACTTTCCATGTCTTCTCTATATTACAAGGCTCTCTGTTAATCAGTTGCTTATGCAAAACGTGGAAGTTCCCAATGCATATCTAGATATAAAAAATAGTTATAGATAATCAATATTTGCTAAAGCAAAGAGTGAAAATTAGAAATCTCTGATAGGTATAGGTATAATCATAGTAGAGACAATAGTACTGAAGCTCATTATGTAAACACAAATGGTTGTACTGTAGGATAGATGGTTAATCTGTGAAATTAAGGAAACTCAGACTCAGCATGGTACATACTCATTTAGAGAAAAAAGAAAATACCTATCATGTAAAAAAGATATCCTAGCTTCAGTGATCAGAGAAGATAACCAGAGTAGTAGTTACCTGTTAGCAGCAGTCTCTATTTGTTGGTTTTTCTTGCAACAGATTGAATAGCTACACATTTTTTTCTTTTGTTTGTTAAAACTCCTCTTATAAAGGCAGCCAAAACTGTTGCTGAAAAATGTTATTATTGAAAAAAAAAAAAATTGTGGCTTCATGTGGGCAGTGTTCTCATTCAGTGGAATTCATATGATGCTCATGAAAAACTGCAGGGGGAAGAAGAAGTATATAAGAAGATGCAAACTCCCTATATAAGAGCTGAATCATTGCAAAAATGAAATTGCAATGCCACAATACCCAGCACAGTAGATAATGAGCAGAATGCAGTAGAAGTAAGGTTGCCTGGCTCTCCCACACTGGCTCTGTAACCTAACTAAGTGCATTCTGCTGTGAAACTGAAGTGTAGAGTTAAGGGTAAGTCCATCTGAGCAATTTAAGTTAAAGCATTTTGGTACAGATTGTTCTGATGTCCATAGAACCTCTCATGTGTCACACATCCAGGAAGGGAGCTCATTCTAGTTCACACATTGTGACTTCTCCATGCTGTGCAGTTGGGGACAGGGCAGGTGGGACACACTGTCCCTTCCCCTGCAGTGAGTTCCACAGCATGTGAGTCTCCTCACCCACCTCATGCTGCTTCTGCTCAGGTTGAGAATGTGGCAGCTGAATATTGCAGAGTGCTGTGAAGTGTTGGTTTTCTGACCGCTGGATAGTATCCCCAAGTGATGGCAACCTGCAAACAGGTCCTAAAATAAGATCTTTGTAGCCTCTGCCATGCACTTTGAGCTCCCTCTGGGAATTTTCACTGGAACAGGACAAACTAATAATGATCATTGTTATAACAAACAGGACTTCAATATGTGCTAGTGGTGTTGATACAACTGGAAGCTTTCCAGAATTATTGTGCTTAATCCACACAGCATGAAAGTATATGAAAACTAAATACAGGTAATAATGCTGAGCACTAGTCAACTGACAATTTTAAATGAACAATTAGATAAACTTGAAATTTATAAAAAATCTCCATGGAATATGAAAAGAATAAAGAAAAATAGCTTTAACCTAAAAGGATATAAGAAAATGTAAGCTGTTCCGGAATTTATCTACAATACCTTGAGAGATTGCTTTAATATATTCAGGAATAAGAAACGACTAATAGGCGAAAAAACACAAAAAACCACAATGAAAAATGAAGCTGTCTTGGATTCATTGATGTACACATCATAATTTTTATAAAAAAAGTGTGGTTATAAATTCATTTCCCAATAAATATTCCCTAGAAAACTCTAAAGAACAAATTCATTGAATAACATCTTAGGTAGGATGACATTTGTTAATCATTAGTGAAAACAATCTTAAGCTAAAAAGTCATATTTTCCAATGCATATTAAAAAAAGATAGCCAGTAAAGATGTAAAAAAATTACTTCACCTCTTTGCTTGAAAATATGTTTCTCTGTTTTAGATGCTTACTGCAAATGAAGAAAAATATTCTAATGAAGTGAAAATGCATGATGGGTCAACTGAATCCCTGATATAAAATTCTCCTTTGAGTTCTTGACTGTGGGGCTGATGTTTGCAGGGCAAAATTATTCTTGCAGAAGTTTGAAAGTCAGGTGAATCTCGATTTCCACGCAGAATTCGGCTCAGTTGTAATTACATTAAATGTCACATAATGTATATACATCCATTTCTACATGCTTTTTAAAAAATAATGTAGCATATACTTTGTTTCAAGTAAAGATTTACTTAACAAGAATATGTAGCAATGTGAGCATGACACGCTGATTTATCTAGCAGCATGAAATTAGTTTCATGCTACAGTATTTTATGTCTGTTGAATCAGAGAAAGTTATAATAGCTCAAGGGATTTGCATCTGACAGGGGTACTTTCCTGTTTGTGTTCTTAAATATTAACATCCTATTTTAATTAAATCACATCCCAGATTTTTTTTACTCTTTTTGAGAGTAGTTGAAAGTTGAAACATGAAAGTAGCTTCATGTTATCATGTTATTTTAGAGTATTTCTTACTTATGATGTACTTTTTTTTTTTTTTTTAAAAAGAAATTATAAAAGTTAATTTGAATGAAAAACATTAAAAGAGGAAAGGAGAAGAGCATACACACAGCATTTGCAGTAATAATTTGTTTGGAATGTGTTGTGCTTACCTGAGAAAGGATTTGTCTAATTACTGAAAAATATCCTACTAAATCTGTGATTTAACATTATAACTTTGCATAATGAAAAGTAGTAGACCATGTAAAGGTCTGGTTTAGCAGAGCTTTCACATTCCTTTTGCACAATTACATTTTGCATTTTGGTTACAAGTGGCTCAGGAACAAAGGCTTATTTCACTTTTCAGAGGAGCGTGTCCACAGCTGCATGCTGTTGATTTGCCATAAGTTTTAGCATTTCTAAAACTTGCTAGAAAGCTAGTGACCTTAAAAAAAAAAAAAAATTTAAAAATGGAAGCATGTAATTGCATCCCCAGACTAAAATCATCTTCAGTGCCTTCTCTTTTATTTATTTTTTGTCTTGAAAGGCAAAACAATTACTGGCAACACTAGACACTGACCACTCCCTGTAGCACAGAGGATGTGGATGAGGATGTGTATGCACAGACACAGTCTTTCACACTGAATCACAACTTCTGTCTGCAGCTAGGAAATAAAATGTAATCTCTTTCAGTTTCAATTTTGTCTTGCCTGTTATACATTGGAAAAGACTTTGGGTCACTGTCCCAGTGGACTGCCCCAGTCCTTATCTCACAGGTAAATAGGAAGCAATTGTGCAAGATAAGGCAGACTGTTTGTTCAGCAGGACTGAGAGCTTTACCTGGAATTATGTTTTATGCACGTGGAATAGTTTCTTCCTCTTGCTCACCCCTTGAAGGTGACACTTTGCTAGCTGCCCACATCAAAGCATTCAAGAGTCTTACAGCAGCAGTGGGAAATGAGGCACAGGACCCTTGAGAGGGAAGCCAGCTGGGAGAGGCATTCCTGAGGAGATGAGGGTTTCCCAGGCCTCGCTGCCTCCTGAACTGTGCTACCCTCTCCCTGCCACGACTATCCTTTTGTCAGAGAGTGGAGGGGAAGTCTGTGTTAGCATCGTTTGCCAAGCTGGAAAAGCAATGACTGGTACATAAACCCAGGCACCAGGAATCAGCCCATTGGGGTACGAAAGAGTTTGTTTTCATATTTCTCCAGATCTCTTCACAATCGAACATTCCATCAGCTTTCTTTGCTGTGATTTCCTTTTCCTTTTTATCTTATTTTTTTTATTTGTCCAGCTGTTCTGCTTTTTGAACCCATGATACTTCTGAAGTCAAAATAACAAGTGCGAGATAAAATAGGTTTGTCTATTCTAGAATACATTCCAGGTGATGAAAGGTTTGGGATTTGTTTTCGAGAGGTTCATGATAGAAATTGGCTCTTGTGTTAGGGAACCATGTCATTTCAGTGGTTTCAATCTCCAGAGCTAGAGAAAAACAGTTTTTTCTTCTCTTCAAGGGCAGTGGAACTCAAGCACATCTTCCAAAACTGCAGATAACAGAAGGTGATATTTGGCAATGGAGTACTCACGTAAAAGACATGTTGTAAAAATCTTTCAGCCCCCAAGAAAATTCATGTGTCAGGTGAGGAGAATTTTCCAAATTTTAAGTTGTTGTGAAGTATTTGACATAGATGACAAGAATGGCACTTTTTTTTAATTACAAAATGTAAACATGTGTTTTTAAAAGTGGCCTGTCTGCACTCCAGTGAGTTGTAAGGTGAAAAATTAGGGCCTTTTACTGTGACTATGGAAGATGCTTCTAGGTTCTGAATGGGAGAGAAAGCATGTGTCCCCTCCGAGCTTTTAAAACTGTATTAAAATTCCAAGATTTGTCTAGACTTGCTCTGTAAACCCCACGATTCATACATTTTCAGGTGGGTCTGCTTGCAAGGAGCAAGCCTTATTTAGGGCACTCTTCTCTCCATACAGTTAAAAACAAGTCCCTGGTCAGAAGAGTGTTGGCAGCACAGGTCACTTGCACACAACTCAAGGTGTCTTGTCCACGGATTGCTCACAGCCCTTTGTTTTGGTTCTGTAAAAGAGGGTCCCACCAGCAGCACTGTTTAGCTACACAGCTACATTCTAAAGCAGTACAAGGTATTGTTCCATGCTCTACAACAGTTTTATTCAGTTGGGCTTCCACTACATTTTCAGGCTTACAGGGTTGAGGATGAATACTTAACTGCCTCACACTGCAGACAATGACAATGAATTTTTGCATGTTCATTTCTACAGTGTTGGTTTGCTGCAATGCATTTCTACACCCAAGCAAATGATCCTATATATGAAAAAGAGTTTCAGTTCACCTCTGAACATGTAAGGAAGTTAAACTAGAATTTTCCATAACTTTCTCATTATAATTGTCTCAGTGCCAGTACAGGAGCACTCATTAGGTTTTGGAAATGTACGTCAAAGCCTGTTGCCAATTTCATTGGGCAAGGTGCCAAATAGCCCACCTAGACCATCAAGTACTAAAAAGACTGCACAGATAAGCTCAACTGCTTTTTTGGACTGCCTTAGCCAGTGTCAGAGTGTTCTCTGTACTGTGTTCAATTTATATTTTTTTGTTTGATAATGTTTGTTATTTTTGTCATTATTAAAACCTTCTGTTTTATAAAGCATGTGCAGAGAAGTTGCCTCGTTATTATTGACCCATTCTGAGAAGTTGCAGGCCAACCAGGCCAACCCTCAGATTTAATAAATTTTCAAGTAGCTTATGCCATTCTGGCCATGTGCAAGATTGTATCACTGGTCTTTAATTCAGACCAGACAGTATTTTCCTGAACATTCTCACCCTAATCCTAGCTCTCAGGAAAGAAAGGGCAGTTTCAGCACTGAATACAAAGGACTTATAGACCATGGCTCTGCAGCCATTTCAGGAATGGTAACCATAGTTGTGAAGATGTTACCTTTTATACCTCCCAGCAGCAAATTCCCTGATTGTTCTCAGAGACCTTCTGAGAAACAGTTGCCAAGTGACATGTGATTTAGCTCCAATGTGTAGAAAAGTAACTTTCAACTTCTTTCTTTTTCTGCTTTTGTTCTTTTTAATCTTTAATCTGGAGGTGTTTCAGAAGTTGTCCTATATGGCAATCCTCTGACATTGCCTCAGGAGCTTTTTCCTTGAGTATCTGCTGGAAATAAGGAGCCATGATTTCCAGCATGTACCTTACTAAACCTGCAGCTCTCTGAGGACTGGGCAGCTTTGTCGTGGTAATTGGCCATGTAATTGTGCCTCTGATCAGCTCAGCTTCACCCATCTTAACAGGCTGCTTGTTCCCTGGCTCGGCAAGGGGGGGTTTCTTTCCCCCCAGGGCTACCCCTAGAGGGGTGTGACTTGACCCTGGGGTCAGGCCAGGCAGCCTCATGCCTCTGAAGCTGGAGTCCCACCCGTGTCTGACCACAGGGGTTTGCTGTGCTAAGTGGGCTGACAAACTGTCATCTCCTACAGTCATACAGTGGTTCAGGCTGCAAAGGACCTTAAAGTCCATGTGGTTCCAACCCTCCTGCCATGGGCATGGAACCCATGGAACCCATTTCCCAGATGGAGATAGGTTTGTTCTCATGTGGTCAATGTTTTTCTAGCAACTGCTGCTAGAGTCTGTGATCTGGAGAATGCACTCATTTCTCTCAAACCATTTTCAGTAAAAAAAATAACCTTGCCAGGATGGGAAATCCTGGCAAGGTTTCTGGCATATCTGGTTCCATGATTCAGCATTTCATAAATAAGTGTTTAAGTCTGTTTTGTCCTTTGTAAGAAATACTGATTTTTATTAGCAAATGGCGAACTGTTTTTCTTTCTGTTGACTTTCAGCTGGGGCCAAGGAATTTGCATGAATGTTACTATTTCTGGCATGCCTAGAGACTTTTTTGGTATTGTCAAGAACAAAGTGCTCTAGAGAAATGCACAGCCAAAGATGATTGAAGATCTGTGCATACAATGTGTGATAAATTTGTCAGCAATTAATTTTTTAATGAAAGTCACAAGAAATAGAGGAAGCCTCTTAGGATATACCACTGGAAATCCCATAGGTATTTCAATTTCTTGAACACTTTGCTATGTGAACAGAATTTTCATTAAAATGCATGCATTTTCGTGCTGGTAATTCAGTCTGAAAAGCAAACTGCTGGGTTTTTTTCCTCTATTCATACATGCCCTTGAAGTATTTTTGGCAGCAATACCAAGAAGACAGTCACTCCACCAGTATCTGATTTTCAGTGCTGCGTGGCAGAGAACGGGGGGTGTTTATGGTGACTTAAATGGCAGCATTGGAGCACATGCTGTCACATCTCCCAGCTAAGGGAGCAAGTAATTCCTGCCTCTCACATGGTCCCTCTGATTAAGTGCTTCTTGCTGCTTTAGGAAGCCATTTGCTGCCCTGCAGTGTTCTCTAATTCACACACACTTGTGTGCATCTCCATTTAATTTGTCTCTCCAGCACCCAGCCTGCAGCACACCATAATATGGGAGAGCAGACTTAACCTCACAGTGATATGTTATGGCCCAGTATTTCATAGGCAGAGACCAAGACTGTTGCTTACTCTGATAATTTTAGTAATGATACACTACAGAAACGTTACCTAGTTTTTCAGCTTTAGTTTGATCTTGATTTGGAGGAAAAAAAAAAACAAAAAACAAAAACACCAAAAAAAAAAACCCCACATGTTGTGATTAGAATAGTCCTCAGCCTCTTTTAGCACAAACAGGGTTAAATACTAGAAGGGACATACTTTTCATTTTCTATCATGGAAGTACAAGCGGTAACAGTGATGACTGTGTAACTCAGGAGGTGAAAAATGACCAACCAGTGATGAGCAAACACTGGCAGAAAACATAAAAGCAGACACATAACTCATAGGCCAGACAGCAAGAGATAAGACACTGCATACGAATAAGAATATGTGGGTGTGAGAGCAAGCAAGTGTTGGAGAAGCGGATCTGACTGCTTCACTGAAAGTGCAATTACACAGAAAGCTCTTCTGACTGCATTTCATCAGTAAATACTACCCAGTGGCATAAAACTGGTAAAAAAAACCCCAAAGAGCTGTATGAAAATGGCAGGCTTGCTTCCAGGCAAAATAAATTACAATGAGTTCAAACTACCAATATATAATATCTGCCTTGCAAATGACCCACTTTGTTCCTGTTTTTTCTGAGAATGTTTAATTTTGGCTCAGACTTAGATGCTTTGTTCTGGTTTCAGCAGACCATTTGAACAAGACTGTGCATTCTGGATATCAATTACCTAGATATGTTGGCTGACTGAATATACCTTAAATCAAGCAAAAATTGTGCTTCTTCCATTAATTAATACACTAATTTTATCAATATCTGTTTTCAAAAAATCACTGAAGAACAGAATACTGATATTTCTTGATTTTCATTAATACCCTATGCTATAATAAAATATAAGCCTGTGCTTAGTCATTTGGTAAAAGATCTTTAAGGGCTTTCACTGCAGGTATGACCTGAAATAAGAGCAGTATCCAGGGCTCTCAGGATGTTTTTGGTGGCTGCAGAGAAGAAAGTGAGGATACTACTCCCAAAGCTGTGTGAGGAAGGGGATGGGACCCAAAATGAAGAGAATTTTTTTCACCAATAAGGAGCTTCAAAATTTTAAATTACATGAAACTTTTTTTTTTTTTTTAACTTTTCTCTTTTTTTTCCACCAAGTTCTTAATGCCAGGTTTTAAGGCTGATCTCTGTGGTTCTGTGGCTTGGGATCATCCTGTGAAGGCTGTTGTGAAGCTCAGCTCTCCTAAGGTGCCTTCTCCTGAAGGATCAGCACTTAAGCCTGAAAGACCCTCTGACTGTCAAAGGACCTGGATGTGGGGAGAACCTCCTTCCTCTCCTGTCAAATGCTGGCTGTTCCCAATTGTGTCAGGTTCAAGCTGACTGGATTTTCAGAAATAACAAACTCAAGTTACTCTTGATCCCCTTAGAAGAATTTTAGATCCAGACCAGCAAGGGTTCAGTTTTCACCTTAGCCAGTATTTTTACCATTGATTTTGGTATTGCATGTCTATACTGCCCTATTTGTTTCAGTACTGGCTGCTATTTCCTTAAAAATGTATTAAGTTTTTTAAAGAACGGATCTAAAAATATACATTTATTATGGATTAATAAATATATGGACTTTGTTCTCCCAAAGTCACAAATGGACAAGCAAAGCATTTTATTTGCGAGACCCAAGCATTCGGTGAAAGACAATTTATGAGTAAAATGCATAAACATTTTTCATTATTCCAATTGCTGAGCTCTGGGTCACTTCACCAAGTTTGTGGAAGTAGCTGATTGCACTCTAGGTTCTTAAAGCCAGACTGGATTTCCTGCTCATCTGTTTACTTTGACTGCCTTTAATGATCCATCACATATGGCCTGATGCGGTAATACTGGGTTACAAGCCATCCTGGGTTTTTTGCTGGAGAAAGATTCAATTACTCTGACTGTTTCACTCAGCCCTTATAAAACTTGGCTGGAGTTTACTACTGTCTTTCAGAAGAAGTTGAACTCCTTCAGTGGAGGCTTCTCTGTGCTTTTGCAAGTTTCAGGATGACCCCATTTGAATATTTAGTTCCACAGGCTTCATTTGTGTATTTAAGTACCAGTACAAATCAGTGCATACTCAAATGTACTTCTTTGAAGGTTTTAAAAATTTATTATTGTTATTGTTATTATTATTATTATTCCCAGCTGGTGATACTTACATTGTCTGGATCTGATTTAGCCAAATGACAAAAAAACCCACTTGTCTTAAGTGACAAACCCTCCATCCAGAAGTTTCATGGCTCATTTTTCCAAATTATGTGCCTGAACTTTTCCATTTTTAGTACTGTGTCTAATATTAGATTTTAAAAATTATTTGTAAATCAGGCAAAAGTGACTGAAAGAAATATAAATATAGTTTATAAAGATAGGAGTCTCCATCAGGATCTGCTATTCTGGCATTAAACAAAAATAATCAAGCTCCTAACTGAATTTTTTCTGCTCAGTTGTATTAATTTTAATATTGTACAACCTGAAATATTTTCCTATTTTTCACTTAATGTTTTGTAATCTGTACAGTTTCCATAATGTTTTGAGGATAGGGCTTCCTTAAATATCCTTAATATTTTGCTTTTGCATGATATTTGTGTAAAACCTAGATTGCCTCTTAAAATGGGACAGAGTTGTAGTTCATATTCAAGTGGAAAACAATGTGGGCAGTTAAATGGGAAGTGCATATCATGGAGCCAAACTACTGGTGTAAGGGACATTTTTAGCTTCATTTTCCCCTGCTTGCATAGGCAATGCAAGGAGGGAAGTAATTTTCTAAGTAGACTCATACTGATGTGATTAGGTGTGAGATACTGCAGAAGTATGTAGGAGGGGCTTGTGCGTGGACTGGTTGTCCAGTTAAATTTCTCTTTCTGCATGTGGAATATCCAGGCTATAGGTGAGCGGGTGTGTTTTGCACCTGAAGTTTGAAAAAGTGAGTGAAGTCCATAATGACGCCAAAATATCCAGTAAGATTCTCTGTTCTCTTTTTCTTCCAGAAAACTTGGTTCAATCTACCCCAAATAATTAAACACTCCCATGGAAAGCATTATCAGCATTGTAATCATAATCCGATCACGAAATTATAGTATTCAGATGAGGAAACCTAAACATTTTTTATAATTAAGAGGAAACTTGATACGAGGGAATAAACAAAAGCTGTTAAACTAATTGCAAACTGGAATATACATTTGACAGTATGAAAATTACAAGTGAAATGCAATTAGTGACTGGAATAGTAACAATCTGATTTTACTCACTATGCAAAATTTAATTTCCTATCTTGTAAATAATAAACCTCATAAACAAGCCGGCAGCTAGATTGATATGATTAATCAGTTTTTATTAATATGCTGGTGGTGAGTGACCAGTTTTAAACAATGAACATAGAAAATGTGTAGAGTTGGAAATGAAAAGGATCCATCTTATTTTCCTTAGCAGGGTAAAAAAGCCTTGTGGAGGTCACTGGAGAGGAAGTTCATTCCAATTAGCTCTGGCAATACCCCTGTGGCCAGTGTCATGATCTCTAATGCTCCATCTGCAGAGCCTCTGATGCTGATTCTTCAGCTGTGCACCATTTTGTCAGAGAGCTCTAAGATGCCTCTGCACCCCATCAGCAGGGCTGCTGTACCACAGTGCAAAATTTGTTCCACAAGGAACAAATCCAAAGAGAAAAATGTTCTAGTTTTTTTGTTGAATTGATTTTTTTTTTTTTTTTTACCCAAGCCAGATAGTCTCAACTGTGTATTCTGGTCAGAGTGAAATTCCAGAAAGGAGCATTTTGAATGGTTGCCTTTACAAAGCCGTTATGGCAGTGGAATCATAGAATCATTAGGTTGAGATAGAACCTCAAGATCACCAAGTCAAATCACTAACCCAGCACTAAACTGTGGCCTATAAGTGCCATGTCTACATGTCTTTTAAACACCTGCAGGGGTAATAATTTCATTGCATGGCCAATTGAAACATCAACTGAAACATTACTTCACTAACTTTTAATTCTACTAATCACTGATGTGTAGTATAAATAATATGGGTTTCTATGACTATGATTATAGATTTTTACATGTAAATATTCTGGTAGTCTCTGAAATCCCATATTTATTTCTAATTATATGTTTGATAAAGTGGTGGGTTTTTTTCTCTGCTTTGGACTATTGACATGTTTTAAGAGGAAATATATCACCAGGATTTACCATGCTGAAGCCTTGAAGGACCAAGTACTATTTGTGGGACACACAATTATGGTATTACCAGAAGAGATACCATTTATGTTTTCCACATACTACTAAAAAGATTTCAATAAAACATATTGTCATTGGACAAGCAAGTGGTCTTAGCTTTTCTGACAGCTGTCCTTCTAGGATGCCATTATAAACTTAAGATATTGTAGCACAAACATTTAACCTAAAAGCAACAAGATGTTGCAAGAAAAAGGCTGCAAGCTTTTTGCTTTTTCTATTTCCCACAGACTGATGCCTTTCATTATCAGGGAAAGCTGACTTAAGTGTGAATTCTTAATTAATACTTCAAGTCATCTTAGAGCATTTCACGTTGTTTCACCCATTTTGTTTGGAACCCCTAATCCTGATCAGTCAATATACATGAATTTCAGTCCAAGCCATCTTCTGGCCAAAATGCCATTTAATCATTTTACTCTATTAAATATTATTTTAAGAAAATGATGGACTCCCTATGGCATACTTACATGTAAACAAAGCCCTAATAAAGTGGGAGAGGGAAAACAAAGGCAGCCGGCAAGGTTCAGGAGGCAGAGTTGATCTGCTTTCTGGTGCCTAAGGCCTGAATGCTCTCTTGTATAACTGACTTCATGGACTCCTGGGCTAAATGTAGGGCCTGACTACACTTAATGAACCCTAGAGTGCAATCAAAAAGAAAAATATGATATGTCTGAAAATATGAAGTTTTTTTCTTCTTCGAAGACCTCTGGGGACTCTTGCAGTCTTTGGAGTCCTCTTCTTCATCTAGATAAAAACACTATTGTATCCAGCAATGCTTGCCACTGAAACTCTGTTCCAACCTAATATTGAAACCACAAAAGTCTGAATAATCACCCTGTTTTATTCTTGACATCAACCAATGTATCTACTATGGCATCACTGAGGGAAAAGAAAACAATATTCTAAAGACACTAACATATGTTAGTTTAACAATCTCTGGATTCAGCCTACAGTACTTGTCAGAAAAACATATTAATATGGGACTTTACTGTTCTCAGAGTAGCCTTTGTCAGGAGTTTGAAATGTCTGAAACAAGATAATTAAAGAATCCTTAAAAGTGTACTTCAGAGTTCTGATCTTTCTTCATATTTTAGAGCTTTTCTGAAAACAATTCAGTGTACCCTTCTGAAAAAGAGATGAGAAATCAGTCACAATAAACCATATTTCTTCTCTTGTAAACTACCCCCTGGCTGTAGTTGGCACTGTACTGTGTTGGATTTTGCAGCTTTGGCTCTGAAACAGTGATCAGCATCTATGGACCTATTTTACAAAATTTCAGCAAGGAAAAGAACAGCATATCTGGATTTGGAAAAAGACCTATTACATTCTTCCCTCTTCTACCGCCTATAAACACAAGTTTATTTCTACAGTACAATGTCTGCTTGCTCCATAAATTTTTTGCTTAAAATCTAGGGCTTTACATCTCTGAGAAAACTGCAGCAGAGCAACACGTTTTCCTCACACATTTTCCTGTGTAAAAAATTCTTCCTAATCAGCTGTGCACATTGATATGCTGTTCTACTCCACTATCTTCTGTTTCTGTTCTTTGCAAGGAGCGAGGGTTTTTTAACAAAACTTTTCCCATTAGTAACTATTTTCAGCTCTTACCTAAGTGGTCCCTAAAGACAGTGAAAATATGGACTCCACTTTTTATCTAATTTTCAGATTTTTTAAGAAACAAGGCACAACTATTCTTCCATATTCACAAAAATGTCTGTAATATGACACAAGTATTATGACTGCAACTTTTTAAGCAACTCACACATACATATTCCAGTTTGTTCTAAATGCAGAAATACTTGCTTCTGCCAAACTACACTTTCTTTGTGTAATGAGATACTGAAGCTTTCATAGAGTAATTTATCCAGCTTTCTCTGATCATTTTCACAGGTTCGTACAAGTTCATACTTGCCCCAAATGCTGTTCTTGGGGTTCGTCATGTCTCAGTTCATACGTGTTGGGAATAAACTAAAATTTTACTGCTTCTGGAGAGTTTGATCAGGTTTTTTAGTAATTTGCTGTGATCTTCCCTCTATAGGTGTTTAGAAGCACTGTGAAAATGAGTCTACAAATGGTCTTTTTAATCAAATGGATTGATGGTTCAGCAATCTGAAATTATGGATAAGTATAAGTATGCTAATATAAGAACAACAATGAAAATTGTGACAAATTTTGAATATCTCAGAAGTTTTGTTAGTAATTTTTGTTAGACATATCTTTATTTACAAATAAAAAAGTGGCCTTTAAATCTTAGGGGATTAAACACTCCAAGTTTCTGTCTTTATTGATTTCATCTATAGTCTCTCTGTCTTATGCTTTGAAATACTGACCTGCAGCAATTGCAGAATAACTGTGTCACAGAAAGAGCACTCGCTGAGCCTGATTTCCCAGAATGGTTGTAGGCAAAAGTCTTTCTTATTTGCACAAACAGATTTCATGCCTGTGTGCACAAACTGTATCCTGATGTGGCCACAGAGGCAGCATTCCATAATACCAATCACTACAGCACTACAAAAGCATTTGGAGAGCAAAGGAATGTGTGCTAAGGTACACTGATACCAGGACTTCAGGGGAAATTTACTTTACACCTTTAAAGGCTGTGGACCAAATTTTTTAGGCTTTGGAGGAGAATGTTTTGGGGCCCCACTCCAGGTTTGGTTTCATCTGAAAGAAATTTCATGTTGGTATTCAGAGCCTGGTCCCTGTGTGAATCTAACTGGTAAGTGAGGGTGATCAGAAAATTCATCTCAGAGGTACACTCCTGAATTGAAGGAAGTCTAAAATTCAGGACATCCAGAACTAGTCAAGCATCCAATTGTTCTCTTTAGCATACTTGTCATATGCTATTCAGGGCCATAATGAGTCACAAAAGCAAAAGATTCCAATGCCTGTTTGCTTTACTTTGCCATATGTAGAGTTTGGAGGATTTTTTTGTTTTGTTAATTGATCAGGGTTTTTTTTTTGGTTTTTTTGTTTTTTTGTTTTTTTTTTTTTTTTTTTTTTAATTACAGATTCTCCAGTGTCTTGTCTTATCTAGAAGAAAAGGGAAATGCCCTAAGGGACCTAGATTACTATTGTGATCAGCCAAATTTCTGGATGAGTGCTTTGAAAAATAGCTCTTCTTTTGCTAAAACAATGGGTATACTCCTCAGCAATATTATGCAATCCATCAATTCTGCATAGGTTTATGGGTTGAAAAGAAGGCTAGAAAGAAGGTGCAAACAAAAGGGGAGGACTCTAACTAGGCAATAAATGCTATTAAATCCCTTTAGTTCTCACAGTTTGAAATGTGCAGTGTGAGATGTGTCATTTAGTCACACATGCACTGTCAGAGCACCCTCAGGGAGCATCAGTCTGGCATTGAAAATTACCTTAGCAATTCTGCTCCGAGATAGGGAGAAAAGGCTGAACCAGATGGGGAACTGAAAGCCTTCGCCAAATCATCACCAACTTCAGAGGATTTCTTTTGTAGGAAAAAGGAGAGGAAAACAAGGGAGAACAAGATACTCACAGAGGTTCTTCGCATGTTTTAGAATGGATTTTATCGCATAAATTAAGCTTGTATTTTCATTCATGGTTTGTATGAACTAGGAGAGTACTAACTCCTACCTGGTTTCTCTTCCTTTTAGCTAAACAGAAAAGAAAGCAATTTTTATACCAAATTTCTTGAATTTGAAAAAAAAAAAAAAAAAAAGAAAAAGAAAGGCTGGTTTTCCTCAAATTTATTGAAGTGCCAATCAGCAAATCATTCAAGCTTTGTCCTAGTGAGTATATGCTTCAGTCTTATCCTAAATCAAGGCGAATGAATTATGTTGTTCAAAATGCTGCATATCATTACATGTGCTTTTTTATGATGACATTAGACCTGCCCAGTGACACAGCATCTTTTCTATCTTAGGACTGAATATTATGTGGGAAGATCATAACATTATAATTTGCTGTTAATATTAACATCATAAAACATTTTAAATTCCCTAGAATCTTTTTAAAGTCAGACAAATATCCTTTGCATATGGAGTTATTATTTTTTTTGATCTTCAAAACTTCCTAGAAGTAGAAGAATATCCAGCCAAAAAAAGCCTTAAAAAATAGAAGGTCTTGCTGTTGGTACAATGAATTTTGGCTCAATCCTGAGCCATGTTTTTGTGTGGTCACCTTTACAAAGATGGCACAGTGTCCAAAGGAATCACTGCTGAGTTTCTCAGCTCTTCTGTAGTTGGCCCCATAGGAGAAATAGAAGTTCTGAAAATATCCTGACTTTTTCCCTATAAATATCAGAGCATAAGATAGAAAGTTAGTTCTGTGGAGACATGTATCTGAGCCTGTGCATCCTGACTCTTTGCCAGACAATATTTGAATTTCAAAGTCTACAGTGACTCATAAAAATGATTTTTAAAAAAGAGGAATCTGTCTTTATTAAAACAAATGCAATAAAAGCTGGAAATCGTCACTGTCTTCAATAGAATGTGTTGATTGTGTTGGAGGTTTTGCACGAACAGGAGGGGACCACTAGGAGATGTTCCTTTGGGTCTTGATTGCGACATCAGCCGCATGACAGGGGTTGAGAAAATTGAAAGATGGCAACAGCTTACATCTGCCAGCAGCAGCCAAAGATCTCTTTGTTACAGGGCATTTTAAAAATTTTCTAGCCAATACCATATCGCTAAAGCTTACACACGATTGTTCCAGCCAATCACTAAAAGCACACGTGCACCTGCTTCAAACAATGCTTGCTTGTGTGCTTTCTATTAACAATACACAATATTCCATTATTAAGCTTAAAACCTTCTACTATCCTGCTAAGCATATTTTTTTGCATTCTTAAGGTCTATTCTAGCCGAGCCTAAAAATTTAAACCATTGTTTCATGTCCTTGCTTACTGTATCATTGTATCTTTTCCTACTTTCAAGCTTTGCAACTGCAGCTAATTCCAAGTTCTTCTGTTCCTTCTGTTTCTGGGGCCTGCTTTCACAGCTTTCTGAAAGCCTTCTTACCTTTAATATTTCCCAAATTGATCAGGAATTACTAAGTTAAGAAATAGAGATAATATCCTACTTTTCCTGCAGCCTGTCTCGCCTGGAGGACCCTGGGTCGTTTTTTGTTTTGTATCTGTTTTGTTAGCATTCAGTCCAGTTATCGCCTCTACTCAGTTCTCCAAACATCATGAAGCAATGGCCGAAAAAAAAAAAAATGCAGATTATAGAAGATTGATAGAATTGTTGCTGGAGATGTATTTACAGAGAGAGATTTCACCTGAAATCTTTCTAAGGTACTCTTTGATCTTGATCCAGTTCTGTCGCAGCTTGACCATAGACTCATTGTGTCTTTTCTCAAGCTTTCAGCAGTAAATTTTACAGCAAAAAAACATAAACCCAAAGCATCTCCACTGTCTTGTCTCTCCAGAATGACAGACCATGTAAGCTGGATGGTTCATAATATTTTGCATTAATTAAATTATGTCTAAAAACCTGTTACCTAGAACTCTGATGATCTTTATCATTCATCATTTAGAAAGCAGTACTGAGTTCAGATTAGTGTGTGTGTATTCTGCCATTCTTCTTGAGATTATGATTTTACTTTTACCATACCCCTTCCATTTTCGCTAAAATGTCTAGAAATAGTCTTATATAAACTTTAGAAATTATAATATTTATGTTTTATGTCATTGCAATGCACAAACCTGCATGTTCAGTAAGATCATAATCAGGACTACTATTTTTCCAAAGCAAGTGAAACCTTGGTGCAAATAACACAAAGGTACAAAAATAAAAAATAATATATAAATATATGTATATTTTGTCCTACTATGTTTTTACTGCCATTGTGTCTTTGTTTTCCCACTCCAGTCTAAAGCATGCAGGCTTCTTGTGTTCAAGCTCAGCTACTGTCAGGAATAAAGTCAGTTTCTGTGGCAACTTTAACATACTGATGACAAATGTTAGGAATGAAGATGTGAACAGGAAAGAGAACTGAATTTGAGTATGTGACTAGCTCTACTATCAGCACACTTAGCATGGCCAAGCTTGGGCTAATGGACTACCCAGTGTCATTTAATGTTAGATTGCTAACATTTATAGGCCCATGCCAAAAACTCCCTGTTCAGGCACAGAAAGACGTAGCACAGGGTGTGGGAAGGAAAAAAGGGTTCAGTGGTTTGGATGTAAACTGTGGTGTTGCTTGCACTTCATTTACTGTAGTAGGTGCAGCCCCAGTCTTTATATTCAGCCCTCTGAGCATTATGTGCTATTGAATAGGAGGCAGGTATGATGAGATCTTTACAGATGGGATTGGTTTTAGTCGTATATTTGATTGGGAAGGAGCTACAAGAAACCAGATATTAAAGTTCATAAACAGCAATTTATAAAATCCATTAACTGTTGCTAATTTTAGTACAGAAATAGCAGAGCTCTTCTGGGGACTGGAAACACCTTCAATTTTGAACATGAGACCAGAGGACAGGTATATTGATTTTTTTTCATAATTGTAGTATACTTTCAGATTACCCACTATGCTAGCTCCATCAGATTGGAGCTTGACTATATTTTTCTTAAAATGAATTGATTTTCCCATATTTTTAAATAAGTTTATGAATATGAAATAACTTCTATAAAAAAGAAAAAATGAAATATAATAATTCTGTATTATAAGACTATGGGTTAGCTTGATCTTGTTAACCTACACTTTACTCATAGAATCATAGAATTGTTTGTGTTGGATGGGACGTTTAAAGGTCAGCTAATCTAAACCCCCTGCAGTGAGCAATATCTTCATCACTAACATACAAATCACAATAACATACCAACTCTAGCAACATGCTTTGGATCCTTCTAATTTTTGATAATTAGCAAGGGATGTATACCTTTGTCAACCACCAAAAGATTCATGACTCATTTTCTCTGGTTAAATTCTCTAACAGTAATAATATATGTTGAAAAAAAATACATTCAAAAATTATTCAGTGCACACAGGTTACATCAAAATTTCTCAAAGTATTTCCTAGAGGAACTCTTTGACTTGTGTTCTTGATTAAGATAAAAAGCATGGTGTTTCCTTTTGAATTGTAAAACCCTGAATACTATTAAAATATTTTTATAGGAGACCAAACAGCAGGGTTTTCTTCTCCCAACATCATTCTCAGAAATGGTTGAAATATTCAGACTGAAATATTAGGGGGGAGAAAAGGTACAATTCAGGTAATAAGTGGAATAGACAACTTCCATTTAAAACTGCTAACAGTTAAAGTTCTCAGGAATTGGAAGTAAAGTCTTTGCACATGAAGCAGAGTTCTGTTCAAGTTTTTCACAGGCAGCTTTGCCTATAAATAGTGATGTTTGAGACATTTCTATTTTTCTCAAATATCTCATACTGAATACTTGCTGGATTGTTGGTATAATTCCCATCAGATTTTTTTTTAGAAACTGCCTAGTGCTATAAAGTTCCTTGGGTTATGTGACATTTCATTTTAATTTCATTTTGCATTACTTATAATAAAAAAAATTAAGCCCCAAGCCAGGGTTCTGTAGGTATGGCCAAATACACACATACTTTGCTCATAGCAACTTGCAGTCTAATGTGAAACAGGTCCCAACAAGCCATGGGAACAATAGTAGACAGTGAACAAACTGTACGTGTCAGTGAACATAACAGCACTAAGAATATGCTTTCATGCTGCCCTGGCTCTGTCCCTCCGCCAGTAGTTGATCTCAGTGGCACAAGTTGAGGCTAAGAGCACGTAAATTCGGAGTACTAAATCATTAAAGACTGTTTTAGAGGCAAATAAATCCAATGTGTGTGTGTTCACCAATGGATACATAGTCTCAACCTCTTTCCATGCTCCCTTTGGCACGGCAGTGCTGGCAGGAAGGAGGGCAGCAGTCCCAGCTCCTCGGCTGTAAGCGCAGCAGGGTGAGGCTGCAAATGCTCTGCCATCAGCAGTTCCCTTGGTTTGAATGTAACTCAATAACAGAGACTTGTTTATAGTTTAGCCTTAAAAGCATTTATACAGCCTGTCTGAAGTTGCTGAGGATTCACAAATTTTCCTGCAATAGTTGTTGTCACAGCGACTGCAAGTAAAATTGTCCCATGGGTAATAGCCAGATCCTCATTCCTAAAAATATTTGTATGTATGTATTCAGCTACCTTAAAATAACTTGTGCAATGAGTAAACTATAAACTTTTATATGGAGAAATTAATGACCCGTATGTGTTCCTTCAGTGATGTTGCAATCTACTTGCCCTGTAATTAAGATTCAGCACAGCAGGGATTACTATTAAGAGAAATCAGTTCCCTGAGGAGTAAAGACAAGATTATTCTTTTGGCTTGTGGCCCTGATGTTATGCATGAACTTTGTTCTTGCAGAAGGCTTATACTCTTCCTGACAATACCCACTCTGCTTGATCAAAGGTGACTTTCGAATTCAGTGAATAACATCTGCTCTGCAGGCTCATGATTTGTCATGTTGGGCATGGTCTTGCTCTGATAAGATCAGAATTCTCGGAAGAAATAGTAGCAATAGAGATTTGAAACATTTGTCAAATCCTCCAAATGAAGCAAGCTTGGGGTGGATCAGAATAGGATATTTTAAAAGCTTACTTAAGCAATACTGCATTGAAAAGCAGGAGTCATTCCTGTATGGTCTTGATTACTGTGATTCCTAGAAAACTGTGATTGTATGCAGTCACAGCTACTGACCTTTGCCCTTTCTGTATCAAAACTGAAGTGAGTCTAGATCTTACACTTCAGAGTGTAAATCTTTATTATCGATTTAGATCAATCTATATTGTGCTGTAGGTCCCTCAGCACAATGCTAGAGGAAAGGCTGACAGAGATTCTTTACTCAATGAGAATTAAACAGAGCCACTTCTGCTCATTGTAATCCAATTCTCCACAATTGTAATCCAGAGTGCCCCAATTTACAGATTCTGAAACTCTCGTATTTCACTTTCTGCAGATGTATTTTCTTCCCCAGATCTATAAGAAAATCTAAGTAATGGGCTACTTATTTGTTTTTATTGCCTGTGGACCAGCAAGTTTGGGGAAAACCATCATAGAAACAGAGTATGTTTTAGGGCCAGTTACAGATATAAAATAGTTTTTATGGGGCAGGCATGCTAAGCACAAGAGGTTGCCAAATACTAGGTCAGGCAATAATAAGATTTTTCGCAGAATCCCAGAATGGGTAAGGTTGGATGGGACCTGGGTCATGTGATCCAACCCTCCTGTTCAAGCAGGTCATCCTAGAGCAAGTTGTACAGGATTGTGTCCACACTGGTCTTGGATATCTCCAGGGAGGGAGACACCACAACCTCTCTGGGAAATCTGTTCCAGTGTGTGGTCACTGCACAGTAAAGAAGTTCTTTCCTCATATTCAGGTGGAACTTCCTGTGCATCAGTTTCTGCCCATTGCCTCTTGTCCTATTGCTGGGCACCACTGAGAAACGCCTGGATCCATCCTCTTGACAGCCTCCCTTCAGATACTGATAGATATTGATGAGTTTATCTCTCACTTGCTTCTTCTCAAGGCTGAACAAGCTTGACTCTCTCAAACTATTCTCTCATAAGAGAGACGCTCCAGTCCCCCAGTCATCCCCCAGCAGCTCTCTGCTGGACCTGCTCCAGGAGCTCCCCATGTCTCTCTCCCTTGTACTGCAGTGCCCAGAACTGGACACAGGGCTGAGCAGAGGGGCTCTGCCTCCCTCAGCCTGATGGAAATGCTCTTCCTGATGCATCCCAGGATACCACTGGCCTTCTTGGCCACAGGGGCACTGCTGGCTCATGGACAGCTTGTTGTCTGTCAAAACCCCCAGGGCTTTTTCTGCAGAGTTCCTTCCCAGCAGGTGAGCCCCCAGCCTATACTGGTGCACAGGATTATTCCTGCCCAGGGGCAGGACCCTACATTTGCCTTTGTTGAACTATGTTAGGTTCTTGTCTGACTATCTCTTCAGCTTGCTGTCCAGGTCTTGATGCATGGCTGCACAGCACTTGGGTATTTGTCTCTCCTCCCAGCTTTGTATCATCAGCAAACTTATTAAGGAGGCACTCTATCCAAGTGTTCGAGTCATTGATGAATAAGGTAAACTATTTTGCCTACTTTCTGTGAGATGCCTGAATCATTTACCGCATTCCTTATCTTCAAGCCCAAAACATCATGAATTAATATTATTTGTAAATCATATATACATATCACCATTTATATATATATATAATTCACATATAATAGATATGATTTGCATAGTACTTTGGGTTTGTGAAGCATGGAAGGTCTTACAAAATTGTTATTTGTAGCAGGTGGCTCAGGGTCTGCCAGATGTGTTGAGACACTGGACTTCATTTGGTGAAAAACTAGGAATGCTAACTGAGCCACAGAAGGAGATGAAAGGACAATGAAATTTATAAGAGCACCTGATTTTTATTGATCCATGAATAAATTAGTCTCTGCTTTGGCCCTGGTTTAAAGATGTAATAGATTACTATGAAAGTGAACAAGAAAATAATAATAATAAAAAAATCTAAATAAAATCTGTAATACTTTATATAGCACTCTTAAAAGGAGCAAACTGTGATTTCCCATCCAACTTCTTTGATTTTTTTTCTTTATACAAAAATCCCCCTGTGATTATTTGATGAATAAATAATACACCCGTTTTTATGCTGCCCTGTGTTAACAGAAGCACTTATCTTGTATCTTGACAGTTTGTTAATCTGGAACATGCTGTTGGTTGTGATCTCACAGGCACATGCTGAATGAAGTTATCACTGTCCTGCCACTTTGCAAGGAAATGTGGTTTGTGTGTTTCGGCAGCATCCACTTTGTTTCTCTGTCTGATTAACTAGGAAATAGTCTCACATTTTTTAAAAAAATTCTTGAGGTGAGAGCATTTCTTCTCTCTCATATTTTTTTTCTCTCCATCTCCCTTTGCTATATTAGTTCACTGGAGAGAACAAGCAGAAAAGTCTTTGTCTTGCCTATGACAGTATTTCTGTAACTCATGTTGCAAGATACCTTTCATCAGCATTTGCATCCAGGGGAAGAAAACATAACAGTGCTTGACTTTACTGCAAAAAGAAATACAGGTTTGAGCGTCATGAGCAATTCACACCAGCACCTCAGTAGGACCAGTGCTATTAGAAGAAAATAAAACTCAGATTTAAGTGTCCCATTGCCTTGAAGAGGTTTACACTTGGGTGAAAGACCCTCAGGAACAGGCAGATAGAGGCTGGCTGTAGCAGGAGACAGAATTAGTACTTTGTCACAGCCAGACATGTGTTCCTTTCCTTTTCTCATGGCCTCTTCTAGCTCTTGCTTTGTTATTCATCAGAGTTCCCATAATGACTCAAACATCTTGTTAAAATACATCAAAGAATATTTTAATCCAGCCATGGACACACATCTCATTTATGTGGTGTGTTTTAAACTATACCACAACCTCTTTCTAAGGAGGGCTTTGTTCCTTTGTCAGAGAAATTGTTCATTTCCTTAATTCTCAGGACAGTAATTAAACCTCTTAAAAATGGACTTATCTGTTTCCAGCCTCACTTCTGGCTGGCTTGGATATATCAATTTTCTACTTAAAGAAGGAATATGACATATTCAGAAGGAATTCATTCTCAGCTAAATAAGGCTTGAAAATGGGACAGCCTTGCATCTCTCATTTTCTCCTCACAGTGGAGAAAGGCTTTTGCCGTCTGTGCAGGTGTCTTGCTTAGTTTGGCTGTCCAGTGTTGCTTATGACATATCTGTTAACCAAAACAAAACAAAACAAACAAAAAAACCCCACCAAAATAAAAAAACAACCAAGTATAATTTTGGTTTGCAATTGTCTGTGAAAAGCTTTACAAATATTTAATAAACAAATTCATATGAATGTCAGAAGAAATTAGTACTACTGGATCTAGATAAGAAAATCTGGAATGCTTCTATGCAAATGCATGCTATTGTCACTTGGTCAAAATAACCAAGAAAGTGATGAAAGCACAGCCAAAACACAGACAGGTCTGGGCTTCCTTTCAAATGCAAGTTTCTAGTTTGCTATGACTTTTTTCCTCTTATAAAGAAAAATTCCAAGAAACAACAAATGGAATTATTTATTTTCCCCATGTTTTTCTAGTGATTTTTTGTTTAATGATTTAAAAGGTGTCTTTGTAGCCATTTATGGTCTCTGCATTGAACTGACTCACACCTAATCACAAATACTGGGTATCAATTATCTCAAGAATAATTCCTCTTTTTCCATTTAAAAAGAAGTCTCCAGTGTATAATAGCCTAGATGAACAATAGACGAATTACAGGTATCTGTAGTGGAAAATACCATTCTATTACAGTGAAAAACTGAAAACAACTGCCAATATTATTCAGCCTGAAGCACAGAAGAATTTGGGAGCACTTGCCTGAGGTACTGCAAGTGTGAAAGTCTCAGAGAAATTATTTTCTTTACACTTTGCCATATTTTAGTGAAACTCAGTAATATTTAAAGTTAAAGGTCACTAAATTGAAGATCAATAGAAAGAGTTTTATAAACCATGCATGGCTGTGGCTGTGGTTGGGTTTTTGTGTGCATGGAGAGAGAGGGAGAGAGAGACCTAAGTCCTGCCACATTTTCTACAAGACCAATAAATAAACAAGCAGGTTGTGAGCAGATTAAGGACCAAACATTTAATGAACATGTACTATGTTCTGATGTGTTTTCTCTTTTTCACTGGAATTTAGTTTCTAAAAATCTTAGTATATCAAATTACAGGGTGTTACAGCAGCCCTTTTTGCCTTGTAGTACAGAAATGCAGGATAACTGCAGATCTCCTCAGTAAACCCTAATGCCCCTTATTAGTTTGTAATTTCAGACATGTGAATTCACCATACCATAGATGAAGGGGGAACAAGAGGCTTCACTTTAATGCACATTACTAATGTATCTCATGACAGCTATAAATCATGTAACTGCTAATTTGGCGTCTTGACAGACAGAAGGAAAAGTTTTCACAGCCAAATATTTTTCTTTTCTTTTGTAAACAGAAGATGAGAAGAAACATTTGGACTCTTAAGAAAAACTTGATTGAGCTATTCATTACTTAAGAATTTGGGTTCAGATCTTCAAACAAATTCATCATTTTGTGGTTTGTTGTAATAGCTGCCTCTTAAAATGATTTTTATTTTTTAACCCTAAAGTATTCCCTGCTTGTGAAAACCACTTAAATATTGCCACAAAGGTACTTTGATCTGGAAAATATGATTCTTCAATCACTGTTAGGCAGCAGCTGTCTGAAAGTTTCTAATTCTTTTCTTTACACCAACAGCATAGAATACTTTAACCATTTTATCTGTCTTAAATAAAAAGCCTGCAATAGCTTTAGGTGTTTAATGTGGATAAGAGAAGCGTGCTTTCAAGTAATGGAAAAATAATCAGAAAAGCCAAAATGAATGTGCAGAGCTCTATAATAAATCTCTTTTTACTCAGCATGATTTGGAAGTTCATTTCAGGGGGAGAGCTGAAGCTGATTTCTTTCATTCCCCACTATCACAAGAGCATGCTTACATTGTTGGACACTGCCATACAGAAGGGAATTTTGAACTCATTCTACTCAAGGGTGAGAATGCAGAGCAGACAATGAGCTCTGAGGCAGCATGTGCACCTCTCTCGGTTTGGCACTGCTGACAAAGGAAAGGCAGTTGTAAGAACATCAATGAGTAATGCACAGATCATGACACAGTATCTTAGGACTTTTCGTAGAATCATAGAATATTTTAGGTGAAAAAGGATCTTTAAGATCATCGAATCCAACTGCTAACTCAGCACTGTTATCTTCACCACTAAGCCATGCTACAACCACAGTTTTTTTGAACACTTCCAGGAACGGTGACTCAACCACTTCCAATAACCCTTCCTTTATAACTCTTTTAATGAAGGATTTTTTCCTAATACCAAATCTAAACCTCCCCTGGCACAACTTGAAGCCATTTTCTCTCATCCTGTCACTTGTTACTTGGGAGAAGAGACTGACCCAAACCTTGCTATAACATCCTTTCAGGTGGTCATAGAGAGTGATAAGGTCCCCTCTGATCCTACTTCCCTCCAGGAAGAACAACCCTAGGTCTGTCACCTACTCTTTATATGATTCGTGCTCCAGACCCTTCACGAGTTCCATTGCCCTTTCTGGACATGCTCCAGCGCCTCAATGTTTTTATTGTAGTGAGGGGCCCAGAACTGAACGAAGGATTTGAGGTGCAACCTCACCAGTGATCAAGGAGGACCTGCTTTTCCTAAATCCAGGCTGTCTGGGCCTGAACCCCTTGCTGTCCTGCCTGTGCCATCCTGGGACAGCACTCAGGATGACCTGCTCCACAACCCTCCCTGGCCCCAGGGTCAACTGACAGGCCTGTAGATCCTCAGACCCTTCTTCCAGCCCTTCTTGTAGATAGGCATTACATTTTCCAGCTTCTTGTCAGCTAGGACCTCCCCAGTTAACCAGACCTGCTGGTAAATGATTGAAAGTGCTTCAGTGAACACTTCCACCAGCTACATCAGTACCCTTGGGTAGATCCCATCCACCCCCATAAGCTTGCAATTGTCCAGGTGGTGTAGCAGGTACCTGACCATTTCCTCTTGGGTCATGGGAGCTTCATTATGCTCTCCATTTCTGTATTCCAGCTCAGGGGGTTGGGACCACAGGGTCTTGCTATTAAAAGATTGAGGCAAAGAAGGCATTCAGTGCCTCAGCCTTTTCCTCATCCTTCATCACTATCTCTCCCCCACTTCCAATAACAGGTGGAGATTCTCCTTAGCTCTCCTTTTCTTGCTTTTTATTTATTTATAGCACAATTTTTTTACCAGTTTTTACAGCAGTAGCCAGATTAGGTTCTAGTTGGGTTTTGGTCCTTCTAGTTTTCTCCTTGCCTAACCTCACAACATCCTTGTAGTCTTCCCACATTGTCTGTTCCTTCCAAATGTCATACAAAGTTCCCTGTTCAGTCAGACTTATCTCCTTCCTCACTGGCTCATTTTTCAGCACATGGGAACAGCCTGCTCCTGGACCTTTAGAATTTTCTTCTTTAGAATTTTCTGCTGGACTCCTTTGCCCTTCAGGACTGCCTCCCAAGGAGCTCTGTTAAACTCTGTCAACTCTGTTGACCTGTTTAGGTGTTAACAGTCACCTAAACAGGTCAAAGTCTGCCTTCTGGAAGTCCAAGGTGGCAATTTTGCTGACCAGAAAAGAAAACTCTATAACTTTTTGACCACTGGCCATCACATAACCCATTAGTCCTTCTCTGTTCACAAGAAACAGGTGCAGCAGGTGCCTCCCTTGGTAGGTTCCCTCACCTCTTGCATCAAGAAGTTACCTTTCACACACTCCAGGATCCTCCTAGACTGTTTCTTCTCTGCTGAATTGTATTCCCAGCAGACAGCTGGTGAGCCAAAGTCCTCCAAAGAACAAGGACTAGTGATTCTGGGACTTCTCCCAGCAGAAAATAGAAATATTGATTTCTAATAGAAGTAGAGTATCTCCTCTGCCTCTTCATCCTGTTTGGTTGGTCTCTAACAGCCTCCCACCATATCTGCCTTGTTAGTCTTTCCCATGATTTTTATGCATAAAAATTCAACACTGTTGGTGCCATCACTAAGCTGAAGACAATTGAAACACTGCCTAAAATACAGGGCCACTCCACTGCCTCTCCTTCCTTGCCAATCCTTGCACTCCAGAGGTGTCAGTCATTTCACTATGTCTTTGTGATGGCAGCTATCATGCATTCGCTGCTGCACAAAAAAAGCTCTTACCTTTCCTAGGAGTAAAGTGTATTCTCTAAAATATCCCTAATTCTCTAATTAGGTCTGCTGTTTTGCTGTTTTCCTCCTTCTGTTGTTTTTGCTGGTCTCACTCTGGGCATTTGGTATTCATTGGCTATGAATGTGCTGAGGACCTAAATACCGTATGGAGTCAAACTGGCGCACCAGTTCAGTGATTCAGCTAAAAATCTTGTGTTGAAATCTTAGGCCAAATAGTCTTGCTAATCTACTCAGTGATTTCAAATATGTCTCATAGAAACTGCTATTCAGGGAAAATTTGCAGCTACAGATGGCTTTCAGTCAGGAATAGTTTTCCTATGAATTTCCTTATCCCAGTGGATCAATTTCATCTTGTCCTGTGCCAGCTGGGTACAGCAAAGCACAGTGAGTTACCCACTGCTCTTTACCCTTCTAGTCACCAAGTGTGGGACTCTCCTGCCTTTGTTAGCAATGATGGAGAGTAAACTGCACCTTTGGACCCCTTCTCCATGCCCATGTTTTTATGCTGGATAATGGATTGGGCTAGTGCCTGTTTGTTTGCTAATGTAGCTCTTTGCACCAGCTCTCACTCTGCCAGTTTTGTGGTGCCTGTAGCTGAACAGTTATGACCCGACATTATGCAAGACAGCTCTAGCACTGGCCATAAATCCCACTACTCTGGCAGTTTGCAGAATTGGGAAATTCTGGAAAAGCTTACAGGAGCAAATTGCTGTTCATCATCAGTAACACAAAAAGGGCAGAGGAGATGAATAATGCCAATCGTCCCCCTCAATTATATATGCATGAATGCATTGAGTAGCTAGAGCCCACATTTTCTCCTTAGTTATCTCCAATTATCAGCTAAAGTGTCCATCAGGGAGTATGAGAGGCACATTTGGCTTCAAGAACAGGCTGATGATTGCTTAAATAACAGCCTAAATGTACTTGCTGGAGAGTTTTAGCTTATTTCTTGCCATTGTCTCTGACCAGTAATGAGTTTTCATGCTTCACAACGATCTGCACCTACCTGCCTCATCTGGTGCAGGATATCCTCCTAATCAATCTCTGCAGTCCATGTGCACTCTGCTGTCTCCAGCTGTTATTCTGTGGCCTGCAAACAGGCTGGAAACACAACTTTAAAGCTTAAGATGTGCAAAAATGCATTAGCTGTATTTCTGGTGCTTAATGTGGAATAAATAACATATTTCTAAATTTAATAAAAGGGTTTTTTTGTTTTGTTTCTTTTTGGGTTTTGTTTGTTTGCTTTTGTTTTTGAAGTTACACTTGGTGCAGTGCTGGGTGCTGAGCTGAGTGCTGTTGATGATGATGATGACATTTCATGGAATGAAATCCCCACTGGATTTACAATGGAAGAAAGCAGTCCAAGAGTCCCCATTGGAGTTCTAGCTCAGACATTTTCATAGAGAGAAAATGACTTGAGTGGTCTTGTTAAGAACAAACCTGTAATGTGCCTGTAAGGTATGAAAGGAATTTTATACGTGCTCTTTGCCTCCTTTTCTTTCCTGAACAGTGCATGTCATGAAAACTGAAATTGACAGAATCTTGTAAAAAATAAACTATTTTTGAATACTTTTCTGAACCTGAGCTTGAACAGTCTTTCTCTTGTATAGCAAAGGTACCAGTTTTCCTTTAATTTCACATCTTTAAATATTGTAAAGATATTTTTGTGAGAGCTCTAGTTTTGCTGTGAAATGTTGTGCAGTGCAGAATTCTTCATTGCACTTGTAATGTTCTTCTATGTCTTGGACTACCTGTTAAGTCCCCTGACAACTAAGGATCAGAAGGAAGTTATGAGTTTCAGCTGTTGACATCTGTCATTTTTTGTCTGTGTGAATGCTAATAATATTCTGCCCCAGTGGGTGGATGAATCTGTCCTCCTAAATTTGGCAAAGGTTTTCATTCATGTAGCACAGAAAAAGAACTTTTTTTTCCCCCCTCTTCACAAGGGTGATTTTTCATGTGGATCAACTATGTGTTATTTTCACTGAGACAGCTGGGATATTTTGATCTTTAAGTAATTTTTACATCTCCAGGTTTTCCAATATGAATTTTTTTGCTTAGTCATAGTCTTTGAAAGGGCTGGTTCACATTATTGATGAATAAGTGTGCATTCCAAATCAATATGAAATAGTTGGGTGGAAAGAACAGCTGTTGATACTTCCATAATTTAGATAGCCGGTGGATTGTAGCTACAAAACAAATGAGCCAGATTGTGCACCTTAACCACGTTGAGTTTGAATTTACATTTAACCAGTTTTGTTTCCTTGCACAAAGAACATTACTGCATGAATAGTCCCATAGATCAATGGAAGTACTTACAGAACACAGTGCTGTCAATAGGAAGCTGGCAGATCATTCTTTTCTCTGAAATTTCCACCTGCCTCTGCTGAGCTAGTTTTTCTCCCTTCAGGAAAGCTACTCTGAACCATTAGAACTGTGCTCCAGTTCAGCTGATAACAGTAGGCATTTTTTTGTAAGTGATGTGTTATATGGCAGAGATTACCATTCTCAGTCTGTAGGCAGCTATGTTGGTCCATAGTTTAGAACCACACACTATCTCCTTCTCCTTCCCCCCTGCCAATACTAAATACAGCAGAGAAATTCCTGGTTCCTAAGACCATGATGAGCAGGCGTGTATGTCTTTTGTGTCCTGGTTCACTTTTTTCCCCTATTAAAGGTAACTGCATTTCTCCCTGAACCCTAAGGAAACATAACTTCAGCTTTGAAGAGCTAATCACTGGTCTTTCCCGAAAAGCTGCATTTACTGATCCATGGAAACAGAAATAAGAGCAGAGAGGAAACATTATGGAATCCTAAATTTTTTGTTCCAGTAGAGGAAAAAAAATCTTGTGGGATTTTAATGAGTTCTTGGGCAGAGAAGCCCACATTGCAAGAGTCCTCAGTGTTCCTGACAAGTGGCCTTCATATCCACACAAAATTTTGTGCTATTGGTAAACCTGTCAGTCTTGGTTTGGAAAGATAGGTATCTGCTCCCCTTGGAATGGAGAATGCAAACCTCTCCTTCCAAATTATTAAGATTTTGCAATTAGGGGCTTTCAGGCAAAGATAAAGGAATAGGAATAACAGTTTTTTACTAGGCATATTAAAAATACAAATGCAGTAGTACAAAAACCCAAGCAAGCAAACAAACAAAAATCCTAGAAAAACCTTACAGAGATACAACCTGACAACCTGTTGGTCAGGGTGTTGGAAGCAGTCCAAATAAATCCTCCTGGAGTAACAGATGCAGTTCTGTTGGGGTAGAGATAATAAGGGTCCAATGGCGGTGAGATGAGTCTGGTCTTCCTCTGGAATACAGTGGAAAACTGGCTACTTGGTGTTCCTGGGTCTCAGTTTTTAGGGTAGTAGGAATGGTTTGGCTCCCCCCACTGGGTGGAGCATCTCTCAATGGGATGATGTAATGTGTCATGTCATTGGTGAGCCTTAATGACCCATTAACAGCAGATATCCCCGGGAGGGAGGATGGGTCGTGGAAGAGATAAGAAACATTGTTCCACCTGGTTTTAACAGCTAGCTCATTAACAGACGACACCTTCCCCCTTCCCCCTGGAGTGATGATGAATGGGTTATACAAGAGATAAAGGAAACACCTCCCCAACCAATTTCATCAGATGGAAATAGAACACACATTTTTGGTTACATATTGCAAACCAGGACACTGTCTCAGCTCATTTGTTTGCTATTAATTTTTCCTTTCTTACCTTTCTATGCAGTCCTGTATTTCTAAAGAGTTTGACAGAAAGAAATGAAATAAAGCAAATGAAATAAATAGTTTTGACAGAAACACAAGATTTGCATTGCCAATCTAAATTGATTTTTTTCTTTGAAATTATATTTTGATAAGACTCTTGTTTTTATAGAAACAGATTTACTAAAACAGAGGTTCATGGCATTTAAGAACATTTCCTAAACTGGCAGCTACTGAAGCAGCAGAACTTTTCAGAATGGTGTGTATTTACAGGCTCGATTGCCTGAGAACAAGAGCTCTCTCTTGACGAAATGTTATGACCTTTCCACATCAATTTGTCATTGTTAACTTTCTGGTACACTGAAACTAGCCTTTAAGAACAAGAGGTGATGTTGCCTTGTACTACTAAAACATTTAGTCTTGCCTAAAAAAGCTCAAATGGTCAAAAGGATACTTTGATTACAAATATTAGAAAAAAAGTCTGTAATCCTTAATTGCTATCTCTAAATACAAACCATTGTTGATAAAGAAGTAGAAAAGATCAAGATTAAAACTTACAGAAATTTTATTTTACTGCCTTCAACTTTTGGTCACTGTTTTATTTATCTCTGTCAAAAATTCCTTTTTTGTCAGATCTTACTGTCTAGCCTGAGATGATTTATGATACTGTTCAACTTGACACCTGAATGGTTGTTGCAATGATAATATGCTAACTTTATTCAATTATTTTCATTGCTATTGATTCAGTTAGTTTTTCTTCTGTGGTGGCATAAAGATGGTCTATTTCAATATGTGAAAACCGTGCATCCATAGGAATTCATTTCATGCTTTTTTTTTTTGATGAAGCAATATCCTTTAATAAAAACAAACCTTCCAAACTAGTTGTACAGGGAAATACAATTCAGACTAGTTTAATCTTTTATGAGCTAGTATATGGCCACTTTTTAAATGTAAATTTCTGCAGTTTTTATTATGTTTGATTCATAAATGCATTACTTCACATTAGGCTACAGTGAATTACCATCAGCACATTTTACTTGTCTAGACTATAGCCTCTTAAATATAATTTGTCCTGATAATGAAGGCAGGGATTTACAGAACCCTGAAACACTACCCCTTAATGCATCTTTCTTTTGTCTTTGTTGAACCGTTTCCTCTATGCATATCTGTAGCTCTCTTCTTCTATCTTATTTGCCACCTTGGTAGACCCACCATTTGGCAGGGCAGAGTTCTACAAAGGCAAATGCAGGATCTTGCCCCTGGGGAAGCATAACCAGTACAGGATGGGGGCTGACTTGCAGAAAAGTAGCTCTGTGGAGAAGGACCTGAGGGTCCTGGTGAAGAACAAGCTGTACATGAGCCAGCAGTGTGTCCCTTTGGCCAAGAAGGCCAGTGGTATCCTGGGGTGTATTAGGGACAGCATTTCCAGCAGGTCAAGGGAGGTGATCCTGTCCCTCTGCTCAGTCCTGGTGAGGCCTCACCTGGAGCGCTGTGTGCAGTTCTGGGCTCCCCAGTTCAAGAAAGGTGAGGAACTACTGGAGAGGATCCAGTGGAGGGGTACAGAGATCATTAGAAACACCTCTATGATGAGACAAGGCTGAGTGAGCTGGGACTGTTTAGCCTGTAAAAGACAGAGGTCAATCAATACATCATTTATCAATACATGCACATATCTTAAGGGTGGATGTGAAAAGGATGGTTCCAGACTCCTTCTAGTGCACATGGGCACAAACTGTAACACAGGAAGTGCCTTCTGAATATGAGAAAAAAACTTTTTAACTGTGAGGATGACAGAGCACTGGAACAGTGTACACAGAGAAATTGTAGTGTCTCCTTCTCTGGAAGAATTAAAAAGCTGCCTGGACATGATCACATGCAACCTGCTCCCATGCTTGAACACTGACATTGAACTGGATGATCCCCAGAGGTCCCTTCCAACCCCAATGCTTTTGCTATTCTGTAATTCTGCAAATCTATTCAGAAGCTGAAATTGATCAAACACTGGCAGATTGTTGATTGTCACTAAAATAGCTCTAAAAGTTGTTTAACTACAGTAGTTGTTGCAACAGGGGATTAACTTTTCATCCCAGTGCATTATGTATTGATAACAATGGTGGTATGGAGATATCTCTGTATGGAGATATCTTTGTTTCCTTAGAAATCAGGTTGTTGGAGATGAATACAAATTGAAACACTTGCGAATATATGCCATCAAGAGCAAAATAAGTAAAAGATGAACAGAGAGGCAAACTCTTCCAGTAGCAGAAGGATACGAGGATATTGTGGGAATGACCAGGAGAAATTCTCTGCTCAGGAGCATTGGCATGGAGCTGTGATTTCCACAGGATGACAGAAAGGAGCTTTGCTCTGTAAGGATGTCAGGGAATCTTGTGCATAGCATTAAGAAATGGTATTAGCAAATGTTAAAACACATCAGGACTTGCAGGAAGATTATAAAAGATGCCAAAACAAAATGAGAACAAAGAAATTACCAAAATTTTGTGACTTATTAGTGTCACTGGTACACTTCCAGTGTAATGCCACCCAACAGAAAATGTGTCACTGGTAATTTTGCATGGCTACAAGCACACAGACTTTTAAAATAGAAACGGTAGCTGGAACAGATATAGTAGAAAAAAACATACAGAGAAATTAACCCTACAAGAGGAAAAGAGTAGTATATACAAATTATAGTCAATGAATCTAAAAAAGATCAAGTGCATTACAATGTGATTTACTTTGCATTCCATAATCAAAGCAAATAATTCCTACTTCCACTATATTTATAATAGATATTTCTTCTTCCATAGATTTCTGTTGCTCTGGAAGTGAATTAATCTCAAATTCTATTTCTTTTAGCTTCCCCATATCTACCTTTTAAGCATAAGGATATTTTATATAATTTGACAAAGGTCTTATAATAGTTACAGAATTGAGAGGTTATAAAGATCATTAAAACCAACGGGGTACCCTCAACGAAAATGCAATGATAAAGCCTGTGCCTTTTTGTATACCTTCCTTGGGAGCACTAATATATTGAGTGATAATCTTACAATTGCATCTCATGTGTTTTTTACTATATAAATGACACTGAAATTCACTGAAATTAGTACAACCTCTCTACAGAGAAAGAGATGCAAATAGCAAGCTGAAGTAGCACAAAATCCATCAGTGCTGCTAGACCATTTTTGCTGCCTTTCAGGGTGAAGTTGATTCTCACTTTCAACAGACTGTGAAAACATCCTAATAAAATATTTTTTAAAATTGTACATCCTTTAGAAGTACAGCACTGAAAGATGCCATCTGAATCTTTGCATTAAATTCCCCTACAGTCACATGTACCTTAAAAACAGAAGGCATATGAGAAGCCACCAAACACTCTTCTGGTTATCTCCTAGGAAAAACCTGATCTCCAGCATACAAGGCTTCAAAATGGTGCATTGTGAATCAGCTCTGCACTATAGATACAAATAAATTCCTCTTAGTCCTCTTAGAACTCAGGGCTCTGCTCTACAAGGCTATTATTTTTTCTTATGTCAGATGGAAACTGTAGGGAAAATAGTACTTTCATTGGTTATTTTTATTTTAAGGTTGAAATAATAATGGTAAGCATTGTAGAAAGTAATGGAGCCTGTATTATGGAGCTATGGGAAGTTGTGTCCTTTAGGTTTTCTGTTTCATAGCAGTATTATGTGTCAAAAAATACCGAGCCAAAAATATGTAAGGCCAAGAATTTTGCAATTTGATACCTAGCCTTGTCCTAGTGGAATATTGACCCAGTAAATAGATAAGCTTTAGGAAGAGCAACTGAATATGGTCCAGGACAGGACAGGACACTCCATAAGCCCAGAGCATAGCATTTTTCTCTGATAGATAGGAGATTTTAGCTTAGTTTGCTCCTATTTTAGCAAAAGTAGGAGAAAAGTTGCATGTCTACTTAAGAGGGAACATTTGGATTGCTGAACTGCTGGTATAAAGATTGGCACGTTTCCTTCTTTGAAGCTGGAGTCAAAAAGGAGGAAGTGATTATCTCAGTAAGGTGGTCCATACCTTCAAATCCTCAGCAGCAGCAGAAGACTCCTTCCTGTACAGAGATTTGTATTCAAAACCTATAGAAAAGCAAGGGTCTCCAGATCCCCATCTCCTACAATGAATGTCTATGTACAGTGTGCTAGCCTTTGTGGATGCCATGCTAAGATTCCAGATCCATGTTAAGGTTTTCCAAATGTTAATGCCAGTTCAAAAAAATTGTCTGCGTACTTCCAGCCAGTCATTCTTTTCGCTTTACTCATTCATACTGCATCCATCTTCAGCCATATTTATGTTACTCTCTGTATGAAAGAGTGAATGGTCAAATGAACAGGAAATTCTTAGACGAGTTTTGCTTCTAACAAAATTACCATGAACAGGAGCCAAAGGCACCTTGTTCTTCCTCTGTAACAGAGTGAATGAATGTGAGAAGATGGGCCTGGCATTGTGAAGCTGAGCCTGATTCCTGCACGAAGAACAAGATCTATCAGTAACAATAATCATACTGGGAAAGAGAATTTTTGCCTCTCTACTCACTTTTGCAGCAGTGACGTTTTGTAGTGACTGTAAAGAAGCCTGAAATATCTTCTGTTGTACAAAACCAAAAATATTCAATATGAAGAACATGTGTCTGCATGCACTTCCATGCAAGCTGAAATCTCTAGTGCATCCCATTGTCTTGATATGATGTGAATCATGTGAGTGGGACATTCATGTGACTTTGCATCTGAGTGCATGTTACCATGTAAGGTCTTAGTCTGTATCGTTGCATTAATTTACACAGGAGAAAAGAATGCTGTTGTTCAAGGTAAAAAAGAGAATTTGCTTTTAATTTGTATAGAACTATAAATAAGCTAAATAAAGTTACATCTCTTCTGTGGTATCTTTTTTGATGCAGGATCCATGTATTTTTAATGAATATGACTAAAACAAAAGCAAGCATGCTGTTGCACTTCTTATGAGTCATGATTTAAACAGTTATAATTTGTAACTTATTTCGGAACTTGAAATCTAAACACTGGATTTAGCAATCCAAGTTCTGTCATCCAGTCTTTTAAATTCTTACTATCTGGAGCAAGGAAAGAATTATTTTTTAATCTTGCTTTTAAGTTTATTTCCTTTACAGATTATTTGCTTTACAGATTAATTTTTATAAAGTTCCAGTTATTTCAATTTCTAACTGCTGATATGAATAAGATAATTATACCAGAATTATTATACCTGACTGTAATGAAAAAGATGCATGCCCCATATGATAAATGAATATTTTGGTTTCAACTTTTAGTTCTCAGTAAAGAAAAGGTCCTGCATTATGTCTGTTTCTCTGAAAGCCAGTCTGCAGTATTTCATGTACATGTCAAATTATGCTGCATGGATGAACTCTGGGGATTAGAGACACAAAAGATCTTTTTTACACATTCTGTTTTGCAATCCCTAATGTAAAACATTTGATCTCCTATTGTTTCTCCTCATCTTTAAAACTACTAGAATTTGTATTTGCATATCCTTTTCTTGGAAAAATTACTTGCAACAGGTAGGTAAATCATTTATCCTTTGTGAGTAGAATAATGTTTTCACATGCATTATATGGGCATTAGTAAGTTTAACATATTCCATACTAGTAAAGACTTGAACTGAGCCTTGCAAAACTGGATTATGTTCTATGCAAACTTTTTGTTTACACTTTCAGTCAGCTTAATTAATTTCCTTCTGTGGTGACATATTTATCCCTTATTCATGCTGCATTTTACATTTGTTTTATTGTTACAGAAAAAAAGGAGGAGGAGTGAGACAGACTGCAGTTGTTTGCCCGTGTTCTTAACAGTGTGAGCCCTTGGTTACATCAGAGTAATGTATCATCGTGGGAATAAATGCTAAACTAGTCAAACAGTGAGGTGAAAATCAAAGCTTACAAAGTTACAATTAAAAAAGCCTTCAGGCTTTTTTTCTTGATTTCTGAAATGAAGACAGAAAAAATATTGCAAAAAAGACCTTCCATGCCACTGTTGAAATGTCAGATCTTGAAGTCTTAGCTTGAAAAGATACCAAAGACCAGAATGCCTTGCCACAAGACTCTGTTTAATGAAATCCATGGCAGACTTCTGGCATAGGATCCAGGTTGCATCCATTTGTGAAAAGCAGGAATGTGTGATTGTGCAGCCTGAGCTGTAACCATGCTTTACAGTGTCTGGGCAGCAGACTGTTGTGAAGAGTCTGACCATCTGTGGGGAAAAAAAATAACTCTCTGTCCAGAAACTTTCCCCTGTGTAAGTTCTAGGATGAGCTGTGTCCTTGAAGTATCCACTTCCATTCTCACAAAAGGGTGAGGCACCTCTTCTAAGAAGCAGTCAACACCTGCCCACTGCCCAGCTGTGTAGGCTTGGAGTAGACTTTGTGTAACCAGATATCCATGTGTTCAGTGACCACTGCCCAACATCTTCTGGTTGTTATTTTTTTTTTTAATGGGACATTCAAAAATCTACAGAGAGAAATACTGCAGTCACTCAGGAAGTGTGGAAATAGAAATTTGGAACAGGCTATAAAATTCTGGCTTAATTCTGAGAAAATATGCATATGAAGGGAATGCATTCTTGAAGATATATTTACATTTAAAGAGTTTAACTTAGGTAAACCATAAACTTAAAGTAAAGCAAAGAAAGATTAGAATAGCAGCTGAGGATAATTCAGTTATATTCAGTTAAAACTGTATATAAAAATCTTATTCTTGACAGTCTTGTTATTTGATATTATTTTCTTCCCTGGAGTTTTTCTCTTCCAAGAAAACCCTCCAAAAATCAGAAAATTTAGTAAGATGAAGTAACAGCAGCTGTAGCATTGCATGGCTACAGTGACCATCGTGTCCAGGGAGGTACAGGTGCCGACAGAGAAACAGACAAAACAAGACTCTGTTTTGTTAAGCACGAGAGTCCATTTTATTTCCCCCCCACCACACCGAGCCAGGGAGGGAGAAGAAGGCAAAGAGGGAGGGCGAGACCCCACACCTGCGAGGTGGTAGGGTTTTATCAGGTATTCCAGGGGAGGAGTCTAGGGTTTGGGTCAAGGGAGGAGATAAGGAGAGTAAGATCAGATTTCAGCTACTTCAAAATGGGAGGATTCCACAAGCAGCCAACAATATCTATCCCCAGTGAAAATCTTTCCTTCATTTTCAGCTTGATATTGGGAAAATTATTCTACATTTATGATTATACTATTTGTCTTCTGTTGTTTGCAATCACTCATTATTCCTCGTGGTAGAGACAGACAAGTAGGTGATGTTTTTGCCTTTGACATTATACTATTACTAATGTTCACACAACATTTTGTAATATCAATGGGCTTTTTTTAATATGAAATTACAAACTCTGAATATTATCCCTCCATCTAGCTTGTGTGGAGTAAAGCTACTTATTCTGAAGGATAGATTCTACCTGGAGTTCAACCACACAAATTTAGATGGAGAAATGGCTACTCTGAGGCCAGGATGAAATACAGATTGCACAGAATTATCAAATGCCTTTCCTAATTTTTATTCATAAGCTTCTACAAAAGCAGTACCAGAAATTCAAAGGTTTCATGAACGAGCTTGACCTCCAGCCCTTGCTGCTCTGAAACTTCTGCTGGCAGTGGAATAAATGCAACAGAAACAAATATCAGAATCTTCATTCAAAACTCTGCATGTGTGACAGGGATATTTGAGTTCTTTTGAGAGGAAGAATAATTATATCCTTTGCTATTTTTAAAAATAAGTAGAATTTTAGCCTGATAAAGAGAAATTAGATCTTATTTTTTAAAACATGTACATTGGGAATGGTTATCTGAAAAAATGCTTACTTATGACAAAGACATCTATTTCCAAGTAAACAAACTCTGACTCTGAAAGGATACAGAAAATGGGGCATATATACCCAGATGAGTTTTATTTCAAACAAATTCGAGAACTATTGACCAAAGCAAACTGTTAGTATGAAAGTCCTAGAATTGCTTTGAGAATGCTCTAAGATGTTTCCAGAAGAGACTCAGTATATGCACTCTTATTAGGGTCACCATTACAGCAAAGAGAAATGCACAGACCAAGAGTATATTTGTCTAAACAAGTGAGTGCAGGACTAGGTGACCTCAGAGCAGGCAGATGTTAAGAAGTCATACTTGTTTACAGACAAAACAGTGCATATGTCAACATACAATCCCAGCTGAGAATAGGCAATAAAAACAGTATTACTAAAAGTTACATTTGTTTAGCAAAGAGCAAAATGTGTCTCTCAAAATACTCAGGACCCACTTTCACAAAAGCTTTACTTTCTCAAGAATTGCATAATTTAGGTCCTTCAAAAATAAGCCTTTGAATTATCCATTTAAAATAAAAAGATAAATATATTCCCAGATGATTTTGTGTTTGTGACAATTCCTCATTCTCACTCTTCTGAGACATACCACATTCTGAAAACAAAACTTCTGTGATAAAGAGAATTCTTCTCTGATAGAATTGAAGCAGATAAAGTGAATTGTGTATACTCATAAGGAGTATGAAAAAGGAATTCAGAGGAAATCTTAAGGAAAGAATCTGTCACTACACCAGCATGATTCACTTTGTGGTTGCAATTCTATCCCAATTTTTAGTTAATTAAAAAAATGTGTGATTGGATCAATCTGTAGGAATGAAAACACCAATATCCATTTGTTGTTTCTACCAACAAAACTTCCAGCGCTTGTCTGGTTGGTACAGTTAACATCTGGAGAACCCAAGATATTTGTAAACTGTCTTCAATGTTAATATGAATAAAAATGGGGCATGATTATCATAAATATTTCTTGCTACAATACAAAGCCTAAAAGGAATAAATTAACTATGGTTAGTGCTGGCAACTTGGAACTATTATTCATAGCAAATAAATTTGTTGGTTTACCTAGTCTCTCCATATCCAGGAAAAAATACCTGAAGAAACCCTGCTTGGTTTCTGCTCTTCTGTTTCCTTGAAGGAAACAAACAAGGATCAGTCGTGGCTTCTAGTTTTATTAGAAGTTGAACATATGAGAAATATAACTCTAGGTGACAGAATGTATTTAGGTGTTCCAAAAAAAACAATATAGTCAAATTAATGAGTTGATATATCATGTGAAAAGAGTCAGGTGAATAAATACAGACTGTACTTAAACTAAGATAAAAATTCTATCCATGAGGTTGTCATAGAGAAAAGAAAAAATAAATAAATAAAAGAGAGACAATGTTAGTTTCAATAGCTGTGAGTCCTGATCTGCAAAGGCTTTCTGATTCTGAAGTCATGGCAAGTGCTTGTTTATAGGCAATGCAATTAAGCCATGATTTGCTCCAGGGCAACTGCCTAACCGTGTGGAAAGGATCCATCCCCACTGATGGATTTTAAAGAATTGAAGGACACTAATAAATATTCTTCAGGAGAACAAACACCGTTGCTGATCATAGCCTAACAAAATTTGGTGAGGACTCTGGATGTGTATAAAAAAAGGCTTCTACCTCCTATTGCACTTGATGCAAGTGGAACCAGAAACTTCCTTTGTCAAGGATGTTCATGGCTTGAATGAGTGAGTGTTTCATTGGATAAAAAACTGGCTTTACGGCCTGGGCCAGAGAGTCAATGGAGTTAACCCAGCTGGCAGCCAGTCACCAGTGGTGTTCCCTAGGGCTCAGTACTGGGTCCAGTTCTGTTTAAAGTATTTATCAGTGATTTGGATGAGGGGATTGAGAGTGCTCTCCATCAGTTTGCAGATGATGCCAAGTCTGCTGGAGCACAGGAAGGCTCTGCAGAGGGATCTGGAAAGGCTGGATCAATGGGCTGAGGACAATGGTATGAGGTTCAATAAGACTAAGTGTTTCTGCACAAGGCTTACAGTAATTCCATGCAGTGCTACAGGTTTGAAAAAAGTGTCTGGGGAGCTGCCCAATGGAAAAGGACCTGGGGATGTTGGTTGACAGAAGCTGAACATGATCCAGCTGTGGCCAGTTGGCAAAGAAGGCCAGTGGCATCCTGGCCTTTATCTGCAATAGTGTGGGNTATGAGGTTCAATAAGACTAAGTGTTTCTGCACAAGGCTTACAGTAATTCCATGCAGTGCTACAGGTTTGAAAAAAGTGTCTGGGGAGCTGCCCAATGGAAAAGGACCTGGGGATGTTGGTTGACAGAAGCTGAACATGATCCAGCTGTGGCCAGTTGGCAAAGAAGGCCAGTGGCATCCTGGCCTTTATCTGCAATAGTGTGGGCTTCATGATCTCAGAAGTCTTTTCCAACCTAATTGGTTCTGTGATTCTGTGGCCAGCAGGAAGAAATGGCCTCAGGTTGCAGCAGGAGAGGTTTGGATTGGATATTAGGAAAAAATTCTTTCACTGACAGGGTTTTTGAGCATTTTAACAGGCTACCCAGGGAAGTGGTTGAGTGTCCGTCTCTGGAGCTGTCTAAAATCTGCATAGATGTGGCACTTAGGGACATGGTTTAATGGTGGACTTGGCAGTGTTAGGTTAATAGCTGTACTCAGTACAAGTGATATTAGAGGCCTTTTCCAGCCTAAATGTGTTGCGGTGCATGTTGCAGTCGAATTTATCCCCTGCCTTAATAAACCTTTTGGTTTTTCCCTGGTAGTGGGTGGGCCAACCATTCTATGTCCCTGTCTAGAAACCTGAAACATTCTAGGTAGGAAGGGCTAACATGAATGGCAAAGCCTGTAGCATCTCAACCCTGTATCATGTATCAGATTTCCTGTGTATTGTCCTTCTGTCTTGGTCACTCCCTCCTTACCTGGTATTGGTTATGGCTTACCCTTGCCCCTCCCCATGCTCCTAATACAAAAGCTGATACCTGAACCCCAGAGGGACTCTCTCCGGCTCTCTCTCTGGAGCAATAAACATCTACCATCAACCCACGTGAGAGTCACTCTTTCTTCTTCCACGCCGAGCTACGCTTCAGCCTGAGGTTCAGACCCTCAAACCAAGGATACAAACTTTCTATTGGGGCTGGTGATTCCAGACACAACCACATAAATGCATCTGTGATTCTGTATGATGGTCGTTGCTGCTATCCAGCACCTTATGTCTCTGCATGAGACAGACAGGTCATGACCTCAAGGGGTGTGAACTTTTGTAGTTGCTTTGGAAACAGCAGCAAAAGTGACTATTCCCCTTAGATATTAATTTTCCACTAGTGCAGGTAGAATTTATGTGCATGTTTAAATAAATATACCTAAGGGCAATAGTTAGTGTGTAACAGGAAGACAACAAAAAAGTAATTAATGTCCTTATCGCAAAAGATAAAAGTAACACATCTCCCAGCTGCTTAATGAGTCCTAGTATTACTTGCTAGACTGCTCTGGTTACATTTAGCAACTCCTAAGTAATTATGAATAGAGCAGTTCAAAAATAAAGTAAGAATAATGTGTCCTTAGATTTCTTAATAATTGCACTATTATTGCAAAAATTTAATAGAAAGAAATTCCTAAACAGCTCAAAAATTGAAGTGCAATTAAGAGATATGGTACTTTTCCATAGGTCAGAGTAAATGCCGTTGTCTGCATGAAAACCTTTAGAAGGGTGGAAATGCATCATTACATAACTTCTGCCCCACAGGGATAGCACAAGAGAGAAAAACTGAGATGTAACTTCAAAAGTCAGGAAGGAAAATTTAAAACACCATAAACTTCTGGTGTTAATTGTGGGATTGTTCATAATACAATGTTCTAGGGATGCCACTTGAAGTTGTTTTTCAGCTGACTCATTGGAGAAAGCTTATTCATTCATCAGAGAATAATTCAGCATGAAAACATCTCATAGTGAGCAGACTCATGCCGAAGCTATGGCATGCCCTGAGGGAACTTTCAGCGGTTTCCCTCCCCAGGGCAGAGGCTGTAATGGTGGTGCTGACAGCTCTGTAAAGTGCTTTGTGTGGATGATCTCTTTATGGTCATGCAAAGGAAAACACCTGAATTTCCAGTTGATGGGGAAATGTGAATTGTTGGGCTTCAGTTATATAGCTCCAATGGGCTCGTGTTTCTTCTTCCATGTGCAAATGAGCAAAGAAGGAGAGTTGGGTGAAGCACATTATACTTGTCCTGGAAAGGAAAGAAATGTAAGCCAGAACAGGGTTTCTGCAGGCTAAGTGAAAAACTGTGAACTTCACTATGAATTTATGAATCAAAATGTGGATTTCTTGGCCCATTAATTTACTGAACTTGTAAAATCATGTACTCCCCCTTTCCAGGATTACATGCAAAATCGAGCTGATTCAAAATCTAGGTTACTGTTTCTTTTTGTGAAGGAATATAGGTAAAAATTAGGCAAATGAACTGGATATTCCCATGGGATAGAAACTGATATATTTATTGGCAGCTGGAGATATTTAGGGAACGAAGAGAATTTCAAAACTAAGTTTTCTTTTGCATATACATATGGTTATTTGTGTGACTAAAAGTCTAATTATGTTGCTAGCAATTCATTTGCTGGAACACAGAGAGGAGTGTTGTACTCATACTGAACATGACTAGTTTCAAAGTCTTCTGCTGGATTGCAGAACTTCAAAATTTTATAGGTCTTGTACCAATATTAGAAAAATTGCCTTGAAATGCTGTGCTCCACTCTCTCATCTCTCTTCCTCAAATCAGTAACAGATTTTCAGTTTTTTTATGTCTAGAAAGTAAATGTTGTGAAATCTTCCCACATTTACAATCTGATGCCATTTAAGACTGGAATCCCTTAAAATAATTCTGTCTCTGCTAAATCAGAATTTTTATAATTGACTCAACAGCTGAGCCAAGTGATTTTCTCCATGCTCTCCATCTTCCTCAGAACCAAGGTAATAAACCCAGAAAAATTAATGAAATATAATAATTGCACTTTTTTTAGAGAGCTATATAGTCCAGAATTCTAAATTCTAATTTTTGTCATTAAGGAAACCATTTTCCATGTATTCCATCAGACTTAACTGAAAATATAAAACACTGGCCAGGCTTTCTTACAACAAAGAATTTAATACAGTAGAAATCAAGTTGTATTTAATTGAACTGTGGATTTGAGAGAAACATTTAGAATTTAGCATACTGCATCAGCTTTTAAGGCTTGGGTAACCTTATTTTAGCATTTATTTATATTAAAATTCTTAACTATTTCTTTTCTCATTGGCTCTGAAAATGGAAGCTCAGTGCTAACAAACCATTAAAATACTGTGACAGACAAGCAGGAAACTCATATGAGGCATAAGGACAGGGAGTAAAAAGATATTTTTCATAATTTGCTGTTGTAAATCACATTGGTCCAAATTCTTAAAACAAAATAAACAAGTATTTGACAGTGCCCAAAAAGTACCCTCATTAAAAGAAACCTATTCCTTGGGTAGGCTGCAAATGTTATATTTTTCTTCAAAATCTTGAACTGCTCTCTTAGTAACCTTTTTGTTGCTGTGCCACTAGACCATAAAAAAGAAAGATAGTTTCATATAGAAAGGTTCTTGCTCAACTTCTGAGACAATAAAAAAGAAGGTCGTAGTGATTCTTCTATTAGTGTTGCCTTGTTTATGTCATGAATCAATTTTTTTTCTAAAATTTCATATGAACTCACTGATTAAAAACATAAAACCCACGCAATTTAGCTTGCATTCAAGTGATGGTAATAAAATCCAATCTTCTGCTTTCTTTAGGATTGTTCAGCTCTAACCTGAACTGAACAAAACATTTAAATACTTCTTTCTTACAAGGTCTATATATTTCAGAGAACTCTAAAGTATACATTTCCTCAGTTCTTTTGATCTTCATTGCACAGATGGAAACAAACCTGGATATGTATGTAGGAACATGTGCGAGCTGTTCTGCTGGAGAAGGTTTTGTGTGCCTTGGAGTCTTCGAGGACCCTTTGTCCTGTTCTCAGGGAAACAGCTGTAATACAGAACTCTAACTCTACTCAAATTCACCGGTCTGTTTTTTTTTTACTTCAGCAGGGGAGCAAGAGAAAATACTGCATACTGATTGCTAAAGGAATGATATCTTTCTTTCCAGAATAAGGGGACAATGTGGGTATGTACAAGACGGTTTCTTAACTGTTACAATAGCAAAAATAGCTTCACTGTGGTGGAAGTTTCAACACTCTGATCTAAAAAATCAAACAGATCAGACACTAAAATGCCAGCTTGTTAATTTTACAAGGAAATGGCTCTCTTTTTTATTAATAAAAATTAATGCATGCCTGTTGTTCTTTTGCCTATATATAAAATTTTTAGAAGCCACAGTAAGAGTTTTGATGACAATCATGGTTAGATTTAGGCAGTTCTTCAATATAATTTTCTAGCCTGCATGCCCAGAACAAAACAGATATTCTCAAACAATATCTGGATGACTGCCACATCCAGAAGAAATATACTGTTATCTCTGATCTTGAGACATCATCCCATGAATTATTACTTATTTTATCAGAAGCTGTTCCCCTCATCCTCAGATGTAATATAAATAAAAACCTTAATAAGGCCAATGGAACAATCAGACACTGCTGTTTTTGAAAATGACAGAATTCTCCTGTAACACCTCCACGACCTGTCTCCCTTGCTATGCTGTCCTGGTACAAGGGTAATGCTCACACTGTGGTCAAGTGCCACACTCAGCTTCTGGAAAGTAAGAAGAAACTTCTTCCCAGCAGCAAAGTAAAAATGCCAAGTGACATGGAACTAGAGAGAAAGATGTTTTTGTTTAAAAAAAGTGATATTTCTGACACTTTTTACACTGTGTGCCTGCTCTACTCATTTAAGTAGCATTCACGTTTGCCAATACCCACAACTGATATGAGGCAGGAAAACAAGGTAACCTAAAACCTTCTGGAAGTTATCCCTTCCTTGGCCCAAACTGATAAAGCTGGAGTCATCTCAGTTTTTCACTGTGGACTGATGAGACCTCTATAACATGACAGAAAATGCTGCACAGCCTCACAGTCACAAATTTGGTGTAACAGTATTTAAATTGAGGGCCTATGGGGAAACTTGACTCCTCAGAACAAAACTGCTGCAGAGACATACTTCTCATTACAGTGATCTGTGTGGCAGAGCTTAAGGAAGAAGTGGAAAGGAGTCTTAGGGAGAGAGAAAGAGAAATAGGCGAGTGGAGTTACTCCCTTCCAACCCTGAGAGAATCTCAGCAGGAGTCAAAGGTGCCCCATTCCTCTAACCATGTGGCAGAAGGAGGAGACCTACTAGATAGGAGGGAATTTAAATGGGTCCCTACTAGGGGAGGTAAAATAATCCCCTCCCAACACTCATCACCTTCCCAGGTGCTCTTACAAAGCAGGTACAAGGCCCTGGGTCCAGAGGGTCAGGCAGATGACCCCAGAGAAAAAAAATCTGTCTGGAGAGTCTGCAATTTGCACTTTGTCAGATAGATCACATCCTCGGGTATTAAGAGGAAAAAAAGGGCAGTTGTAGTAGGTGACTCCTTTCTGAGGGGAAATGAGAACCCTGTATGTCAACTGGACCCTTCCCACAGGGAAGTCTGCTGCCTCCCTGGAGCCCTGGTATGGGATATTACCAGGACACTCCCTGAACTAACTCAGCCTTCTGATTATTACCAAGGATCCTGATTTGGATTGGTTTGGAGAATATCTTAAAACAAAGGGGTGCAGGAAGGATGGACATGCTTAAAGAAAGAAATCTCCAAGGCACAGGAGCAGGCTGTCCCCATGGGGCAAAAGATGAGCCAATGAGGAACTCAAACACAAGGGAAATCAACTTCTCCTTCACCTTTGCTGTAGGCAGCTAAAGCTGCCACAGATCTGGTACCTTCTCATTACACTGAAGTCCAAAGTGGGAAGAGGAAAGGAAGAGGAGGATTTTTAAAAATGTTTTTTGGGTTAGGATATCACATAATCAAGTCCTGGAATACAGATGGGAATTTCCAATCTGGGAGCGGCCCTATGGATCCTGTACAGGCCTGATTGGCCCCCTTCCTGGTTTTGATACTGTGCTGCAAGGTTTTTGGGAGCTATTCTACACAGCAAGAACAACAATAAAACCAGAACCCAAAATTCAGAAACTACAGAGTCTCTTGTATAACAAGGACAAAGTCACCTTAGGTGAGACTCTAGGTGTTGACAGTCAAGCAGAAGTATTTGATTTTTTTTTTTTTTTTTTAATTTGGGTTGAAAAAGATGTATACCAGAAATCAAATATAATATATTACAGTCATTTTTCTGTTCTAAAGTGGCCCTCACTCATGGGACCTCAAATGGGTCAGGGAAAAAGATTCAGAGGTAAACTAATCAACTAAGAAATAATTTTGTTCCAGCTGAGACTTCTGGAGAACTAGATTTTCCCTGTAAAACAGTGATCCTGGGAGTGGTACAAATTCTTGTTACCCAGCTGCTTTCAGCAAACAGAAAGGAATCTTCCCTTGCAGCACGCGGAAGAACACTGGGCTTTTCCCTGGCCAGGCCACTGTTGCAGCTTCCAGTTTTTGGAAATCTTTGGAATAGACTCAATTTTCTGAAATTCTCTGGAATACTTTCACTTTCATGATAGGAAGTGGTCTGTGTGAGCACAGTCCTAAAAACTTTCTGCCTTTGGGAAACACTCTTGCTACAGCGCAAATAAAATTGATGCATTAAGATATAAGGTCTAATTTGGTGTTATTTTGTGAGGAGCTTTGCTTTTGTATGGCTCATCCTACATCTGTTTTCCTGGAATGAATGACTTATCAGACCTTTTTACTTTTAACCGCAAACCAAAATCCATTTGCTGTGTTTCCATGTGCTCCATTTGCATTCAATTTGCAATTTCTGATGAAATTTTGGGAGGCTCTGGTCTGCAGAAATCAGGACCTGTGTTACTGCGCCATAACACTGAAGTGTCATCAGCCGTGGTAAGGTTTATCGAAATAAAAATATCTTCTTTATGCACACTTCCCAAAACTACGGCCCCTCAGGAATAAGAAGGATGAAGAAAAGGACTTGGAAGTGTTGATGGACGAGAGACTGGACATGACCCAGGAATGAGCACTCACAGCCCAGAAAGCCCAAACGTGTCCTGGCTGCATCCAAAGCAGCGTGGGCAGCAGGGTGAGGGAGGGGATCCTGCCCCTCTGCTCTGCTCTGGTGAGACCCCACCTGCAGGGCTGCATCTCTTGGGTTCTCAACATAATAAAGACATTGACCTGTTGGAGTGAGTCCAGAGGATGGGCACCAAGATGATTAGAAGGATGGAGAACCCCTCCTATGAGGAAAGGATTGTTCAGCCTGAAGAAGAGAAGGCTTTGGGGTGACCTAACAGAGCCCTTTCAGTACCTGAAGGAAACATACAAGAAAGATGAAGAGAGACTTTTCACAAGCACCTGTAGTGACAGGACAAGGGTGAAAAGCGTAAAAATGAGAGTAGGTTTAGATCAGATACTAAGGAGAACTTCTTTTCCGTGAGGGCAATGAGGCACCAGAACAGGTTGCCCTGAGAAATTATGGGTGCCCCAGCTCTGGGAGTGTTCAAGGTCAGGCTTGATGGGGCTTTGAGAAACCTGGTCTAGTGGAAGGTGTCCCTGCCTACGGCTGGGGGCTAGGACTAAGTGACCTTTAATGACTTTTCCAACCAAAGTCATTCTATGATTCTATGATTTGATTCTATGATTGTATGATGAGGTAACCAACAGAAATGGCTTCAACTGAAGTTATAGACGGAGATTAAAAGGTGGATTAGATGTTATGTGTAAAATATCTGGGTTTTTTTCTGTTTTGTTCAACAAAAGAGTGTGAATGGGCCTCAAAATGGAGGAAAAAGCAATTAATTTCTACTTAAAGCTGCTATATATTGCAGAAGAGGGATGAAAAGGTTTCATATAGAGAAGAATGTGATCTTCCTAATAAACCTCCATTACAAGACACACATCCTTTGAAGTCACTGATGCTTCATCTATTTGCCTTGTGACTGTGCTTCCAGAAATTCACTTTTACAACTAAATCAAATGTTTGGTAAATGTGTCCAGACTGTAAACATATTGTGTTGACAAAGATAACATAAATTTACATTAAACCAGCTCAGTCATGAGCTGTGAGTAAAACCAGATAGTCTTCCAAATTTTTAGTGTCTAGACAATGTTTGCAGCTTTCAACAGCTGGCCTTTGTTGTTTTGAAATCTTTACGTATACCATAGTACATGGGATAAAACATTATAATCACATTTAACTTAGAGTTTTCTCATGGGTTGCCTTCAGCTGCTTCTATAAATAACAGTGTTTTTCAAGTCCTGCTCCTCTAGAGAATCCCATGTGTTTAGTGATGCATTCATGTCTTGGAAGAGAAGTGTGTTATAACCACAATTGTGCACCACCCTGAAGTGTACAGCCTGGATAAACCAGCAGCAGATTTCTTCTGCTTGCAGCTGCAAAACCCAGTGAAATTTTGGCTCCTTCATTGAAGCCCAGCTCCTCCCAGTGTTTGCCAGAGACTGGACATCCTCAAATAGGACAAAAGAAAGTCAAGGGAAGGCAGTCCACCTACAGACATGTGGGCATGTCTGACCTCTTTCAGAAAGCCTTCAAGGTACCTGTGTGGTCTCACTCTGTGCTAAAAAATTACCAATGGAGCAAATACAAGTGCACCAAATACTTCTAATAGCAGGTAATATTATAAAAAATTTTGGACTTGCAAAGATTTATAAATATGCATCAGGTCCCTAAACATAAAGTCATAAGAAATCAAAATACAATAGCTTCTTTTTAAGACAGCTGTAAAGCAGAAGGCCACATTCAGAGGATGTAAACATCAGCAAACCAGCTTAATGTCGAAGCTGTCACAGGACCTCACAGAAATGCAGGCACTGTCTGGGGAGAAGCAGGGATCCTGGACTGCCCCACAGAGCCTGGCCAAGGGTCTCCCTGAGGGCTAAATTGAGGATGGGGAGCAGCACAGCAGCACAGGGACTGTCACTGCAGCCTCAACTGCATCCTATGCTTTTTTCTTGCCTGTTACACTTTTGCTAAATCCATATGCTAAGAACTGTCTAAGCCTCTGCTGGATCACCAGGACATGAATTTCACCTTTGCTGGATATTAAAAAGCCTGTCTGTTGTCATGGGTCTGTGTTTTGTGGGACACAGTGGAGCTGCAGACACTCCTGGTGGAGACTTGCTTTGGGAGACTGGCATAATGGTGAGCACAGGGAAGACAAATACCATCTTCAGATGTTCCCCAGGTTGCCAAAGAGGTGTTTTCCTCACACAGTGAACACACAGTACTTTATTCCTCTGCTGAAATTTTCCCAGATATATTATCATGCCTAATGTTCCCCTTTTGATCTCAAGGTCTTCTAATTATGTCTGACTTCTGTGGAAGTAAAATACTGTAATACTTGCATTTACAATGATCCTAACCAGATCTTGGGGAGCAGAACTGACAGTTTGTTTGCCTTGCCTTGCCTGCATGCAAATTGTTGGGCAAACAGGGTTGTGTTGTCACTAGCAAACCTCATCTCTAGTAACATGGAAAAAAGACAATTCTTGCATCAATCAGCTATCCCAGCAGCCCTGGGAATCTTTGGATGGCAAGGTACCTGGAGTCTTGCTTTTCCTGAAAACCAAAATTAAATAATGTGCTGTGAAGCCAGAGTTTTTAAGCAAGACATCTGAGACAAAAGTCTCAGTCAATCTTCTTCCCTAATCCTGACAACATCTTTGGATGGAGGGCATTGCTACAGGAGGCAGAGCCTGTGAGCCTTGATCTTCATCTTCAGGATTTACAGACCAATAACTCATGAGGGTGAAGAGAGTCCTTTTAATAATAACAAAAATCTGAGGAGTTGAGAAAAACAGAAAATATTTAATCAATTAAACCAGCTGCTTGTTACTTGTTATGTAGTGAGGAGTTGTGTGCAGGTTACTTATTACGTGATCAGGGAGGAGGTGGAAGATGCTTATTCTTCCTGTGGGGCTGCTCTAAGGAGTACCTCCAGAGCTTCTGACTCAGAAATCTTCATTCACTGCAATTCTTATTAAGTGAAGCACTGGTGCCTTTCCACTGGGAAGGGCTGGACATCATTCTGTGAACTCTGGCAATAGCCCTGATGTTTTCACGTCTATGTCTTTCCAAGAGCAGCCTGCCTGTCCATGATGTGTGGTGCTACAGAACTTTTCACAGTATTACAAAGAGCACACTTACCACTGGCCAACTGAGGAATCCAACCAGCTGTATGGGGTTAGAGAACTTCTTGAAGACCCCCAATTAGGGTCTCAGTTTCTCCTTTCACCCCTCCCCTGTGAGACCCTTGTTCATCCCCACACTTTGAGCAGCTATGTCCTGCTCCAGCACTTCAAAGAGGAGAGCAAGCAGAATTGCCACTAGCTGCAGTGGAGACGGAAGGACATGTAGCCCACTTCCAGCCTTTTTGTGTCTGCACTGCTGGGACAGGGCCAAGAAAGCAGCAAAGACTAGGAGATCACAGCTGGTAATGCTGTTATCAGTGAGTGTTGGGGACAATATACTGGTGAAACTTTTGGTACAAGACACTGTTGAAGTAGAAACATGTTGCCCGCCTCTACTTAGTCTTGGACAAGTGATGGGTGCCAGGAATGAAGGAACAAACAGGTGACTGTGGACAGTGCTGTTAATGCTTTGTCTGAACTGGGAACCATTTTCCTTTAGAGTAGCACTGCACACACACACCTTTTGAAATGAGTATGAGAGAATAGCCTGAACAGTGCAATTCACTTAATAATTTTTCATGAAGATAGACAATACAGTTGATTTATAAATTACTGATCTGATTTTGAGCTCACCCATGTCACCCCAGAACCCAGATCACAGAAGCAAAAAAGTTTGAGCTCCCATCCTCTGGGCATAACTTTCTCTAGAGGCACTAGTCCCTGTGGAAACAACCCAGTTATTTTTTTGTATTTGACAGTTTTACAGCCGTCATAAACAACATGAAATGACCTTTCTTTGAAACATTCGGGACCTTGTCCTCTACTGCCTCAGGTCAGACTGAAGATAGGACGGAGTTCAGCACAGCTGAAGAAAACACTCATGTCAACATGCTCACAGCTAAAAAGCAATCAGGATTAAGGACCATTTGTTTGTTGGGGATTCTTTAAAACTGCATCTTACCAAAAAAAAAAAAAAAAAAAAAAAAGTCCCTCCAGTCCAAACCCTTTGCTCAAAGCAGGGTCCATTCAAGAAATTTGCTTTGATGTTTTTTCTTATCTATGGTAACTTTGTTTAGATCATCTCATATAGATATATATAAAGGTACTTAAGGGGAAAAAGAATCTAGGCAGAATAGATTCACATAACAGTGAAGTAGAAAGCCAGTCAATATCCAGCTTTCCTACATTTTTTCCTTCAAGCAAAAGTTAACAGAACATGGTATTTTGCCTTGTACAGGGCTGTTACAGTTACAGAAAGACCTCTTTTTTTTTTTATCTGAAGACTTAAATATCCAGTAAAAACAGTGTTCACTGGTCAGCATGGTGCCACTTGTGTTGACTAAAACATGATAGTAGGCCACGCACTGCATACATATGACATGTTAAAGGGCTGACTCCAGTCAGATATGCACAGAACCAAAGACTGTGGATTTCCACAATCTCTCTGGGCAATACAGCATTCTACAGCAACACTTAAACTGTGACTTCACACTATCTCTGTAACCTGAGGCAGCCCAGATGCTGAAGAACATGCCAAAAGGGGGAGCAAGAAAGGCAACAAAGTCCTAAATTTGATTTTAAGTTCTGTGGTGTAACCTAGAACCAGAAGTTTCAAATTATCAGGGTGTTGGATTTAAATTTATCTGCTGAAAGCTGCTATATTTGAATTCTATTTCAACATATCCTGAAAACACTGAAATTCTGCCACCAACTCCACTAGGAACAGAAAGTGTCACTATTAGAGCCTCTTTGCCTCTCTAATGCCACTAGGAATATTGGGAGGGGATCATTTCTATAAAATCCATTGAAAATTTCATTAAAGGAGAGAAAGGAATTGTTTGGATATCAATGAGGATTTTAATTTGTCCTAACTGTAATGCAGGGGGAATCCAAAATGTCAATTTGCAATGCTTCAAACCTATCCTTGAAATCCCAGCTTCTGAGGCCATACTTGCAATTGTCTAGTTTATTAGGAGAACTCTGCATTATAAAATAGTATTCATTCTTTGCTAATGGCATATCTCTTGACATTCTTGAACTTCCTTCATTTACGTCAGAGATGTTTCAAAAGTACTGAACTAATACAAAATAAAAGGTGTCCCAATGTTATTGTTTCACATTATCTATTTTATTATTTATTCTAATACATTATTCTAACATAGCACACATTATAATAAAAAAGTTTTAAGAGCAGTTGAAATTTTTAGAATTTTGTCAACAACATTTGTCTGTGGAAATAGCTGGAAAGAAGTTGTAACTGTGAAGCTTTTCCTTTCTTCTGTCATATAGACTTTGCCATCTGTATCACTGGTTTTGTAAAAGTTTTTGTAGCATACTTATCTTCAGGAAGGCAAGAAACTTGTTTCTGACATGATCATAATATAGCAACAGAGAGCAGGGGCATATCGGTATAGCACCTTGTAAATGTAAAATAAATATATTTCCCATGCTCAGAACATAGGAACAAAGCCAAATGGAAAATAAATCTGCAGAAGTTAAAATGTTTCTTCCAATAAGTATTTTAGAAAGATAGGTTTGGCAGTACCCAAGTCCCCAAAGAAAAAGCACAAACTGAGTTTCTCTCACTTGGTCCCAAATCTGCCTTCAGCCCACAGAAGGGAAATCTGACCCTATCTGACACAGTGCCCTTTAATTCCACTGGGACTGCAGGTCTGAAGGATGACCTCTGGGGAGAAGTTGTATTCTTGCTGTCAAGCAAAAGATGCTCACACCAAAGGGCAATCAATCAGGCATAAAACACACAGGGAAAAGTTATGAAGGTGAGGTGACAGGTGAAGAAATCTTTGGGATCCGGGCCACTGGTAAAAAGCCCAGAGGAAAAAGCTATACATAGTTAAGAGAGAGAAAGAACACTGTTCTTGTGAGTGAGATCAATGAACAAACTGTGTACCATCTGTAATGCAGAGATACAAATAACTCACAGAAAAATATCCTGGTCTAAGGAATAAGCTTCTGAACAGATTCTGGAAACACAGTTTTACCACTTGCAAACAGGAATTTGCAAGGCTGCAATAGTGATCTTCTGTTTAGTACAAAGGGGAATAACAGCTAGGGTGGCAGTGCTGGTGCTGTCTGTGGTCTGGCTGGCTAAAGGAACACTGCTGGACAATGTTGGACAGCCAGCCACATCTGCTCCCCTCAGCAGGAGGAAAGCCATGGCCATGTGGAGCACTTAGTTAGCAGTGGCAAAATGAAAACTTCAGGCTGAATCTCTGAAACCTTACAGGAAAGGCACTGTGTACTACAGCTCAGGACTAAATAAAAAGTCACACAGGCAAGGGAAGAAAATGTTCTGCTGAAGCAAATGTTAAAACACAGAAATACATTTCACCTGGCAGCTTGTCGCATTCCACTGAAGTAACTGAGCGGGTAAATGAGTTCACAGCACTCACAGCACTCAAGCTGAAGGGGTGCTACCTTGATATCTGACTTGATGACAATTGTAGAGGCTGGATGAGGTTGCAGATCCTTGAAGAGAGACTGTAGGCACACTTATTCCTCACCCTTTCATCCTAGAGAGAAAAAGAAAAGCAAACATTCAGGAAATTGAGTGACAGATGAAAGAGATGGAAAATAAAGCCTTGAGGTAGCAGATCAACCTCTGAACAAGCATTGGACAGCTGCACACATGCTTTACACAGAGCCAAATCTAGAGTGAAGAAGAAAATTAGGGGAAATGGCCCATATTTTTTAGTGGAAGTTTGTTGGACTGCAAATAGCATTTGAGGATAATGTCTAACAGATGGTAACTTAATAGGAAGGGAGACAGAAAGCAATTTACAGTATATAAACTCTTCTGTGAAATAGCAGGGCAAAAGAAAGTGCTGAAGAAATTAGGGATAACTAAAAAATGGTACAGAAAATGAAGGAGCTGTGGCTTGCTTCAGATAAATGAGAACCTGCAGCTGTTGGCTATGTTCTGGACAAAAAAAAAAATAAAGAGACATAGAATATCCACTGAAAATAACAACAAAAGGGACAAAAGGGACAGAGAACATTAGCACAAGTGCAAAGTCAATGTACAGAAGACAAGTAAAACTGAAGGAGTGTTTGTAGGAGTGCTCCACCATCCTGTATCTAAACTCCAGCAAAGGGAAGATCAGAAATCAGAAGAACTATATAGGACACACCTAGGAGCTAAAGAAAAGAAATTAAATCACCTGTTGCTTTCAAATAGCCAGTGTAGAGGAGGTAATAAGAAAAGGATAGTACTGTACTTTATTCTGTAGCCCCCCTTCATCTGCCCCTTGATACTACTTTAAACTTTTAACTGTTGGGCATGTGCAGAACATGAAGTCATGACATTACTATGGTGCTTGGAGCATTAGGCCATACTTGACTCTTGGTAGGTCATCAAACCAGGACCACCATTAACCTTGCCTGTAGATCCCATGTCTTGAGGAAAAGGGAGAAAGACCTCGAATCATGGTCTCTCATTTCCCAGCCAGATGCTCTTAGCACACAGAGATAAGCTGGGCTTAAGCAGGGACTCTTGCTATTAGGGCTTCTCCATCTGTATGAATACTTGAATTTGTATTTACCTGGACCAGGGAGAACAACCATTTGTTAAGGCATTAAGTTAGGAGTGAGCATTAGCAAGTGAACATCTGAATATTAAAAGCCCCAGAAACACTTCTGGGGTAGCCTAGCAGAAGAATTGAGCTCTACTAAGTGAAAGTGTAAGTAGGAGTTTTGAGATGAAGTGAGCAGCACTGTAATGCTAATGCATGACCACTGCAAAGGAAACCTAAGTACCACTAAACTAGAGTGACAGGGTCCAACCGTGACCATCTCTGTCCCCAAAATCTATAACTGAGCAACATCTAGGCTCTATATGCAATGCATGAGGAGAATGTGTTGGGACACAAAGCTGGGAGGAGTCGCCCATACCCCAGAGTGCTGTGCTGTCCTTCAGAAGGACCACAACAAATTGGAGAGATGGGCAGAGATGATCTGAAATTCACCAAAGGCAAATGCATGATCCTGCACCTGGGGAGGAAAAACCGCAGGAACCGGCATTGGATGGGAGATGCTGTAAAAACTCCATAGAGAAGGACCTGGGGTTCCTGGTGGACAACAAGCTATCCATGAACCAGCAGTGTCCTTGATGCCAAAAAGGACAATGGGATCCCGTGAAGCATTAAGAAAAGCATTGCCAGCATGTCAAAGGAGGCGATCCTGTCCCTCTACTTAGCCCAAGTGAGGCTGAATATGGAGAGCTGTGTTCAGTTCTGGGCTCCTCAGGACAAGAGAGACATGGGACTTCTGGGGCAGGCCCAGCAGAGGGCTACAAAGATCAATAGGGGACTGGACCATCTTTCTTGTGAGGGCAAGTGAGCTGTGCCTGCTCAGTCTTGAGAAGAGATGACTGAGGGCAAGAGACAACAAGCAGAAAATTTATTGAGGCACAGGAAATTCCACCTGAATATGGGGAAGAGATTTTTACTGTGAAGGTGACTGGGCACTGGAACAGATTTCCCAGAAAGGTTCTAGAGTCTCCCTCACTGGAGGTATCCAAGAACTGACTGGACACAATCCTGTGCTGTGTGCTCTAGGGTCACACTTCTTGCCCAGGGAGGTTGGACCTGTGTGGTCCTTCTGACCTGACCCATCCTGTGATTCTGTGAATTATGTAGTATCTACAGAACCCAGCCTGTGGAGACAATAGACATTGTAGTTGATAGACTATACCAAGGGAAGTACAGTTTTTAAGTAGTGCATCTTGGTGTGTATCTTGCCCAGGCTGAGATAGCAGCACCTTGAATCTGGAGCTTGCATCTCTGATTCTTCTCTAAAGTACGGTTTGTTTCAGACCACAGAGGAAGGAGAACAAGAAATTCACTTTTTAATTCAGAGTCTTGAGATTATCAATTTTGATGTGGTAGTCTGCCTCACCTTCCTTTCTGCAAGACAGCATTTCAAAAGTCTGGAGAAGAATGGATACTATGAAAAAGTAAACGGATAAACCACAAAATTCTTGTGGAAAAGAGGCCAGTTTTATATAACATTTAAAAATGGAAATGCATATCTGAGACGCTATTTGCTGGCAAAGTGAAACATTACAATTAAAATTACTTTAAAAGCAGCAAGAATCATGAAGCTGTAGTCAAGCTGAAAGCATGAAAAATGGAAAAAAAAAGTATTTCATGAAATTAATTCCTTATGTCTGTAGTTAAGAATATCTTCATGCATCTGTTGTATTCTTTTCAGCAGATATTTTGCTGAATGTAGAAGGAAACTAGTAAGCCCCAGCATGTGTTAATGTGCAACTCATATATTTTAATGGGTCTGTATTCACTTCACTGCATCTACAAAACTCCTGCTAATAGCAAGTAATATTATGTTAATGAGGTAGTGCAAACACATTAAAGGCCATACAGACCTGTAACAACAAAGCCTTGAGAATGACACAATTAAGATTAATGGTGTCCTATGGATTCTCTTAAAATCTAAAACTAGCTTGTCCCTGTTAAAGCACTAAATACTATTACTACAGCAGTTTGAGTTACAGTGACAGACTAAAAATAACTAAAAAGTGGTTTGTATTAAAAAATCTGATTCTCAATACTGACTCATAACTATTTACATGGATACTGAAAACTTTTTACAAAGATTTTTTTTCTCCTTTGACTCTGCAATTGGCAGCCAAACAGGTTAAGATGATCCCACTTTGTCACAGAATCACAGAATATGAGGAGTTGGAAGGGATCCTCAAGGATCATCAAGCCCAACTCCTGGCCCTGCACAGAACATCCTGAACTCTCAACAACATGTGCTTGAGAGTATTGTCCAAACACTTCTTGAATTCTGTCACGCTTGGTGCTGTGACCGGCACTTCCCTGGGGAGCCTGTCTGTAGCGGTCTGAAAGGAAAACCAGTGAGAGACTTCAAGTCAGAAATACAATTTAATAGGAAGGAAAAAAAAGAAGTAAAATAAAATAAATGCAATAATACAAAAGACTACTGACAGTCAGAATACAGCCTGAACAGGGTGGTGGAAGCAGTCCAGGTGAGGTGGTGTCCCTGAAGCAGTGAACCCGTAGAAAGGTCTGGTAGCTCTTGTCCTCTGGTAATCCAGTGGGTAAGGGCTCCCTGTGCTGTCCCAAATCCCAGATTATATCCAGGTGGGAATGCTTGGCTCCTCCCCCTGGGTGGAGCATCTCACAACGGGATGATATCTTTCTATGAGTCATGCAGTGGGTCCTTGATGGCCCATAAACAGAGATAGCTCCCGGAGGGCGTTGCCTGTGAGTCATGGGCAAGGCATTTGATGGGCCATTAACAGAAGATAGCCAGAGGGAGGGGGCCGGGGAAAACACTGCCCCACCTGGTTTCAACAGCTTATGAAGATGGTGATAGAATACATACTTTGGGCACATCCTACACTGCAACCCAGGACACTGTTCCAGTGCCCAATCATCCTCTGGGGGAAGAATCTTCTTCTAATATCCAACCTAAACATACCCTGATACTGCTTCAGGCCATTCTCTCAGGTCCTGCCACTGGGCACCGGAGAGAAGAGAGCAGTGTCTGCCCTTCCTCCTCATGACCATTTTCAGCAGAATTGTTGTGAGCCATGGATGCAGAGTTACCATTAATAAGCAAACTGAGGAAGGGCCACTTCTCTGGGAGAGGGGCCTCCACTGTCTTTGCCTATTGTGCCAGGCAAACCTGAGGACTCAGAGACTGACATCTAACCCCATTCCATGTTTCTCTTATAGGTAATTTTTCCCATATCTCTTCAATCACTATGTTATGTTTTGCTGTGTTTTGTTTTACTCAATAATGTTTTATGTCAGATAATGTTTTAGGTTTCTGGACCTAATATTCTTTGCATAGAAAGAAGGGATCATGATTGCCTTGCATGATCTTCTTGAACAAATAATTAGTTGGTCTACTTTACCTTTCTGAACAGCAGAGTACTTGAGAAAAAAATGACTGTGACACAAAAATTGAATAATGAAGTACTCATATTAATCTTCTTTTATGTTTTGCAGAGGCAAATAAATCAATATCTTATAGACTTACATAACAACCAGCAAATAAAACTGGCAAATAGTGAATGCAGAAAGACTTCCCATTCATGCCATAAATGGTTTATGGCAGTAATATATTATTGATGCTCTGTCTACCCATAAGATTCAGGTACTCTAAAAAACAGCTGAGCCCAAATGTCCCATAAGTAATTTTCCTACTGTACACAGTGTCCTTGTCAGGCTTTCTGAAATAGTGGTTGACCAGCAAAAAGGTAGAATAAAAGTATGTGTAGAGTGTAAATCAATCACATTCTTCCCCAGTTGCATGGAAGAGTTAAAATTTTAAATTTCTTAGCTATGCCACTAAATCAGCCCTTTCCTATTACTTTCTCCAGCCTGAGTGTACCTTCTTCTGAGGTTTTCCAGAATTTGTCCTATTGCTTTGTCCCCATATGATGGTTTTACTGCAAAAAACCTCCACACATCTAGTATTCTCTGTGCCTCTTCCCTTCCACCAAGCCTCATCACAGACATTTCTAATTTGTTGCCTTGGGCTGCTGACTACTACCAGTTAAGAAATGATGTCCTGATGTACATATTTCAATGCAGAGCAGATTGCTGAAGCACTGGTGTGGGACTGCTGCTCCAAATTCCCTCATGTTCAAGCACACTTGCTGCCCTGTGTACTACCTTGTACAGACTTGCTGAGCGAGGGCAAACGGATGTGGAGGGGAGGGATGGGAGCACGGGCAGCAGGTGGGAAGAGCCACTGTTCTCTATTCTCTGCCCCTGTTCTCTGCCCCTGTTCCTCTGCCTTTCCCACAGGGTGCAACTGCTGCCCCAGCCTTGCTGATTCAGCTGCACTGCAGCAGCAGTGGGTGCTTCTCCTGGGTGAAGAGCAGGCACTCTGCACAATGTCTCAGATGGCCACACAGAAATCAGCAGTAAGAAACAGGGAATATTTCAGGAAATTACTTCCCATCTCAGCATCCAAAGCATCGCAGGTGAAACTTTCTGAAGAGAATATCTGAGATCTCAGACACGAGCTATAGTGTTTGGCCTGTCCTATTCCTGCATTAAAAGGCTTTCACCATCTTAAGTTGTAACTTTAAGACACACAAGCCACACAAGAGTTGTATTGTATTTTTAGTGTACAAAGTCTTCAATTTGAAGTTATGTAACCAGAAATAAACAGGGTATGCAAGTTATAAATTGTAGATTACATAGATTTCAGTAGGCTTGGGAAAGATGGTTGTGTTGTATTATACTAAGATATTTCCAATAGTGTAATTCTTCATCAATTGAAAATAACTACTTTGAATCTAATCTGATTCAATGCAAAAATTCAGTAAGGAATTGGGGATTAATAGAAGAGCCAAGGCTCACTACCACTAAAATTTCAAACATGAGCTCAGCCTATGCTGGATATTTTAAGGAGTGTAATAATGTGTACATTTATTATGAACAAAGTAGTGGTGAAGAACCATAACCGTTAGAAAGAAGTTACAGATAACTGCATAGGTGTTAGCAGCAAATAGAAAAAAACTACAAAAAGGCTTTAACAAGCAACCAAGGAAATCTTGTTTGAGTTAGGTATGATTTACACAGCTTAAATATACTTAAAAGTAACAAATAGGCATTCCCCATTAAGGGGTGATGAATCTAATAACTTTCTCAAGGAGACAAAACCTCCTCCATAGTATTCAACAAGTTCCTTCCTGGGTTAAGTGGACAGCTGGTCCTGCACTAATCAAGGAAAACATAACTGTTTTCCAGTGTTTTCTCGTGATCTTGAAACTTCTAGTGTTCAACAGGATCTTGAGATACATACCTGAAACCTCAGGCTGAAACTCTCCAGTAACACAACTTCCTAAAAAATCAGTAACAAATTATTTCTCACAAGGTACTTTTAAAATTTTGCTGTGCTTACATTTATTTTTCACATGCTTTCGAGTTTTTAATTTTTTTTTTAATCAGTCTTTCAATAAATCTGCCATGACTGAACTCAGAAATCAAAAATTGAATAAATAAATTTGTAAAATTCTTTTGTTGTTCTTTGACAATGTTTTGAAGAAAATTCTGTGAAAGGATTGTCTCAGGACTTTTCCCATAGTTAACATCAAAGGAAATTAAAAAGTCATGACACAAATGCAAAAACTATAAAACTGTAAACATTTTATTGCCTGTAGCATTGAACATAAACTGAAATGGTTCACCCTGTGAGAAGTAAGAAGTAAATTCTCTGTAAGTAAGAATTTAAGGCATTCTGTGCAGGAATTTACATAAGTGTTTTAGGTTCAACTGGTGCATTTTTAAGTAAATTGGCTTACAGCACGCAACAACATTTGATAGCAAAAGCTGTATTCCTCTTGGCAGAAAATTAATTCAAAGAATGTACCACTGGTACCTAATTGACTCCAGATGCTAATTTAGTCCCTCTAAGATAAAACCCCTAAAACATGTTTTAGGTGGATATATGCAGAAACCAAAATTTTCCCATTACAGGACTTCTCCTACTATCCTGGACTAATAATTAATGTAGCAACAGCAAAAGCAGGAGCCATTTGTTTTGGTAACTTAAACAGAAAATGTTTTCCTTCACTATCTGAAAATCAAATTATTTCTGAGGTAGGTTTTTTTTTTTGTTTGTTTTTGTTTTTGTTTTTGTTTTTGTTTTAATTTATCTGTTGCTATAGTGCCCACACTCATGTGACACTTCTCTCTTCCCAGATTGACAGGTTTCAGTTATTCCCTGAAGAGCTGTGTGCTGGTGAAGCCTGGCAGCCAGGAGGGAACAGCTGGGGCACCAGGACATGCAGCCTGCAGATTGCTCCCTGCTGCTGGGGTTGGTTGTGCTCTCAGGCAGTCATTTTCCATGACCTTGAGAACTTGCTTTTCAAGGGGCATGGAAGGTCTGCCGTGGAGAAATGGAATGAATCTGGTACAGAATGATTCTTGCTATCCTTATCTTAGTTCCATAAGGAATTTCTCTCCTTGACTTTAAAGGGGAGAAATAGGGGATGAGTGTGCCTAGATGAGAGGTTTCTATGCTCTCCCAAGAATCTGAGCAAAAAAGGATCCCTTCTTAAGTGCATATAAATTAATGTGTGCTTCCTGGGAAAGAGGTAGGGAGGGGGATAAATGGTCCTGTGAAATATAGAACAGGACAGTTAGGACTATGAAGATGTGGTAGGTAGCTCACAACTGGACCACTGCAATAGATAAACAGAACCTCTTTGGGAAAGACAGGCTGTGAAGATGAGACCTGGGAGATTGCTACAGATTGCGCAAGTAATAAGGAAAGGAGGTGGAAAAACCTTTAATAACTTGAAAGACCACCTCAGTTGAAAGCTCTAGTTATCATGGGGGACTCTAATCACTCCAACATCTGCTAGGAGAGCAACAAAACAGGGCATAAATGATGATTATTTTTTGTTGCTGTGAGACAGACTGACAGAGAAGGATGTTCTGCAGATCTTGTTACTCATGAGCAATGAAAAACTCATTCTGCAACCAATGACAGTCATTGGGAGCTCTGGCTGCAGTGTCCATACCAAATGCAAGCACCTAGGGAAATAAAGAAGACAAGCAGCAAAGACACCAGGTTTTGGGGGAAAAATCTTGGCTACTTCAGGACCTTGGTAGGCAAGATCCTTTAAGGGGCTGTCTGAAAGAGCAAAGGAAGCAAGAGACAGATTGTCAAGGACAATCTCCTCAAGGTATAACAGTCTGATTAAATGGATAAGCAGACAGGCAGTTTTTGCAGGAGGCCAACACAGCTCAACAGATTACTCTTGAGCCCAAAAACAGAAAGCAAGCTTATGGAAATGGAATTAGACAAACAAGGACAAATATGAAAAAATTATCTGGGCATGGATGTGAGGAACCAAGAACACAGAAAAGGCTCAGGTGCTAGTGTCTCCTTTGCCCTAATCCTTACTGGCATAGTATGGTCTTCCTGGAGAAAGAAGTACTATTATCCACTTCAGGGGGCAGTCAAATTGGTGACCACTTTGTTCAGCTGGATACACCCAAGTCCGTGGGATCAAACGCTGAGGCATCTCAGAGATGACACAGCAGAGCTGTGGTCTGTTAGGCTTAGAAAAGGTGTGATGACTTGGTAGGTTTCCAGTAACTGGGAAAACAAAGCAAACACCATTGCCATCTTTGAACAATGCAAGGAAAATCTGGAAAAATACAGGATGGTCAGCCTCACCTCTATCCCTAGAAAGACTATGGATGATGTTTGTGTGTCCTGAGACATAAAAATAAAAGCAAAAAAGGTGAACCAGAGGTCAAATCAGGACTCAACATCCTGACTGACTTTCTGTCACGGCTGATTCACTGCAAGAGAGGAGAGGAATAATCACAAAACCACAGAGGTTTTGTGGTACCTCAAAAATGGCTGGGTTTTAAGCACAAGCACTCCTGCTAATAGTCAGTGTGAGGTATGATGGCCTAATTGGGTAGTTTATAAGGTGTGTGGAAGACATGGCTGGACTGCTGGACTCAGAGAGCCATGGCTGATGGCAGGCAGTTAAAAATGCCTGTCTTCATGTATCAGTATCTTCAGGAGCAGTCCTGTTGAATATCTTCATCATCTCTCCTGCACATTCCCCAGGTTTATAGATGTCACAGAACTGGGATGGATGAGAAAATTGTTGTTATTGATGTACTTGAAGAGAAAGGCTGTCATTCACAGGAAGCTTGACAGGAGCATGCTTAACTTCATTAAAGATGAACACAAAGTCCTGCACTGTTAACAAACAGCCTCAGATGCCTAGGGATGGTGCTGCAAGTCCTGATGGGCAACAAATTGAACATGTTCCAGTGCACCCCTTTGGCATCAATGGCTACTTGCACATGCGCTTCTTCTGAAATCAAACTAGTCGTGTTTTCTTGCTGATTGTCATATCATTTTGAAAGTGTGGCGTATTTTGACTGTGGAGAGTAGGAAAGTTGTTCTTACCTTTTTTATTAAATATATATTGGATTTTTATTGTGGGAAGTAGGAACATTTTTGTGTATGTAGAGCTAATGTGGACCATAAAATCACTTAATTCCCACATCTTTAAAATATAGGCAACATGTTTTGTATCTCCAGCAAACCATGTGATTATTATGACAAGAAAAAATCTCCCTAATGAACCTGACCCATGTTGTAAATAATTGGAGTTTCCAAGCCTTTTTTTTTTTCCTGAAATCAGTTTTTTTTTTACTTCATGAAAAACTTAGAAATTATTTTCCTGTGTAGATAGAAAAATCAATGTTACTGCCTCTCTCTGATATTTTAAAATCAAAAATCTTCCTCCTCATATAAGAAAATGGCATCATAAATCAGTACTGTCCTGAAGCTGGATAAATTCTTGTTTATTAAGAGCTTTTCTGAACAGGCTACTCCATATCCGAAAAGCTGTAACACATGAAATTTAGCTTCCAACTTTGGCCTTGAGAAATGTTTGTCTTGCTTTTAAATTTGTGCAATCTTGACTTCTATTGAATTTGTATGAAGAAATTTCTGGGGTAGCAGAGGGGTTTTTTGTAAACCTTTTAAATATTCTATTTCAGCTGTCAGGGAAACATTCTTGATTTTTAAGTTCAGGCAACCTATTTTGTACTTGAGAAATAATTCTTTGCTACAACCGAAAGGTAGAAGAGTAGCAGCTTCCGTCATGTTACTGAAAGCTTGTATGATTTAAATGAATTACAGGTCATTTTTTCTACAGTCACATAAAGTGGTCTTGCAAAACAGTCACATATTCTTTCCTGCCTATGTTTCATTTTATTAATGTTTGGCAAAGGATATTATATTTGTGCAGTGTGGGTTCAAAGTGTGCTTTTATAATTATAGTGTTATTACCTTTAACTCTCTATGGTGAACATTTATTAAAAAAAGCCCCACCTCAGCAGGAACTTGTGACAGCTGATCAGTAAATAAATATAGTTCCAGGACAACACCGGGAACAGGGCTTATGGTTAGCCACCATCCTGTTGGATGCAATGATGCTGCTACCTTTGCATATTGCCAAGTATTCCCCCTATATGCATGGCAATTTTTCACAAATTCTAAAATATTATTGTGGACTATAAATCCATTAATGAAATATGCAGACTTCAAGTGTGATTCCACAGTCAGTTTGGGGACATACATGCAATTGATGGGGTGAAGAGAGTAACTGATGGGGTTCCGTGTCTTGTTTTCAGATGCTGAGATAGGATATTTGCCAAGGACATGTGACAAGCTGACAATAATTTTCAATATCCTGCTAACAGCTCTTTTCCTTCTGATGCCAACAGATGCCCTGGGTAACTTTCTAATAACTGAAGATTCATCTTGGGAAAAATTCTTACTAAAAAAAGCCCAAGCATGTAAAGCTTGTCAGGAAAGAAGGTGGGGGAAGCAGAGAGAAATTGAGCACCAAAGGCCCAAGTTGAGTAGCAGCTGTTGGATGGAGGAAGCTCATTAATGGATTCCTGCACCAGGAGTCAGTGTTGAGATTGCTCACATTTCAACAGTGTCGATGGAGATAAAGTGTGCTGGCAGCATCACTGGAAGCATTCACTGTAGAACAGACAAATTTCTTCACCAAAAGCATGTCAAATATTGGAATGGACTTCCCAGGATGGTGGTGGAGTCACCCTCCCTGGAGGTGTTTAACTAAAGGCTGACTGTGGCACCCAGTGCCACGGTCTAGTTGACAACGTGGTGTTTGGTCAAAGGTTGGACTTGATGATCTCAGAGGTCTTTTCCAACCTGACTGATTTTGTGACTCTCTGATTCTGTGAAAGGCTTTACATTGCTCACTGCACAAGGAAAACTTGGAGAAAGCTTACAGCACTATATGGAAATACATGCTTTGTTCACAACAGGTAGACACCTCTTCTTACCTAGAGGTAGAACGTTTCTTCTCTTTGTGGCACTGAAAATTTGCAGTGAATTACTCTTTATCTCTGTGAGCAAGATGTTTTTATGTTTAGAGAGTGTTTTCTTTTCAATTAGATCTGAATTTTTTTGTGAGAAAAATTACCTTTAATAGTCATTAAATACTAAACTCAGTGGAATTAAGACCTTGAAGACATTCCAGCTGATATTTTATTAATTTTATATTACTAGCAAAGAGGAGAAAGCAGCATAGTTTGAGAAATAATTCCTCTTGCTTGATCAATAGCCTAGGTATAAAACTTTTCAACAGACAGAAAATTCTTGAAGTATAATTCTTCCACACTGTTAATCTCCCAAATTAAACTCCACCTATACGCAGATGTATCATCCTCTGGAGCACTATTTATCACAATAAAACTTAAATATAGGCTTGACTTACAACAGGCCCATAAATTGAACTGTCTATTAGATACTTTATGTCCCATTGGTTATGAACCTGTTCACAATCTTGCCTGTAATTACTAAAATGTGCTGCTTGAAATTTTTGCCGAATTTATGTATTTAAAATATTAGGTGCTTGATGAACATGTAACTTGGAGAAGAATTTAACTGAATCTTAACTTGAGAGAATCCATAATAAATAGTTTCTATTAATTTCAAACAAAATCAGAATGTCTTCTGCTCCCTAATATCTGATAAAAATACCTGTGGATCACTATTATGAAAGACTGGAATTTCCACCAGTCATTTCAGGCTGTCTTGTATATTTTGCATTCTATGTCATGTCTCCATTAGACATTTTCTCTGAAAATAACATAAGGGTAACAGATTTTAAAAACTTTGGGCTGAAATGAAATGTTCTGGCTGATATATTTGTACTGTCATTTTAGCTTGGGTTTGAGCTCACCCTTGAAACAGAACTCTCTAAATAATCCTCCTTCATATCTTAACCATGCAGCCACTCAACTGGAATCCCATATGGGGAGAAGCAAATGCACGATGGGTGCTGGCTGCAACCTCACTCCTGTCCATACAGGCATGGGAAGCAAGCAGCTCAGGGCATGGTGAATAGGAATCCACACTCACACATCTAAAAATACCCCATATTAAAATAAATCTATTGAGACCTGTTGTTGTCAGTGTGCCTTATTGGGTAACAGTTGATCCCATGCCCCTCATTGTGATGGTCTTCTTCCCAGTACTTGCTAGATTGCCTGTTGTTATGTGAAATAGCATAATGATAAGTGTCAGCCCACAAGTGTCCAGGAGCATTGCATTGATGTGAACATTTATTGTGATGTTATTAATTTACAGATTAAAATAGTACAGAATTAAATTTGTGAGGAAGGTGTCATGTTCCATTATGAATACTAACCCATACACTGTATTTTTTTTTAATTGAACCATGTGGATAATGGCTTCTTGGCTTTCCAAAGAAGCTTTGGAGAATACAGCCTAACCTGTAAAGCAAATTAGATGCCCCAAGATACACAGCCCCGAGGTCATTTGTTTTTTGAGTGAACCTCACAGCGTTCCTATCTAGCCATCTAAATATTATATGTCAGAAATCCATTGTGAGTCTGTCTGCACATCTCTGAAATTCAATGACATCTGGAAATTTGATTGCAGTGTGATCTAGTGGATGAAACTGAGAGCCAGGAGTTTCTGACTCCTCAATTCTTATCTGATTTTGCTGCAAACATATTGCCTATCATTAGGCAAGCTATTTAAATGCCATGCCCTGGTTTGTCATGCTGCACTAATGGGAACAATAAATACCATGGAACCCTGCTAATTAGACCACCACAACTCCTGCTGCTGGTCAGGCTGGTGAAAAATTGCTGTACTATAGCTAGAAGCAAATACATATTCTTCAGCTATGCTACAGATATTTCCAATCAACATTAGCTTTTCCATGTAAGATGAAAGAAAATAAGGCATTGTTTTCAAGTTCTTGTAATAAATATATTTCTTAGGATAATCAGTGCAGATAACATATACAGAAGTTAATGTTGGGAGAAGTCAATTATTTGTGTTATTAAATAACCAGAACAGTAAGCTTTCTCTGGGCCTGTACTTCTGGGTGTTTTGAAATTTAGCATGTGAATACATTCTGCAAAAGCAAATTGCATATAATTTTTTTGTCCAGCATCTATTTTTATGCAAATACCACAATTAGTAGTAGCTCCAGTGAGCATGAACACTTCTAATTGCTTCCATGTTGTCATGTGATTTAAAATGAAATCTTCTGCTTAGTACTAAAGCATTTTTCAAATTATAGCACAGATTGTTTAGCTGTTTTGGCAGCTTTAATATGGTTTACAAACAGGAATCCCTGTGTTAACACCCTGACAATAGGAATTATAAAGGTATCATATGGTGGATATTGGCAAGCTAGCTGTAACTGTCAGGAAAGGCTCTGGTTAGGAGATATACCTCTCACTCTCATCCTCAGTATTACATTTTCACCCTTTTTCCTCTAGCAAGGTAAATGTCCTGCAGACCTAAGACTACTGCTGCTGCTGCTCACAGTATTAAGCTCTGATAAGCACCTTTATCCTTTGTTATTTCATCCTCACATCAGGTGGTTTGCCTTTTTGTACTTAGTTTATTAGATTTGTAAGGCGGGAACCATCTCTTGCATTTTCCATTCTCTAAGTACAGTGAAGGCTGATGTATGTCACATTTACCACTCAAACACCATTTATATGTTGCTTTTTACCATTCATATGTCATAAATTTCCATATTGGTTAAGTATGACATCAATCAGCATACTAATGTAGATTAAATCACAGTTAAGGAGAGGGTTGTTACATCCTAATGTTACAATTTCATGTTTGAATACAAAACCTCTCATGATTTTTGTATGCAAGAAGAGACAAAAACATTTCTGTTTTGCAAGCAGGACCCACAGTGTGTATAAGCATGTAGTGACAGCAGGGGACAAAGGCAGACTGCTCTGAACCATTGCTTCTGCTGGGAGGTTGCAGAGTGATACTGCATGTGTGGGATGCAGAGCCCAGGAACAGCTGTCAGGAGCTGCACCATCCCTCAGTTTTCTCAAGAGTGTTGTCAGGGGACCTCCAGATGATGAAGTTTGTCTCCACAGATCTTTTTCAGAGTGGGAGGTAGGGGGATATTAGGCCTTAAGTCTCATATGTCACTTATGATTGATAGATTTTTAAAAATAAGACAAAAATTACTTTTCTCTCCAAAGCAATAATTGAGATAATTTCTAGAGTGTCAGAGTGCTATTATCATGTAGAATCTCTTTTCCAGCCATCCCAAAGTGTGGGTATTCTCACTGCAATCCTCCATGGTCACACAATGAAAACAGTACAGAAGTTGGCAACAGGCTGTCAGCACACTGAGACAAGGACAGGGGCTTCCAGGCATCTCAGAAGGACAACTGTCCATTTAAGCCTGTTTGTGTCTCCTTAAGTGGCAGTGCAAGATCCTCAGCTGCACCAGTGTCTGTACATGGATAAGGGATCATTGTCTCCTGCTCCTTCACTGGCGCCTCCTGTCACACCACCACCATGGACAGAAGCTCTGTTCAGTGTCTCTTTTACAAAGAGCTCAGCTAGAAAGAAGATTGCAGGTTGAGGCTGGTTTGAAGCTGATGCCAAGATGTCTTAGTTAAATATGTTCTATGGCTTCTGATGGAAGTTCCATCCTCACCACAGCCTGATATCCAACATCTCCTCTTAAACTACTTCCACCCCACTGAAGAACACAGACATGCCACAAAGGTAAGGCACTCCGAAATCAGCATTCCTGTGAAATTCTCAGTCCAAATTTGTGAATTAAATCATCTATAGTCCTGTTGAATTTATGGCATTTGAGCCTCTTCATGCAAAAAAATCTAATTTTAAATAAATTATACTAATTATTCAAGATAGTGTAGTATTAGTATGCTAATACTTTAATGTACATATTTTTATGATTTTGTGCTGATATAATTTCTCATATGCATCGCTTTAAGTAACTTTTTTTGATTAATTGTAGTATGGCTAATATTCACTGTAAGAATAAGGAAATGCAACCAATGAAAAAGTAGATGAAATTACTATGTAGGTTTATGTGGGCTATATTTTGATACAATTTAACTTTCATACACTATTGTACTATCTACATAAAATATAAACATTCCTTAGTTTGCACTAAGTTTTTAAATCAGGCATTTGAATACAGAGAACTGAAATTATCTGTCATTAAAAGATATATGCATACATAAAAAAATAATTTACAGAGGCATTATATTATACCAACTTTCAGGTGGTGAAATTTTCAAAAACTTTTACCTCTGGCCAAGTTAGATTGTGATTTCAATAAAACCTGAGTTAAATTCACAATAACACTACACAGCAATTGCATGCAGCAGGTCCTAAATGTGCTCTACAAGATACCAGCATATATTTTGTTCTTTTATAGCTAATAAGGAGATTTTTATGTTCTTCAGGCTGTAGAATGCATCACTAACAAAACAATATATACAGACATTCGGCCACTCACTGCTTTCACTGATACAATAACACAAACAGGTATGAATCCAAAAAGTGCTGCCAGGGAAGAATATCCACTGTCTACTTGGTGAAGTCAGAGGAATGGTTTCTGGCACAGGTTTGACCCAAACCAACTAGTGGTTCCAGCTTGGGAACGAAAACCAGTCAATCCCAATAGGAAATTTGGCGATGACCATCCATTTTTAGATGATTCTACAGTACATGCATAGCCCTTCCCAGTTGTCCTTATATACTAACATGGATGGAGCCATATGGTTCATGGTGCTTCACAGGGGAAAATGATCTCATAAACAGAACTTCCAGAAAAAATATCCTATTCTGTTAACTCTGATTTTATGGTAAGCACTGATGATATTTTATCTAAAACTTAATTTCTAGAAATAAGTGATTTCATTACACCTTCCATTTAAGTAGCATCTTCTTGATGTGCTTGAAAAGTACAGTTCTTTTTTAATTCTATTTTCTCTTTTATTTTAATTTTTAATCTTAATTGTTATTATACTAGAAGGGAGGGGCTGCAGAGAGCAGCTTCATACTGCAACCTGAAGTAATTCTAGCATCACTTATTTTGGGAGTCAGTGCCGCACTATGATGAATAATATCACTTCACATTGCAAATACTGCACTTTAACCCATGGAAGAGGTTTCCTGTCATGGGGATAAATTTGTGCTTTTGCTTCATATTTTACCAAGTCTCTCCAGCCTAAAACCACTGTAACTCCTCAGAAAAGCTTGTATTAGATGACAGACAGAGAGAAAGGGGCTGCAATGAAAACCAGAGACCTGTCTGGCCTTTGAAAGATCTTCCATCGCTTTAAAAGCAATAGCCCAATTTGTCATTTCTTCTGGGAACTTAAAAAGAAACCTCACTTGAATTCATTTTTTTTACCTTAAGGGAATGGTGATTTTGCAGCAAAAATTGCTAATGAGATTTTATGTTCTGACTGATAAACAACAGCATACACCAGTGGCCAGTGTATGAGCATTTGAGCTTTTACATCCACTGCCCGGAAATTATTGTCAGAACTCTCTCCTGAAGTATTGTATAGTAAAAGCTCAAAGGTGAAAAGTGAACTACCAGTAAGAGCAAAATTTTTCTTATGGAGACATATGAACAAGCTTTAAATTGGCATATTTCAAATGTTGATGCTTTATGATATGAGAAGTGTGTGAAAAATAAGATTACTGTTTTAATAATATCTTTTATTGGCTTTTCCTGAAATTATAATAGCAATAAAGATGGATGTTGGAAAGAATCAATTTTAGTCCTGTGTTTTATGCTGACCCTTCCTGACATCTCAGCTTCTGCAACATTGGAAACTGACATTATTACTTGTTCAGCGCTATCAAACTGGAAATTTCACCTTATTAAAATGCAGTTGCTATGGAAACACCATAGTTCTGTGATTTTTGCTTGCAGGCGGTATAGAAAAAATCTTAGTATCAATATACAAGTCAATGCATGTCATTTTAAAATACCTTCTTGGTTCTCTGATGTTTTTATATACCAGTTGGAAATGTAAGATGTAGCACTTTATCTTAATGTGCTGGAAGAGTGAAAGACACTTTTCAACAACAGTCTTGGGTATATGCCATAGAGACATAATACCTAGACGGAGACACCTTCTAAAATTGCTTTCTTTTTTCTATTAAAGCTAAAACTTCTAAAGGCCCAGCTCCTGTCTCTTTTTTATTCATACTTATTTCATTTGAATATTTTCATTTTAATCACTTTGTCCTTGGGGTTTAAAGGCCTCTTTTCTTTCTTGAAAACCCTGAAAAACCTTTCAAATATATATCATGCTGTTATCCATTATGACAGGGAAATACAGAACCTGATAAGATTTGTACCTAGGATGTACAAAAAGCACTGAGTAGAGGAGGAAGAAAACTGCATGCAACACTGCAGACTGACCTTTATCCACTGCACCATGTTAGCATTACCTTTTAGACTGGCCTTTTTTGACAGTTTAATTTTCTTATTCTATCTTCTGTTATTTAGATCAGCAATATATATTCAGCTTATCAAATTCTGGACAATGAAGGAGTTATTCACAGCTCTGGCACAGATATTCTGGATATGTAGTACAGTCATGGGATATGAATTGGATCAAAGCAAAGGTTTGGCGTGAATAAAGGTCTTATTCAGAGTCTGGTGAAATATGGATGCCTAAGAGAAAAGATCTTTTCTGCTGCTGTCTTTTAGCCTCCAGCAATGAAGTTCAGGATCCTCCAGGATAGATTTTCTTCTCCGTAGTTTTGTCTAATGCATGGTTTGGTCAGGTAAGTTTTATGCCAACCAAAACTCCCTACTGTGCTGCCTAAATTTTGCCTGGGAAAATGTGTGAAGAATCTCACTGGTTTTGAACTTGCCATCTGATTATCTCACTTGATACTCTCTAGTTCCTGAATGACAGGAGTCAGTAAGAAATAATGAATTAGGTATGTGATCCACCTTCTCCACAAATTCATGACTTCATAAATCATTATTGCATCATTTCAGGGTATTGGTTACAGGCCAGACACTGCAAGTCCATTCTCCTGTGTCTCACCTTGAAACAGAAATAATGAGAGCTCTCATTTTCAGAGAATACTCACCACTGCATACTAAAGAAACCACTGTATTAAAGTCAGAATAATAACTTAGATTATGGCAATGGATTGATTCTAAACATGACTGAGTGAAAAGAGAAGGTTCTCAGGCCCTACTGCACCCGTACTGGGAGTGACAGACCAGGGTGGGCTCTTCTGTCTCAGCCACTTAATTTTCAGCTGCTTTGGCAAGGTACTGTCAAGTGGGAAAGGGAAGGGGGCTGGTCACAGTGATTAAATTGCTGTGCTTTGGAGCAGTATGGATCCCTGTGTTTGGACTGCTGAGGTGATAACCATTCTGCAAAGGGTAACTTTGTCAAAAAAACGAAGCCTGTACTTGGGACTGGTGTGGCTGCACCTCAAATCCTGTGTTCGGTTTTGGGCCCCTCACTACAGGAGGGACGTTGAGGTATGTCCAGAGAAGGACAATGAGAGTGGTGAAGGGTCTGGATACAAGTCTTACAAGGAGCTACTGAGGGAGCTGGGGTTGTTCATCCTGGAGAAAAGGAGGCTCAGGGATGACCGTGTCACTCTCTACAACTGCTTGAAAGGAGGCTGTAGGCAGGTGGGGGTTACTTCTCCCAGGAAACAAGTGGCAGGATGAGAGGAAATGGCCTCAAGTTGTGCAAGGTGAGGTTTAAATCAGATATTAGAAAAGATTTCTCCACTGAAAGGATGGTCACTCATGAGAATAGACTACCCAGAAAAGTGGTAAAATCTCCTGAAAGTGTTTGAAAAATGTGTGGATGTGACACTTAGGGACATGGTTCAGTGGTGACCATGGCAGTGCTACATTAACAGTTAGACTCCATCTTAAAAGACTTTTCCAACCTAAATGATTCTATGATTCTGTGATGGTATGTCTGTCCTGCAAACACATCCTGAAGCATTTATAGTCAAAATAGAGGGCACTGTGATTGTAAGGTTGAGGTTTATAAAAATGCACTGAGCACCATATTGGTAATTTTTATGTTGAATAAGTGAAGTTTGGAGGTTATCACTTTTTCCAGGCATTGCTGTCTCCTCCTCCTCCTCCTCTTATTAATTGAGGTTTTCCCCTCTATTCAGTTGAAACCAGACTGACTGTATTTCAGTTACCCACAAGGACAACTCTGCCTGCATGACAGTGAGGGCTGGGTGGCTGATTGATGCCCAGAACTGCAAGAGTCCAGTAGGGAAGATATTTCAGTACGGAAACTTGAACGTGCAAATATTTAAATCTGAAGAGAGTATGTACTGAGATATGACTGGGTAAGCTAAGGCTAGGAGTAAAAGGATTTAGTTGAGCAGATTTCTGACCCATGCAAAGAACCTTAAAGTGAACAATCAGATGAAAATCCCTGTGGTAAAATTAAATTAATTGCCTTTGTAAGAGTTCATTTCTTGCTTAAGCTCTCCTTCAGCTCTGCAAAATTATGTAAGTACAAATCAGTAAATTCACAATTTTCAAATGTCTTGAAAACACTGCTTTTAACATTATACTACTATTGGTAATTCTATCCTGATATGACACTACCAGAAATACTTTTTCCTCCTTGGTAAAGAGAAATTACCAGGAGACTTGTTCTCATTTAACTCCTGCATAGAACTCAAGAAATTTCAGTAAACTGTTAGTTCTTGGAATGACTACATTTTCTTCCTTATTTAATCTTGAGGGGAAAAAAAGGAGGTTACAGTATATTATCTGAGGCTCGCTAGCAAGGCTCAATAGGAGTCAGGAGGTGAAGCCACTGGGTGCACAGAATTATTATGTGCCCCAGGTCATTAACATGAAGAATATATTTTTCATTTCCGAGAAGTCTGAGTCTGTTAGCTATTCAGTATAGTTGTAGGTTAAATGTTAATATGTTTGGTATAAGTGGTAGGTGTCCAGATGCTTGGTAAGAACCATGGTGAAGTCTAAAAACTTAGAAAAATCAGGCTGTTGCTTCTGCACAGGAGTTTTGGCAAAGCAATGTTGGAAATGGAAGGTGGTTACTTTCTCCACATTTCACAATGAATCTTTCCAGACCATTTCTGTATTGCAGTACACTCCTGAAATATGTATTTGTTCATGCTAAAGTTTTTAGGAGAGCAGAAGAAAGACAGAATTATGTTTGATGGTTTCAAGGTACTAGGAGGTTTGAAGGGTCCAGCCCTCTGTTAAATCCAATTCCATGTCATGGTGCTGGGTGGCAGTTCATGTAGATCTGTGTGTTTGAAACCTTCTTGAAACTTCCACACATTTATCCGTGGGTTGTTTACACTCTCTTGCTTTTGTGCCAGCATCTTGCACAGCCGGCTGTGCTCTATTTTGAGTATTATTTTTTGACATGCACAGATTAGGTACTCAATGGCATCTGAGTAATCTAAGAACACAAGGACCATTGAATTGCACTCCCATGTCAATAATTTGCCAGCTCCTATTCAGATTTCTTCACCTTCTTACAGTGTAAGCAAGGGTCAAATACAGAGAAAAATAATCTAAATAAAATTCTACTCGAACGAGTTGCTCTACAAGCTACTCTCTAGAGAGTGAAGTGAAAGGAGAAAAGAGACTCCAGTATTTGAACAGCAGGCAAGTATATAATGTAGTAGAAATGATGATAGTTTTAGGGAGATATTAAAGCAGTATCTTTGTGCTGCTACATGATAGGGCTCTAATTGCTAAATTAAATGACACTAATTAAAGATTCTTAGTCATTATCATAACTCCAGAAAAATTCTTCTAGGCTTCAGAAACAGAAATACTTCAGGGATAAACACCAGAAAAAAATGGGAAAAAAAGTTTGATATAAAATACAAGCTGAATTGGTTAAATACTCAAAATAAAAGGAAGTTTCAACACTATTGCAAAGAAGATTTTGCCCTTAGGCAATGGTAACTATTTACTATGGTGCAGTAATGAACGAAATTCAGAAGCACTCCTACTCTTGCATTACTTCAGATTGCTGAGGGTGTTCCAAACTCTGCCATGATTGCATTCATGTAATTTTTACAAGGTATGTTATACCAGATATGAGCAATATAATATTTGGAAATTGTTTTTTTTATGTTTAATTTATTATGTACCAAGGATTTTTTGTCATGAGGAATTCCATTCTGGTTACGTAGGCTGCTGTAACAGCAATTTGACATCCTTTTGCTGTCACTCATAACGGCAACTCAGATAGTGTTCCTATCTTAGAGCTGCTGTCTTTGATAAAAAGAATGAAAAAGATTACTTCTTTCTCTGAAGCACCGCAGGGTATTTGGCTAGGCATACATCAAGTCAACTGCATATGGCTGATATACTGAACCTTAAATTTCCTGAAGTTTGTTAAAAGTTGATTTCTGATAAATTCTTAATCTTCCAATATTTGAGACCCTTTCAGGGCTGTAAAAAAAGTTCCCCTTAAGTACACTACTTAACAAGCATCTCTGAATTTCCAGAAACATTAAAGAAGCCTAGATTTTAGAGCATGAATATCAGTGGTAACTTCTGAGCACTGAAGAAAAAAATTCTAATGAAAATTGACGCCAGCATCCTGTAACAATACAAAATAAACTACCTGTAGTCAACTGTTTTGTTAATACTCCTGGCTTGCTGTTGCAATAAAAATTCTGTTGTCCTACTTGTACAAACCGGCAATTTCAGCTTCCTTGCTCTACAGTTGTAGGTATAGTTTCTAACCTGCTTATTTGAGCTCTGAAAGGGGTAACTGTAGCAACATTACAATGAAATGGCATTTTCTATGATCAGATAGCCATTATTTTGGGTAATCAAAGAATAACACAGCAAGAAAATCACTTGTGAAATAACAGCTACCTTCATGCTCCCTGCCTTGACCTAAGTTGCTACAAAACCAGAAATAGAAATTGCATCATCACTAAGTCTTGGCCATTTTGGATATTGTAAAGCAGAAAGCACAGTTTACTCTAACAGCAAACAGTGATGACCACATTTACAATGTTAAAAGAGAAATTAATCAGCTGTCCTGGCCGGGTATGCTTTGATAAAACGTCACAAGTATCAATTTTCTCTTAGTAGCCATAGTCCCCTTACTCCAGTCTCACAATCATTTCTAACAAGTTGCTAAGTTGTTTTGTGACTTTATCTTTACTAAACTAATGCCTTTAAAATGGGCTTTTGAATTTGTAGAAAGAAAACTGACATCACCCTTACGGGTTATAGAATGCGATAGAGACAGTATAATATTCAAGTAGAAATAATGCTAAAATATCACATTCTCAGATTTAAAAGTTTGGATATCTTAGAATGATTTTTAAATTTCATAGCAAACTTCTGCCCTTTGTTACTTCTGCATGTATGCTATGTGCACGTGTTATGAGGGAACACTGGAAAACTCTACATCCAATGTACAAAATCCTAAGACAATATATATGGAGCTGAGAGCAAGGTTTGTCTCCCTCTAAGAGCCTGGTTGGTCAGCTAAATTTTTTTCTTGTGCTCCACTGAGTTGATGAGGGGCTTAGGATGCACCTGTGACACAGTACAGCTCTCCAGGACATCCATATGGCAGATGTGGCAAAAGATTTAGGCAAACTCGTGTCCTGCAGGGTGGAGGACTGTGGGCCAAATGTGATATCTGACATTTCTTTCAGAGGTCTTAACAGAGGCATCTTATGTCCTTTGATGTGAACAAGCTCCAGGGTGTCTGAGACAGCCATATGGGGTTGGCAGGTATGGTACCTACGAGAGACCTGTGTGCTTCCACACCAGAGACAGGATACCCAGCAGTACCTAAAACATCCCTGACCTCTCAGATTGGTCACTATACTATAACAGTTTTTTCTGTAGCAATTTAAAGGCAGACATATAATTTATAATGAATAATTAACATGGATAGTTTAGGCATATTTTTCTCAGAGAAAACCCATGAGCAGACTTGGCTTTATTTGAATCTATCCATTATTTTAAGTTATTAGCACTTTTTATTGTTACAGTTTTTATACTCTCTAGATCGACTGCACTTAATTCTCTAAACATTATTAATATTTGATGATCCAGTTCTGCTGTTGTTGGGGAAAGATGGCACAGGGCAGGAATGTGTATATCTTAGTTTGGAGTCTTGTGTTCTGTCCCTGGCACCTCTCACTGCTTTTCCTATTGTGAGTGTCATATTTAGGTGAAAGGCAGTTTATAAATTCTGTAATTGGGATAGTGAAAAATTGTTTGTTTATTGGGTTTAGGGGTAAAGTATTTGCTTTATTCTTGCAACTCCCACAGTCAGTTGCAGTCTACCCACTGTGAGGGCAGGTGAAGGTTTAGCTCAGCAATGAAGATGTCAGTCACCTCTCCAGATCACTGTCTCTTTCCATCTGGAAGGCTGTCTTCAGATGACCACCCTGTGGCACCCTCTGCAATCTGGTGGTGCCTTATGCCATGGTAAGAGCTTCAGGAAATCAGCTACATTTCAAGAAAACCTTTGAGTCACACATAGAAAGGCAGCTGAAAATGAGCACCAATGTTTAATGTTCCAAGATGCAGAAGGATTGATAGTCCTTAAGTCACATTTGCAGTAGGAGGAAATTAATCCACTTGCTAAACACAGCTAACAAACTGAAACAGATCTGCCCCCAAGCCTCTTTGCTTTACTTAATGGCTTAATATAAAAAAGTAAAACTCAAAAAATTAGCAAAAAACCTCCAATATGAACACTGTCATCTTACATTTGTGAGGTTATCTGGGCATTCTAGGGAATTTTTGAAGCTTTTGTTCTTTGCTGACATCTCTGTGGGTTGTAAGAAGTAAGTTAAGGGTGTGTGTGATTAACTTACGTCTTCTGTCCAAATAATCACTGAGACTTGTGAGCTTTTTAGTGGTGAAGTACTGGCCCCATTTTGGAAACAGATATCTTACTTTTGAGCTGCAGAAGGAATGATACTTTCTTCTAGAACTGATTTCTTAATGATGTTTATGTTACCAAGTCTCACTTGGTAGGACAGAATTTGGTTGGACCTTGGCTAGGAACACTCTTAGTTAGTCCTTGACTACCACTGCTGAGGCTCAGTTAAGTGCTTATGAAGTTCAATACAAAAAAGGAGAGATTGCAAGACTCACCATGGGTTTTATCAGGAGAATAACCCAGCATGATGTATGGCACATTGGATTTTCTTCCCTAATTAGTGTGGTAAGGTGGAAAATATATTGAATTGCAGTGTTCACAGTCTTAATCAGACTTCAAGATTAATTGCTGTGCAATAATGTGCCAGTGAGGAGAGGTGCAAGATATCAAGGCCTGATTCTCAAGGGGGATTCAATGCTTGGGTCTTCTTCCCATTTATACTAGCAGCTGCTAACTCACAAGGTCATAGGACACATAACTGAGCAGTTTAAAGGACACAACAATAACTGTGATGAAAGAAGAGTTACCTGAGTAATGCAAACTGTCAGCTGCTGTCTTTAAAGGAAAACATAGATGCCTTTGAAGACTGCTGCTTGAAATGTCAATAACTAGATGTCTGCTTCCTTCCAGGTGTACCACCACAGAATGCATCTTCCTCAAACAGCAAAATGCAACTTATTACAAAAACAGGATTGTAATGCTCAGAAAGACAAAAAAATTGTTCAACACTTACTGAACAGGTATATATATTTAAAGCTATTCTAGAAAATCCTAGTCATGCAGAACGCCTTAACTCTTTTCAGTGTGAGACTGCCAAACAAGAAAATTTAGCAGGCAGAGCACTGAAATGTATGACAGTTTGTAAGGAGAGAAACCAAAATTATCATGGGAATAGCTCTAAAACATACAAATCTCAAGTTTTTTACATGAAAGCACAAATAACAATCTATGACAGAGAACAGAGCTGCCCAGGGACAGAACTTTTCAGATGCAGCAGAGAAGAGGAGTAATTAAAATGTTATTTGGAACTCAAATAAGTATTCTAAACTAAAAAATTTAGGGTTGTTTTGGGTTTTTTGTGTTCTCCAGTTTCTAATGATGGGAAATTTTATGGACTGGAATTATTGGAATTTTAAAAATTGCTTAGGGGAATCATAATAAAATTTAACAATGACCAATGAAATTACATGTTTATACAACTTCAAAGAATCCTAGAAAACAATATGTTGGGCAGACTGTTGGGATTTGGAAGGCTGGGCAGAGTTTTGTCTTGTTTTGCCAGATCTTGGGATTAAGCAGCAGATATGGAAAAACATTTCCTTCATAAAACAAAGAGATGGAGGACAGTTTTCCTGTTATCAGGTCTTGTTTGCATAGGCTGGGCAGATGAAATTGCTAGCCCTTTCCTTTGAGGAAATAAGCCTTGAGAAAAATAGTGTCTGATAGCTTCTGTTGTTTTAATTCCCTCTTTACATTACCAGCTACAGACCTGCAAAAAAACAGTCTTATTAGCAGGACAACAAACAAAGGCTTGATATTGATTGCATTGTGGATGACTTTGATTTCAAAAGCTTGTCATATTACACCTTTTTCATTTTTTCTTAAGATATCAGTTACTACCCCCACACCATAAGGAAATGGAGTTACACTTTTTAGTGCATTTCATTTTCTCCTGTTGCCCTGTAACAATACAAACCAGGTCTTTCCATGCCCTTTTGAACCTGAAAACTTTATATATCATGGGGATTCGTTGTCAGGCAGTGTTAGCAGGAAAACAGAGAGAGAAAGGGTTATAATAGACCTTCTATTCCTTTCTCTCACCAACCCACTCAATCAGTTTAGAAATGCTAGAAAGAGTTCATTTCAACCTCAGTTCAACATACCCATTTTCACTACAGCCTCAGACCAGAGACTATTATAACAATCCTTTTCTTTCTATTTATAACTCCACACTTTCAGACATCATCCCTGGCCTCTGAAATGACAGGTCTAGAGGCATAATGCAATGGAGTAGATTCAAATGTGGCTGGGAGTTTTTGTCTGAAAATACTTTCCAAATTAAATCAACATTATTCTGACAGGTCGAGCCTAGTAATAACGAATAACGTCATCTTCTCAGTAGTGGCGGTAAACCGGGAGCACAAATGTGAAAAATTGGACTCTTAGAGTCAAAAAAAATTCCCAATTACAATTTTTATCACCTCTTAGATGAATTGTGCTAAAACTAATGTGGCAGCAAGGACTCAAGCTCTTATTAGATATGATGAACTTTATCTGTGCAGTTCAGAAAAGAACATGCAAGTCTTGTCTTAAAAACACAAAGTTGTGCTAAATTTTTTGGGTTTTTTGGTTTGGTTATTTTTTTTTTAGCCAAACCTAAACAGAGCAAAAAATCTACAGCTGGCCCAGAAAATTCTCAGTTGAACATTGCACGCCTTTCATTTATCAAAGGAAAAAAAATGCTTAGGCTTGGGGATTTTGAAATATTTCATGATGTTTCATGCTAGTTAAATAAAATTTATATGTTTAATTTTGAAAATATCAAAAATGTTAAATTTAATGTTCTTTGGTAATAAATTATTTTCTCATTTTAAAATGAGTGCTTGGTCTAAAACATTTGTGCCAATTTTCCTCTTAAAAAGACAAAAATTATTTAATATCTCTGAAACTAGAACAAACTAAAATATTGCACACAGAACCAAAATAAATTTAGCATTTTGCTTCGAAAAACAAAACCATTCAGCTTTGATTTAAAGAAAATGTCATTTTCCTGATGACAGGAGGCAGATAGGTACTGAGTACATTTTATTTCCTGACAACATGCTTGCATTTGAGAATATATGATAATATATTTGAGAATATATTAAAATATGCAATTTCTTGGCTTATATTTAAACTATTTTGGGATTTTCTCCTCTGGTTTTCTATTATTCTACTACAAGAGAGAGTACATCTTAAGATACAGTCCCCTTGCATTCAATTTTGAAACGTAGGAACCATCCTACTGGGATTCTGTCTTGTTTGATTATACCAGAGGTTACAGGAGCACTTTCTGTTTGAGTATGTAAATAGTTAATGAAAAGCCAGTAGATGGCACTCAAGAATGTGTAGGATTGATCATATCTAAGAGTTAGAAACCTTGCTGTGCTCTGCAAATGGCTTTCTCAACCTTGTCTGCACAGGAGACCTTAAACACCTGGGATCCGAAGGAAACTGAAGGAAACACTGCACTTTGGATCCAATTTATTGGTCTGTTCTTCTCCATGAACTGTGCAAATCTGAATTTTGTATGTCTAATAAAAATAATTTGAATTACCTGCTAAATGCAGTAAAAATAAATGAGAAACCTGTAGGGAATATTTTTGATTCCTTTTGGGTTCTATATAGCACTGGACATCAGTTGGCTAATCAAAATCACTGCATTTTCTTCAAACTGAGTATGTTCTGATGCTGTTTGATATTTTTCCCAAGCCAGGATTTATTCTTTTAAAATAGGCCTTGCAACATTCCCTTTTTACCCAATATAAATTACTTGCACAAACAGAAAAAAAACAATATAGTGAAAGGGGTTTCTTGCTTTTCTTGGAAATGTCCTCATCATCACATTGGAGCCTGGGAAGATCTGGCCTCAGCTGGAAATGTGGGAATGTAAAGACTGCCCTTCCAAGTGACCACTGTCATGGTAACAGGGGAGAAACCATCTAGGGTCAGTAATCTTTGACTTGAATGGCTGCCAGATCCAGCTCTGCTGCTCATAACTGGCACAAAGACATGTCTGATAAGGGGATATTTATAAAGATGGGCATGTTTGAGTCCAGATGGGGGCCATAAATATGAGCAGAAGTGCTGGAGCACCTCTCCTGTGAAGACAGGCTGAGGGTTGGGGTTGTTCAGCCTGGAGAAGACTCTCTGGAGATATTCTAGCACCTTCCAGTACCTAAAGGTGCCTACAAGAAAGATGGAGAAGGACTTTTTACAAGGGCTTGTACTGATCGGACAAGAGGCAATGGCCTTAAGCTGAAGGAGTGTAGGTTTAAATCAGACATTAGGAAGAAATCCTTTACTGTGCAGCTGGCAAGACACTGGAACAGACTGCTCAGGGAAGCTGTGGATGCTCCAGCCCTGGAGCCATTTCTGGCCAGGTTGGACAGGGCCCTGAGAAAACTGTCCCCTGCCCATGTCAGGAGGATTGGAATTAGAATATCTTTAAGATCCTTCCAACCCAAACCATTCTATGATCATATGAAGTTCCTTGAACATTCATTTCGTACTTATTTTCCAGCTATCAAAATTGCTCTGCAGGAAACATCTTTTGTTAGTGGGCTCTTGTGAAACCAGTGAGCAAATTTAGCACAGACTCAGCTGAAAGCTGCATGAGTTTGCCCAACCTAACTGCTTGTCTGAAACATTTCTCTTACCCTTTTGTGAGGCATACTTAATTAGTATTCTGCCAGTTAACATGAATAAAATTAAGAGAGGACAGTCAACAAATGTGGCTAAGTTAAAACTATCAGGGGGAACAAAATCCAGCTGGGACAAGAAAAAGGAGAATTACTTCTAAATTTCTATTTGTGCAACTAACATAAACTGTCCACCCAGATATGAGGGGCATTGACTGCTCTGCTGTGGTAAAGGGAAGGAAAAGAGTGGAGGAAGCAGGAGGGGGAAGAAAAAAGAAGAGATACAGAGGAAGAAGAAAGCGAAGCCCTGTCGAGTTCTGTTCCCCACAGGGAAATGGGAGAGAGTAACCACTCCTAGTGGCCAAGGCAGCCTGCTTTTCCATCCCCACCAGCCATTTCTCCCTGTCACAACTCAGCCCCCCATGGTGCTCCCCTGCTTGTGCTGGCCCTAGAAAAGCAGCAGGCTACACACTGGCTGACAGAAAGCAAAACTGAGGCATGGCCGTGGGGTGTGGCATCCTTGTCACTCGGGTCTGCAAGTCTGACAGCCTGCATGACCTCTGTAACCACATGGTCACGGCTGGGCTTATGAGGAGATTTTGTAAGAGAGGAAGAAAAATTAATTTCTACTGTAGGATACAAAGACACTGAGCAATACTTGTGCCATTCTGATGGACCTCAGAGATGAGAAACCTTCTCTGACACTAGTATAACATGAGACCTAAGTTAAAGAAAGTAGTGTTGAAACATGGTCTTTTTAGTTTTATGCCTTAGAAAGAACATGCCTTCCCTAGCTTCCAACTTTGCTAAATTATTTTCCTAACCATCACATGCTAGGTCACCCCATCTTCTGCAAACTAAACAGTCTTCAAGGATCCATCTAGTTCTTATGACAGATGTTGCCTTGATCTTCAGCTCTTACTGTTTTGATAGATTAGTGTATTTCCTACCTGGGTCTTGTTCATGCTCCTCTGTATCTTTTTCCTAAGCTACTTCATGCTTCCTTCCCCCATCTCACTGATGTCAGCTTTTCCCCATTTCCATCATATTCCCTCACTCTCTAGTCTGCCCCAACACACCTCTGGGGTGGCAACCAACCTCCTAATTGTATTTTTGAGAATAAAAGCCTATAGACAAGGAGCAAGAAAAGGCAGGTTATGAAGGATTACAACTGAATAGGCTCATAAAGTGCTAAATAACCCCTCTCAGTAGTACAGAGTTTGAAAGTCTGATAAATGGAGACTTGCAGATGTTTCTAATGCAGCAGTTTTGCCTGGTAGGGAACATGTATTGAGGAGTTATTTGGTAATTCTGATATGAAAGAAAGAAGAATAAATGAAAGCCAAGTATTAATGGTTTAGCAAATGGAAGCTTAAGCAGCAGATATATACTGCTTTGTACCACAAAGCAGTGTACCAAGAAGCTTCTTAGCACTAAAACAGAAAGGTAAGGGATTTATTCTATTTACATAAGAAAAAAAAAAAAAAAATATATATATATATATCCTAGAACACTTTCAGCTGAAAAGGGACCCCTAGAGTTCCTCTGTTTGGCCCTCCAAAATCACCACCATCATTAAGAATATTTGCCTCTGTCTAGTCAGACCTGCCCTTGATGCAGGAGCCTCTTGTCAAGTTTCTACTAACAGTGAGAGCAAGCTTTGGTAAACATCAGGTTTTTTGCAGCAAACCTTGCTGAATGGAGCAGAGGTGCCATCTTAAAGACTCTCAGCATACTGGCAAAATCAGCTTTGTGTGTTCATATTAACTAACAGAAAGATGCGAGATCCTGTCAGAGATTTTTATAGAACTCTGCAAGTTCATGCTGCCTTCTGCACATCTTTTTTTCTATCTTTCTTAGGGTGTGTTAAAAATACGGAATGAGGAAGACTTTTTTCAAACCTATCTGATACCAGAGTGATGTACTAACATTAGGAGCCTCCATGCCTGCAGGAGCTCATCACCCTGGCCCCATCCTGTCCCAGCTTTGCTAGTTCCTCACAGAGCTGAGCAGTCTGGCATAAAACACTGGTTGGAAGACATTAACTTCTTGCCAACTGGACTAATACATAGAAAGAGTAGAGTTATATGAAAGGTCATACACTCTAACTATAGCCATATCACACACGTTATTTTAATAAAAAAATATAGAACAAAAGGGTGAGAACTGGAAAATAAAACACTGCCATATAATATAACACAGTAGAGGGACACTATTTAATACCAAAAACTGTGGGAAAGTGTCAAATCTGAAATGAACTGCCTGCAGAATTGTTGTGGGTTTTGTAAAGAACATGTTATTCTATTCCATCTGGGTGGGGCAGAATTGTTTATCTTTGCCCAAATGGGTCAGTGTCGCTTATCAGATGGTGGAGTGCTACTTATCTCTCTTCATTGTTTCACTACTCCATGGGAATATCTTCTGCTAATGGACCATTAAGCTCCTCTACACAGAGAGGAGGAACCAAACCATCTTAACCTAGATAAAAAAGGAGCCACAGTGCTACGAGGTATCCAGTTTTCCACCAGATCCTTGGAGGAAGACCGAACCCATCTCACCATTACTGGACCCTTTTCTTCAACGGGACCATCTCTACTGCAACAGAACCACATCTGCCACTCCAGGAGGGCTTACTCTGGACTGCTTCCTACACCCTGACCAACAGGGCGTCAGGACCATCTCTACTCCAACAGAACCACATCTACCACCCCAGGAGGGCTTACTTTGGACTGCTTCCTACACCCTGACCAACAGGGTGTCAGGCTGTGTTTCTGACTCTGTCAGGGTTTTCTAGGATTCTTGTTTGTTTGTTTGCTTGCTTATTCTTCTGTACTACAACATTTGTGGTTTTTTCATTTATCCCTAGTAAAGAACTGCTATACCTATTCCCAAAATCTTTGCCTGACAGCCTTTTAATTGCAAATTTATAATAATTTGGAAAAGGGGGGGGGGGCTTACATTTCAAGGGAGACTCCAACCCTCCCTGGCAGATACCTGTCTATCTAAACCAAGACAAGAATAAAACTGTGAAAGAAGCAAAAAATTCAGCTTTAACTTAAACAGATCTAAACCCCTTGCATATAATAGCCAGATTTTGTTTCTATAATGACGTGTAATTTTTACAAATTATTTATCTAATTTTTTAGAGAAAATGGTTTTTACTGTACCATTCATTGCCTGGGTTTGCATTTTTTCCAGTGGTACACAAAGTAAATCACACATGGGCTACTATTAAGAGTACACCATTATCCAAACATAAATGGACTCTAAAGAAATGCAAATGGTTTGGAACAAGTGGAAAATTTGATAGAATGAGTGCACTCAAAAGGGCTTAAAAAGATCATGAAGATTTTTCTTACACCTATAAATATTTTTTCATATGAAGTTTTCTCTTTTTAAAAGAGAATGCAGATGATAACAGAGAGGCTGTAGATCTTAGGCCAATTTAACACACAGCACCCTATTCCTAATGGAACACTTTTTGCAAAATGCAAATCATTCAGAAATGTAAATTCAATTGGAAATCAAATATTTCCCCTACTTATATTTTTTCTTGTCTTGAAAAGTAACCACATTATAAGGAAAGGTTTTCCAAAAGCAAAAAAACGTAAAGTTAATTACATTAAGGCCAATCAGAAGATAAACCTAGAAAAAGTGAGCACAGAGAAAGATGCACATGTATTAATTTACACACGTTCCATCACCTCCTAGCTCCTGTCACTTGAAAATCCATTGACACACTTCAGCAAACTAGCTGGTTTCTTAGTATGAGCATTTCTCCTCAGCTGAGAGGCAGTGATTTCATTTTTCTGTGTTTTACAATCCTTTCAGGAAAAAAAAAACAAAACAACCTAAAATTGGAGGGAATAAGAAACCCAAACAATTTGATCTGCTTGATATTGAGGTCAGATATAGTTTCATACAAAGACTCACCAGGGAACAGAACACAAAGCTACTGTACATAAACCTTCCCAAAGAGCAAGAACTACGTATTAAAGATTTTTATTAGATGGTGTTCTAAAGTGTCCCTAGGCATACTACAAGCTTTTATTTTTTTATGTGTTCAAACAGCATAGTTTTAAGAGAATAAAACTGTAATATGCCATGTGTCGGTAATTCAAAAAAGAAAGATTGTAAAAATTAACAGTCAGGAAATAATATGTAGCTGTATATCAAGAGATGCATTACTAAAACAAGAAGGATCTGAATTGCCAGCATATGGTGAATACCACAAAACAAAAAGGCAAAAGGCATTTTGCCATTTGAGCAGCTTACACTTATATGCCCCCCTTTAGCCTCAAAGCTTCAGTGGAGGCAATGATTAGTCTCCAAGATCAATGGAAGTTCCACAGTTACTCCCCACAAACTCTTACTTTTTTTTGCTTTTAGCACATTTTGAAGTATATTCTTAACTGTTGCAAGGCAGTAATAAAGTAGTTGACAACAGTTCAGTGTTTCACAGACACAAGAGATCCTAGAGGCCAAGATTAGCCATGATGCATATTCACTGCATTTGCTAATCCATCCTCCCAACGCCATGATTCAAGACAGTATGGCAAAACACAATAGACTCACAGAAAGACAACGTGATCCTCTGATTTTTTTTTTTCTGCAACTCATTCTATACAGGCAGAATCTGATCCCAAGATGCTTAGAATTCCAATTTGTTTCCATACTTGTGACCACAAAGAAACATCAAACACAGAGCCACAATTAAATACATTATTTTTTTCTTATACTAGTGGCACCTCAGGTGCTGCAAGGCTGTTCAGAACTTGGTGTTCAGGTTTGATCAGGAGTAAGAAGGCTCATGCAGCAAAGACTCTTGTTTGCCTGTTTCTTAAAGGAAGGATTCCATGGTAGCAAGGTCAAATGTGATCCCTGAAGGTTGCCATGGCAACTGTATATTGATTCATTACACATCAGCGTTTGTTCTGAAGCCTCTCCAAGGCAGGATATTGTCCTACCATAATTGTGTTTCTCTGATCTTCAGTGTTTTGTGAATGGATAACTGGTTCTGAATGCAAAGAAAGCTGATGCATACTGCAAGTTAGTTATGCAAGGATAAAAGGAAGTAGAGAGAGAAAGAAAGACCACATAAAGAACAACAACAACAAAAAAACCTAAATAAGGTTGATGGGTACACAGTGCACACATCAGGAGGAAGAGGAGAGAAAGGGATAAAACGATGTTCTGATGTGGACTGTGTTGCAGTCAATAAATTCACTTCACAGGGTCTTGAGATTAAATGTGCTTCTTCCTGATATGAACTGAAATAAATGCTGTTATGACATGGTGAATCCATAGTCCTCTAAGCTGGCTATGGAAAACATGAGGGAAATATACGTTTCTTTGTGTTCTGCTGGCAGTAGAAAATCTGCAGGCTAAAGGGATAAGTGTACAGAATCATAGAATAATAAAATATAGGATCACAGAATTGTTGGGGTTGGAAGGGACCTTAAAAATCATCTAGTTTCACCCCCTCCCTACTGTAAGCAGGCACATCTTCCACTAGACCAGGTTGCTCAAAGCCCCCTCCAACCTGGCCATGAACACTTCCAGGGAAGGGGTGTCCATAACCTCTCTGGGCAGCCTGTTCCTGTCTCAGCATCCTCATAGTAAAAAATGTCTTTCTAATGTCTAACCTAAACCCAAAATCTTTCAGCTTAAGGCCACTTGCCCTTGTTCTATGGGGACTGTATGCCCTTGTAAAAAGTCCCTGCCCATCTTTCTTGTAGGCTCCTTTTGGTACTGGAAGGCTGCTGAAAGGTCTCTCTGGAGCTTTCTCTTCTCCAGGATGAACAATGCCAACACTTTCAGTATCATTATCCTGACCTCTCTCTGTTGATGCAGTATTTAAAGAATTATGGAGTAAGCACTGATTATAGCCACAGATCACCAGCTGCTTTTCTATTTCAAATTCACATTCAGCTTGATAGTGAAAGGAGCTTGCCCCCTCCATGAGGTCTTGTGCTGTTCATTGAGTGTTACAGGTTTTTTCTGATCGTTTTCTAGTAAACTTTCAGTTCTGCCTTTCATGATGGAATTTATTAAACATCCATCACGGACCAGATAACCAAGAATAGCTAGCCACCACCTCTGAACTTTGGTGATTTCCAAAAGCACTGTTTTTTTGCATGGAAAAATTAAATTACCTTCAGTGGGCTGGACACAAACCAGACTTCGCATTCTCTCTCCAGCAGACACATCACCAAAACAAACCTGGTTCTTCAATCAGTAAGGGAAATCAATCAGCAGATTATTGCCCATCAGCAGAGCAAACATTATGACAAATTTACCCTTGCATTGACAATAACAGGTAAATACGTGTATACAACTCCATTCTTACTTCAGTGCAGAATTACAAAACTGACATAAAAATTGAATCATGCAAGATGTTGGCAAACAATGAACACTGTACTTTTCTGAAGCTCATGTAAAAATCGATACGAGTCAAAAAACAGTTAAATAAGAAATACTAAAATTCTGTTAATTAACCAATACTTCAAAGATTAACCTGGTGTTCTGCTGGTGATAGTCAACAATTTAGTATTTTATTTCTTCCTCGTAGATACACAATAGCAGATATATATATGCAATTTTTTCATAAATGTTATGATTTACTATCAACAAATCCTATGTTGACATCTATATGATCAGTGAAGCGTAGTGCCATGTCACAGAGAAGAAAGTTATGACCAGCTACTACAGCTATGCTGTAATGTTATCTACTTCCTCATAAGCCTTTACGCTAAATTTATGCATGGGTTTCATCTCTTCTAGCATCATTAGGTTTGCTGGATATGTTCTGGTTTTTACCATTAATAAAGGGCAGGAGGATCACCAGCATCTCTGTGTCAAATTTCCCTATTAAATATTTATATTTATATGCAGTATTATATGAATACAGAGTTAAAATACTCAGGTGTTGCCAAAACTTTTGATTTTATTTTGGCAGAGGAATTAACATGGTTTCTCTGAGGAAAACAGATACCACTTTTTATGCTTCTCTCTCATGTCGGCCAAATAAAACTCAACTCTACACCCAAGCAGGTTGCTTTACAATGTTTTATCAGCCCTCAGAAGCAAAGTAGGATCAGTCCTGGTCTATAAGGAAGTGAAAAATACCAAGAATATTGGCAAATATTATATGGGAAAGGGATCCCCAGACAAACACAAGACGCTGGATCTTTATCTGGTTTTTAACAGACTTTATACATACTTTTAATTCCTAGGCATCCAAAAATGCTGGGTTTAAACTTCTATTTTGTGACTTTGCTGAGCCCAAGGAAGTGCATATTTGTCCACTGTGTTCTGCCTGTAGTGCAATGCAAGAGTTCATCCTTGGGGAAGTGTGGTGGAGTGTCCTGCCTCTCCACAGAGGAGGAGCCCCTGGCCCATGCTGGACTGGCCAAGGGTGGTGTGTGCCTGCCTATGCACAGCTCCCATTTCTTGATCTGGTGAATAATGTGAACAGTATTGATTGTTGAAGGGGACTGTGTGAGCTGTTAGTCTTTCCACCAGAGCAAGCAGCATGAGCTTTTGTGTTTGCACTGCCTCCCCTCTGTCCTCTTCGCATCACAGCGACGTGACCTTTTCAAGCACAAAGAGGAACACAAATCCAGAACTCCCCTGGTTTATTAGTGCTGCCACTCAAATGTCTTCCCCTCATATTTCCTGTGATGCCCAATCTTCACAGCTGAAAATCCCACAGGGGCTGGGTAGGATACCCAGGGTGCACCTTAACCAAAAGCCATTCTCTAAACTCCCCTGGTTAAAGTCCACCAGACTGAGTTTCCAGGAGGCACTGGGTGGGATGACAGCTTGTAAAGGGTGTCGGGGGATGGAACCCGCATCACATCTTTCACATCTCTCACAGCTCCTGGGAAAAATGGAACATATGGTCTTGCCTAGAGTCCTCCATGCTGGTGTCTTATGTGGGTTGTGGGGGCTCCAGGGGTGCATGTGGAGCCATGATTTGACATAAAAGCATCAGTAATGTCACATTGACAGACCACATGCTTTTGTCAATGTGGCAAAGATCTTCACAAGCACAAGAACTGCTTGACAGCCCTCAGTAAGACAGGTCCTATAGGATCACAGCTCCATCTGCATGTCCCTCTCCATGATCACATTGCTTTGTATATGAAGGTCTTTGCATTGCTCGGATAGCTTATCTTTTTTGGCAAATTTCCTTTCCCACTTAAAACAAGACCTTTAAAATTTCTATAGTTAGTCTTGCGAGAAGTATCAGACATCTGAGGAACTGCATTTTTGCAGTGATGAATGAATACAAAATCTTCTGAGAAAGCTGATACACAGACCCTTCTTAATGGTGAAGAAGGCAGAGGGGAAATGTCGGTGATGAAAGTGTGAATACAAGCCTAGAGCATGCACCAATAGCTTATACCTATTTTTAAGCTTGTGAGAAAATGCTGAAGAGGCAAAACAGTACAAACCCTTACGTGTTTCTGTGTTTGCAAGTATAGAGTGTATTCATTTTTTCCTGTAAATAGCAGAGCATTTTCAAGGCCTGAACTTGCTATCCTCCTGCCACTCCTACTTTTCATGTGCACTCGCTGGAAGAAGTGTTTCAATAACACAGGAAAAATAAGGAATTTATATCCAAAAGTTAAGGAATCTTTGAAGATGTGATGTCATGTTATCATATCTTTAAATCACATAATGATATCTTATCTTGATATCATATTTTTGAAGATGAGATCTGTGTGTTTCATCCCAAAGGTAAAACAGCTGAGGGTCAAGTGCTGAAACTTAGGGATCATTTTATGCAGAAGCTGGGTGGAATGGCAAGATATAGAAGGTATGACTCTTCTGGAAAAACATGCTCTGAGACATCAGGGAAGAAGCAGAAGTGCAATTAAGTCTTGCTTAATAACTAATTGTATTTCTTAAAGGTACTTTTTTTTTTACTGGTCTGATCCATAGTATTGACCACAATTTAAGTCAGCTCTCCCCACAGACATTCATCACTCTGGTCTGGTATCTTAAGCACTCTGCTGCACAAAATAGCCTGTAATTTTATTGCCACTCACACACTGTCACTGAAAGGATCAAAGAACATGTATATGTGAAAGAAGGTGGAAATGAGATTTAGGGGTTATAGTCACTGATCTCAGAGTGTTAGCATTCAGGGTTTATGTATGAAACCACTTCAGCATCATTTTAAATGTGGGTTTTATTATTACTTTTTTCCCCAGAATATTGACCCAGCAATTAGCACAGATTAAGAAGAGGTCAAAGGAATTGCAGAAAGACTTTTGTCTCAATTGCCCTAATTCCAGGATACAATCCAAGCAACCCCTGTTCCATTCTGGGTGTTAATACAGCTACATAAATTCTAGGAATGATAGATGATTAGTAATGAATGATGGCTGCAAGTATCAAATGGTTGTTTTAATCACTCGTTTTTCTGATCATTTTTTAAAAATGGGTTTCTGGAATTATCTTTAAACAAATTATGAAAAAGCAGGCTAGTGGTCAATGTAAAAAATATTAGAATTTAAGGCTGTCACTGTAACATCCAAAAATATACCTTCCTGCTTTGGGGGCCAGACGTCTTCCTCAGTACTGTGATAACCATTTATTACCTCAGAATATGCTAGGACTAGTCCACTCAATATAAACATTTTAGAATGCAAAATGCCATTTCTTTTCTTACAAAGCATCTTCAGAAGGAATTGTTTTCCACTGTGATTATTTTGACAGCAGCAGAATAAAATTATGAGACGGAATTAGTATCTACTGCTGACTGTCTGAGAAAAAGGAGAAGCTACAAAATCATTCCTGCAGGATCAAATAGTCAAGGCAGTTTAGTCTTTCTGCTATCACCACCAGGAGTAATATGTGTTTTGGAAATAGTCTATCACATCATGGCAGGCAGTGTTATAGGAGTAAAACTCATTTATCAGTGAAGTTATTTATAAAATTTGATGAAAAAACTGCCTCCTACCGCAGAATAATCCAAGCTTAGAAACTCATTTCCTCAATATTCTCTTTCAACACAATGTCATAGTCTTTCACTAAATCACAAATGCACATAGGAGTCTACCAGATTCTTTCTTTAGAGGAATAAAGATAATGAATGAAGGGTGTTGCTGTGCTTAATGAAATTTGTTGGCATTTTAACCTGAATATGAATAAAGCCTAGGCAGCTATAACCAAAAATACTTTGATTTTTCAAATGTGAAGGTCAAAAACATAATTAATCTTTTCACATAAGTTGTACTTTGAATAAAAAGACTACTTACTGTATTTCTAAATTAGATCTTTGTATAAACAACAGGAAAAGTGCATAAAAAAGTGAAAAAATATTGTTTTCTAATTGCAACTATAAGATGCAAGCTGAAGGTGAGATAATACAAAGAGGAGAAAAAAGAGGGCTGAGATGAGACCATATTAAATGAAACAAGGGGTTATTGAAGTGAATAGAGAAATAAGGAGTCTTACATTTGAAACATTGCATTTGATTAATTAAACTGCATCCTGAATTTGCTAATTGGATGCCTACATGTTGTTGTGGGACAATGACAGATGGCATTGCACTGATGGCAATTAATCCTAGTAGCACTTTTAAAATAAGGCATTAAACTATCCGGTTATCCCTATTTCTGCAGTCATTCCTCTGAAAAACTAGAATAGAAATAGCTATGAGCCTCATTATGAGGAAGAAAAAAGTGATGAGTACACAAGTAGTTCTAAATAGCATTTATTTGCAATTTAGAATATAATACATTTAAAATAAAAATATTTTTTGAAATTAACTGACAGTTTCTCCCTTTTAATTAGCTTCTATAGTACGGATGGAAATACACTCCTAAGATTACACCTTTTTGTTGTATCCTGTACAAGGGAAAAACATTAAATATATATAGTTGAAATTGAAAAGTCAATAGGGAAACCACATTTCCCATATGGGTTTTGTTGGGTTTTTTCTCTCCATTTTTAGTATCATTCATATCTATTTTTAATATCATCTGCGCAGGAGCAGATGTCCTTTTGGACTGACAGTGGTGTAAAATACTAAACTTTGCTAGTCTGAGTTCTCAGGGAATTTGAATGAATACTAAAGCATGAAATGTGTGTTTGCTTATCCTACTGAAAAAAGTCTTTGTGAGAACTTTGCTAAAGCCTCACTGAACTATTCCATGAGAAAGAAGTTAATATTCACTGTGATTTAGGTCACTTAAAAATAGACACAAGGAAGGTCAAGGTCCTATACATGCTGACTCACCATTTTTTTCTCAGTTTGTAGTTTAAAGTGTTGCAAAAGTCCATGTGGTTGACTTCCATCACTGCAAGTCACTTATGAAAACAAATCTACACATTGTCATCACCAGAAAAAAAATTTGCCAAGATTACTTTACACATTTGTGTATCTGCCCCCTAAACTTTTTTTATTTTTATTTTTATTTTTTTTTTTCTGTAGGCAACTCAATTTTCTGTCAAAAGCCATGAAAGAAGTTATGAAAATTACTCTGATTAATCCATAGGTTTGGTTCTGCCACAAACTTCCTTGAGGTTTGGGCAAACCCAGGAAGCACTGTGCAAAAAAGAGACAATAATAATTAAGATAATAACCCTCTCCTTTGTATGTTTCAGCCTGTGATGTGACCCTGCAGCAATGAGTACTGAGGCAAAGTAACTAAGCTGTATAAGATCTTGTATATGAGGTCTTTAAGAATGGTGGGGATACATCTGTTAGAAAAAAAAAGTCCAATATCTTAAATTACCACTCCTCAGTTAATGTCTCTGGAAGCTACTGGAATTAAAATAATAAATTTATTTAAGTTTTGTGATATGAAATCTCTAAGTCAGTCCATGTAACTGTATGAGGAATGCATGTTAGCCGTTTGCAAAATAGATGGGAGAAAAATTTTATACTTTTTATAACAGATCAGGATTTCTTAAACTAAGAAACTTCAGGATTCTTTGCTCTTTGACACTGTTTCCAGCCCCACTGAAGTTTCACACTGCAGGAATCCACACATTTGGATTGGACTTAAGCCACAGATTCAAGCGTACAGATGAATATAGGATGATAGTCATTGGAAAAAACAGTAACATTAACCACATTCAGAGCATAAGAAAAAGAGAATGAAAAGACATTTTTCCTGTATTTTTTAAGGACCACAGTCATAAGATTCCAGCATTTCAACCACTTAATTTATTGATTAGTGACTAACGCCAAAAGGTCTGAATTATCACTTCCAGGGCAAAGGTGTGAAATAATTCTTATAGGTACTGAAAGGGGAAGCCCTGACCATGAAAAATACTGGCCTCAATCTGTGATTTCATTTACACGTCTTTCTTTGAAATGCCGAATACTTCTTAAAAGGTAATACTGGATCACATATGAAATTAGCAATGTCCTTTAACACTTTTTCTATATTATCAGCACTGCTTTTTCTAGATGATGGTAGAATTATAGCAAAGCAGCGGGATATTAATAGTGTTTTGGTCTCATGCATTGTAAATTCAGGTCATCTGTAGGGGTTTGCACTAGAAGCATCTTACTACCATATTGATTAGTAAAATTTTATAGCCTTCAACATTGTTCTATGCAGTACCTCTGAAAACAATTCCCGTTTTAGAACTCTGGATATATAACACAAATGATAATAATAAATAAATATATGCAAGAAGTGGAATGAATCTGACTGCGAAGCCTGAAACAGCAGTATTGGGACATAGAAAGAAAGATACTGATGACTCAGACTGAACTGAGATCTTACAGTGCCTACTTAATCTTTGCCACTCTTGCCGGTGCATTTCTGACCATGGCAATGTGGTGTAGAAACAATACACTGAGTTCAAGAGGAACATAGAAAGTAAAGTTGTTGTTGTTGTTGTTGTTGTTGTTATCATTATTATTATTTTTATTAAAAAGCACCTTTCTGAAGCAAACCATTGCCAGCAGTTTGCTATTCTGTGCATAGCGAAAAATGCTGGACTCATAAAACAAAAGTTCCAACTGCTTCTAAAGGCACTAGAATCATGGAATATTCTGAATTGGAAAGGACCCATCAGCATCATCAAATCCAATCAAGGTGTCACCTTGGATAAACCTGTGAAACATTTTTTTCCAACAGTCTCTTTCCTAGCCCCAAAATTTTAATTTATTTCTTTTCCCATATGTATTCAATATTGTATTTGAGACACCTTATTCCCCTGACCTGATCTGCAGTACATTTGAAAGTACCTCAATTCCACATTTACAACATGGTTATGGACATAGTGACTTTAGAGTATTTTATAAACTTTTTGGTGACAAATCAGCAAAAACCCACAAATACCTTGATGAAACACAGCTCATACCCCAGAATTAAATCATTCTCATCACCTATCTAAACACATTTGACCCCAATGTAATATACTAATATATCACATGGCTGTCCTGCTTAACAAACAGTCACAAATATCTTTTCTCAGCAAATATTTTACACTTCCATTATTCTAACCATCACTGGTAAACAATGAACTAGGAGCATGGATTTTTATTCATACCACAGAGACAAAAAAAATTATTTTTCAAGTGAAAGAATAGCTGTTTTTTCTCTCAATCAGCCACAAAGGTAGGGGGAAAAAAAGTAAGACAGCAAAGTTAGGACTACCAGATCATTAAAAATTTTGAGACCTAGCAAACTACAGCCGGAACTGCTGACACTACTCATGGATATACCCACAGTTTTGGAAGCACTTTGTTTTTACCATTACATTCATATATATTTCAAAGACTTTACAGCCCCCTCTATAAAGATGGTCCCCTTAAGATTTGGAGGATTAATATCTTCAGGATAAGCAGCTTCAGGAGGGATAGTTTTTGTATGAGAAGTCATTAAATAAAATACAACCGCCGCAGGGACTCCCATTGATGAGTTACTGAGCCCTACCCCTTTTTTGTTTGTTTGTTTCCATATGCTCTCATATAGTTTCAGTTCTTGTCAGAGCAGTAGCCTAAACAGTAAAAGAAAGGACATTTGGGCATTTCCCAGGGCCTGGGCTGCTCAGCTAACAGAGAGAGGTGGGGCTGATGTGCAGGGCTGAGGCCACCTGCTCCCAGGGGACACCAAGGAGGTGCTGTCTGACAGAGGAACCTACTGCCATGTCCCCATCCCAGCCACAGGGTGTGGCTTTGGAAGCCTTTGGAAGATGCCTCGTCTCTCTCCTCCCATTGATTCTTTTTGATAAATTATTTTGTCTAAATAGGCAGTCCATAATGTTGAATTCACTATTGACTGTTTGCTATCCTGAATCAAATCTGTAGTTTGACTGCATGTAGCACCCAGGAAGGGTCTTACATACCATAAAACACAACCCAGCGCCAGGGGTTGGGCTGTTAGGAGAACCAATGTTACATTTTGCTAGACTGTCTAGTTTTCTACTGCGAAAAGACAATTGATTAAGGTCCTGGGGCTATCCTAAGTGTTACAGAGAATCCTGATTAATGAGCAGCTTACTAAAAAATAGACTCTTCCCAAGGAGCTGTCAAGCCCTGAAGAATTGTGCCAGCACTTCTTAGCTGTGCCCTCCACACCTCAGTGAGCCCAAATTGTTCAATTACTCCTGTATATTTTTGGAGGCATGGGAGGTTTTTCCATCTTTCACAGTGGATCAGTCAAGACATTTACTTGTCAAAAAAAGTGATTTTCCCTGTCCTGGGGTATTTATTTTTTTCAGATAAAGTTATATAAATATGGCTTCCCTTTCCATTTTGGGTCATAGCTCTTGCCTGTGTATTGAGAACAGATTTTGGTAAGGAGCCCACACCCATAGCTGGGTATGGGTGTCCAGCTAGGACTGACTGGGACACAGCTGCAATGGAGGAAAGAGTTGGTTTTCTTTCCTTTGTTTCACCAGGCTGATAGAAGGTGGAGGGACAGCCATTTCCCCTCATGTAACAGTGCCAAGCCTGTTTTTGTCTATAGTAGGTGGCAGAACTTTGTGGTGATTGTATTGGTGAACAATTGGTTCTAATAGAATCCATTCCTTCTGGCAGGCCCCTTTGCTAAGGTAGAGAGTTGACCAAAGCCAAATATTTCCTCAGGGAAAGAAAAAACCTAGCAACCAATAGGATATTTTTAGGGCTCATTATAGAGTCATTTCCTGCACAGGATAGAGACAGGCCAGAGCTTTATGGGATTTCATTGTATGTATGTATGTATTGTATGACCATGTATGTCCTGTATCAAAAATGTCCCTGAAGGCAAGATCCAAAATGTATAGCCCTGTTGGAATGATGGTCATCCAGGGATTCACAATAATGTAACCCTGCCGTGTCCTGCAGTGAGTCAGGGAAACAGGAAGGATATTGAGAAATACTGCTTTGGCCTTCATCTCTCTCAGAACAGGAGGGCTGGATTGCTGACACAGTGAAATGATAAATATGAAGTGTATGTACCCTAAACTACTCAGATGGAGTTTGGATATTGACTACTGGTTTAAAAAAAATAAAGATGAGGTAGTATAATTAGTCCAGCCTATTATAATACTAATATTCTTCAAATTAAATATAAGATTCATTGAATTTTCATCTTTATTTCAACTGCTGTTTGCCCTCATTTACTGTCTTGACAGGGTTGTTGGCCTGAGACTTCCTTCTAAAATTAATGGCCTTCTAAAATTAATTAGTGGCCATAGCCCTCAGATGAGGAAAGATTTTTCTTACTTTGTGACTGAGCACTCAATTTGACTCTGAGTTACACTTATACAAGTCAAATACCATTGGGATAATCGAGAAAAAAGCATCAACAATGCTTCTACAACCTTTAGTCTATTTGCTTTTAACATACTGCACTGAAATTATTTCAATATAGGAGAAATTAGAGACCCATGTAATTATTAATTATGTGTCCCGAGGTAGGCAATACTCAATTCTTGGTATATCCAGAGCAGATGGTACATTTTCCTCCAGATTCTCAAAAACTTTTAAGCTATATGAATGTTTTTAATTACAGCTATGCTGTGAAGGCAACTAAAACCAGTTGGCTTAAGAGGATCTTTATAACCACTCAGAGGAATCAGTTAATTATTCCAGTATCTTCTTCTTCATGCATTTTCAGTGAATTTTGTAATAAAGAAAAATCTAAGATAAGGACAAGGATGAATCTCAGCTTACAAACAGCCCATGGTATTTCAAAATACAGGTTTAGGGGCAAGAAGCCTTGCTGCTGAAATTGTCTCCTTTTGCAATCCAGTACCTGTCAGTGGTGCGCCCAGCCACGTCACACAGGGCTCAGACAGAGCACCCAAATGTCTTACACAACACTGGGAGTTTTGGGGGTTTCTTTAAAGAGAAGAAAAAAAAAACAACAAAAGAGAGAGAAAATACATAGGACATATGCTCATGATACTACATTTAAAGGAAAATGAGATTAAAATTTGTCAATAAATCACATTAAATTTGTTGGCAGCATCAAGGTTGATACATAACACATATTCCTATAACAGTAGTAAAATGTGCCTTTTATCCTGAAACCACATGTTTTCTACTTTGTTCTGCAACTGTCAAATAAAAATATTGTCTCAGTAAACTTTTGGATTTAATCTTAATTGACTTTTATCTGTCTGCTCCTCCTGTTCTGTTGTATTTTTTGGTTAGACAACCAAACCTGAAACTAAAACAGATTTATTTGGACTCCATATTGGCTCTGAGTGGCACAGGGAAGAAAAAGGCACATGTATACTGAGTCAATGCTTTCTCATGTAGAATGGTAGAATCTTAAAAATGCTTTTTCATAATGGCAAACTGAATTATTTTCAAGCTACAACAGACAATTGACTTACAAAGTTCAACAGTGTTAAAAGAATGGCACAACAAAGAAGCCATGCATGTTTCTCACAGCCTACATTTTCCATAACAATTATGCAGCCCTGTGAACACACTTAATATCACCTCTGCTCAGAAGGTACACTCCAGGGCTACGGACTGAGATTGCTCTATAATAAAACATCAGGTCCATTACTTGACATTAGAAAGCAATAATTATATCAGTGCATTTGAGGTTCCTTTCCCTTCATAAAGCTACCTTTCTTTAAAAGATTATCCTGACAGACAACACAGCTGCCTTTTTAAAGAGGCAATATAATTAGCTTCCTCCCACCCCACTGCTACTTGTTTCTCTTATCTCTGGGTTGATCTGAGAAATAAGAGCAGTGCAAATGTTTGTTCCAAGAAAGCACAAAGGCAGCAGAGGCAAAACTGCTGCCTTGATTTAGTGGGTCAGGAGGGTCCCTACGGATGCAGGAACCCCTGACATGTAGCCCTGTTGCTAGGGAACTGCATCGATCCTTTCCAGCATCTTCACTGACACCCTCTCTGCTCCACTGTGATTGAACAGAATCCTTTACAGGAGTGGAAGAGTTAGAAGCTTTGGCTGGGCTTTAATATTTATGAAGTAAACGTTTTAACCATTGAAGCTTTAAATGTCTAATGCTGTTTTCTTTTTCCAGAGCAGCAGCTTCCTTTGGGAATATTTCCATCACTCTAGTATGGCAAATTACTTGACATTGGAGGCAGAGAGCTTATTTTCTCTCAACTAAATGCAATCACAGGAGATTTAAGATGCCTACAAAAATAATTGAAGTATATTTTTCCTCATTCATTTTAATTCTCTTATTATTTCAAGATAATTTACTCTTAAAATGCATCATGCTACAGGCTTAACTGAAAATCATCAAAATCAGATTGAAAGGTAGATCAGGATATTCTGAATATTCTTACGTAGGCTAAAAAGTATAAAGCATGAGGCTAAAAAGTATAAAACCTGTGTATAAAATGTGGTGTGTAGAGAGAATGCTGTTACCTGGAAAGAGTTAACTGAGTCCAGTGGGGCGCTGTGAGAAATCCCCCGTCCCATACCAAGAGGAATGAGGAGAGTGGGTTATAAGTCTTGAGCTAGCAGATTTGGATATTCATCTCTGTGCACACACAGTGGGAGGTTTTTAACACCCATCTCTTCAAGCAGGCTCTACAGTGGGTGTCCTCAGGTGGTGCTGCAGCCCCACCACACTGGTAAGGACCTGCACTGGAGGACTTGTAGCTGTGTTCCTGCATGTCAGGCCCATATGCAGCCTGAGGCAACATCCCCAGCATGTCAGCTGTCTCAGGGGAAGGTGGGCCTGCAGACACCTCAGCTGCTGCAGGCAGAGAGCAAACATGCTGTATCAAACATAATTGAAGGAGATGGAGCACCTGAGTCCTGTCCCAACAGATTCCCAGGGAATATGTATTTATAGAAAGGTGATGCCGTGAAGCCTCACAGATTGGAAGAGTTATCAGATGGTATGAAAGATTTCCAAACCACCTCTCACTATTCCCACAATAGTGGGAAGAAGCCACTGAGGAGATGATAGTTTTCCAGATTAAATATAGAAAATTCTCTATCTGAATTTTAAAAGTCACCATTAGAAGTGAACAAAACCCATGCACCTAAATAAACTCCTGTTGATTTTACGTCTATATAAAAATCAATATTTCAAAATGTATGTGAGATGATTAAGCTCTTGGCATCCTTCCTATAAATACTCAACACTGGCAGAAACTGTCTAGCAGTAGCCATAGAAATTGAAATAATTGCTGTAATCAGACACCAGATGCCTGATACCGAGCTTCATAACAGATACCACAGTGACCCGAGGGAAGAAAATGTAGCATAAGGACAAGGTACTTATGTGAGCAGGAACAAATCTATCAGCAGAGTTATGGGGACAGTAGCTCCCTCCCTGTCAGCATCACCCTGTGGGTCACATACTTGAGTCTCATTATAGGAAATGCTGCTTTCTGCTGCTTTTATTGTTCTGACTGTTGGGAATGCCACACCTGACCCTGCACGCAGTCCTTCCTATTAGGAAGCCCATACCAACAACACCCCCACTGAAGTCCCTGGAGACTAATACAGAAAGTTAGGTTTGTGAAAGCTGTGCTGGTTCCCTGCAAGGCAGCCAGCAGCTCATACTGTTTCTGCACATGTAAAAGTTCTTTACTGTTGGCATCATGTGGGTGTGCACTATAGGATCTGGCTCATAAGCACAAATCTGTGTCTTTAGCCTAAATCATGCTGCGTATCCTATGGTTAACTAGATTCGTCTGATTGAAATGCAAAGTTAATAAACAAAAGAGTAAATTTTTTTAAAAAAGTAAAAGCATCCAAACTTGTGCTTCGTAAAAGATGTCAGCAAGTTCTAGAGAACCTGCCTCCAGTCTTGCTACAGCCTTTCTTCTTAATCTAAAATAAATTCTCATTCTTTCCCATTTCAAAGCTAATCTTCTCCCATTCACTCTAATACTCAGTGTTAGTATGTAACAGACCATGAATTTGGAAATGGCTGTTAAAACAGCACTGAAGTTCTTTTTTCTTATGCCCTTATAAGTAACATTATATAATTTTCTACAGCATATGACATAATGGTCTTCTAACTAAGGTGCTGCTAGCACTCAAACTAGCACTCTTCCCTCATACAACATTGACATGATAATAGCATAATACTTCAGGCCATTAAGTCTTTTGAAAGCAAATTATTGTCATCAGATGCAATAAAACCTAGTTGGATTAACAATCTTACATTCTGTCTTGATAACACTAGTAAAATAGTGATTGCCTCTGCTTAGCCTTGCATTAACTGTTTTTTATCTGTTTCTTCTTGAAATGTGTTGGTCCAATGTCCTGCCTGAATCACTGCTCAGAAAACATTTAGGGAAAAGGGCAGCAGTGCAATACTTTGGATCCTAACCTGAAGTCTGGCAAACTCAAGGAGGACCCTGCTACTAGATACAAGGTCTTCAGCCCTCTGTGGGCTATCTCATGTAATTAATAACAGAGCCATGAAAAATTTTGCTTTCCCTGAAACCTGCTGACTTATGCATAGTTGTTATATATAGATCCACATGTGTGCCTGTATTATACTATACACATTCATGTATGTACCTTACTTATTACCCCATTAATAAACTGAATTCCCATTAACCCCCTCTGGCAGCTAAAAGGTGTTTACACACTGTTGTTCTTGTTTTAATTTCTCTAGTCACTTATTTTGACAAATGTTATAGAAATGGTTGTTAGAAGTATCTGAGAAACATGTATAAGTCTTAAAGACTACCAATAGGATGTGTCTCTTTTATTGCTGAGAATTTTTCCATTTCACTTTTCTGTTTATAACTTGGGGTGAGTATAGGTGAGGAAAGTGATTCATTTTCCAAAGTGGTTTCAAGTTCTTAAGCATTTTTCAATATCTATTTTCATAGCAGGATGTGCCTGTTATCTGACACATATCTAAGTAGTATGATTTACTTGTAGAAATATAAAAATGCATTATAAAGTATAACTTTGGAGTATACTAGATTTTTCTCTAAGACAGTAGAGCAAGAAATGGCAGACTTGTCTCTAATGTGTAATCTGGGCACCACTGCGTATACAATAGGCATGTAACACCAAGTAAGATCAATTTTAGTAGCTGTGAACCCTGTTTCCACACAAAATCAATTAAGAAAATGGTAACAATATTGTCTGTGGACATTAACACACCAGTAGGTTTGGCAAGACACAGAGCTGCTTGTGCAGGTAGATAAATCCATCATAACAAAGAAGTCTAAGTCACACATAGCTCTGGCTCCTACCACCCTGCCAGGTGTACCTGATACACCTCTTAGTGTGTATCTATTAAAATAACGTCAGTTTCCCACCTTCACTGTGTCAGACTTCATAGCTGTCCCGACAAGTGAATAGGTTGTTTCTTGATCACAGCAATTAGCTAAGCTGCTCTCCACATCCCTGTCTACTACTTTACTCTTACTCCCAACTGCACAGCTTCACTGGGGATGTTGATGTCTAATGTGCTTGGAGTGATGGTGCTCACTGCTTAACATTCAGCTCCGGAGCCTCTCAGAGAGGAAGCGTGAACTTATCTGGCTGCCTGTCAAAAATGCTGGCCTGGATGGATAGCAACTGCCTGGAACCGTATGGTAAATAAGACCTAAAGCTCCTACCAAGGGTTTACAGGCTCTGGGCAAACATGTTCACTCATAGTTGTTACATTTGACGGCTTGTCGCCCTCAAGTGATCCCTGCGATTTTTTAAAAATGCTTTCATCTAATTTCCTCTCCAAGAGTTTAACTATGCCAATTTTTTCTCAGGAAGATGGGGTTTCTTATTCAGGAAGACTTTTTCTCCATGCATGTAATGGGAGAAAGTGGTGACAAGCAATACAACCTCTCATATGAGGTTTCCCTTAAGCAGGTAATGCTTATTTGCTCCCTTTTTCCCTCAAATTGTGCAACCTATTAGCCAGACAGAGGAACAGAAGTAATACAACCCCTGCAGCTTCTTGCAGCCTTAATTCTGGGTAGAAGTTCAAGTCAAGCAGTGTGGGGATAGAAGGAACAGGATACACAAGCCTTATCCTCTGCTTGGAGCCCCCAGGAGTAAGGTGTTGGTTATGCTTTAAATCTCCACTCTTCTTTTATCCCATTTTACTCATTTTCAGAGACATCTGATTTTAAGTATTTGGAGATGCCTTCTCTTGGATGTCATGAACATAATTACTTATTTTATAATTTGCCCACTAATCAACTTCAGGAGCGAGGAATTTAGTATACAATAGAAAAGAGAGAACTATTTAAATGCATTTCTTTTTTTAACTCATGACTAAGTGCATTGGGAGCTTAATAGCATTAAGATATCAAAAGCTGAAGATTAGCATCTTCTAAGAATGCCCTATGTGTCCACACAATCACTGGTAAAAGCTTTTGCAAGCCATTTAAGATGACATTGACCTCCATTTTCTGACAAACTGGAAGCATTACATACAACTTAATAAGAGAAAAAGAGGGAAAACTAATTGACATAGAAAGGTCAAAGCAGTGTAAATGTGATGTTTTCATGATGGGAAATATCTTCATGGTTGAAAAAGAAATGAGGCAGGTTATTGCAGATATTACTATTAAAAAGTCCTGCTGTCAACATTAACATCTGATTTGCCTAATATAGTTCATTACTGTTCAGCATTTCATCTAAATCATTTTTTTATTAATGCTTAACCAATACCAAATAACTCCCCGGCACTAGCCTTAGACATCTCTATGAATATTAGCAAATTTATTATACTCGGTCCTGTTGTAACGAAGCTGCACTGGATTTATAATGATCAGATACTTAGAATAAGCAGTGAGCATTTAGGAGACTCTTCTTTCTGCTTGGGTGAGCACAGTAAAATAACAGAGGTTCACTCGAGAGAGCCTCAAAACTGGACAGACAGTAAGGCTGTGGGGGAAAGGTATCCTTTTTCTAATTGTAAAGAGGAACAATTGTGAACATCTGCAAAACTGCTAACTTGAATTCCTCTTACTAATCCCTAATTAGGACTAATTAGGTGCACCAACTATTCAGACAGCATTTAGTTGAGGAGAAGGCAACCTGTTGTTCATTTAACATGTTGGACTTCGTCCTTCAGCAGGTGACTAGAAAATTGCAGGATCTGCCTTCCTCACTTTAATTTCAAAATATTAGCCAATGAAAAAAAACCTTCTCACCTTTAATATAAAAAAAAAAAAAAAAAAAAAAAAAAAAAAAAAAAAAAAAAAGTTTAAGGCTTCTAAAATTTAGGACTCTAAGAAATAAAGAAATCAGTGTCTCACCAAGAGAAGAGGTGTGTTATGGCAAAATCTGTAATATTTAGGTACTGTCAGCAGTCCTTAGAATACATTATTCTTCACAGAATTTCATGGGGAAAGGTCACTGGTATTGCTGGGATTGATTCAACCACTATGATCAGAATGTTTGCATTTTAATTAACACATGAGAAAATATGTATTTTTACTTTGTAAGAAAACTGTACTACAGCACCTTTCTCTGGGCACAGATCATAGTAGTTAGCTGTATCTTTAGAAAATGTATATTATCTATTCTGAAAAGAAAGGCAGGTGCAAATGTGGATTTTTCTTCTAACTTCGGTGTTCAGTGTCTCCACTGCATTTCAAGTAAAATATTATTTTGATTTAATATTCAATATTTAATGACAAAATATCAATGTCGCAATCAGTAGCTGAAACCACTTCTATAGTATGACACACAATATTTTACAGGTGTGAATCTGTGTACTCAGGACTCATCTTAGACCATTTAAAATGCTGGTCACAGCGAATACTGATGTACAGTAGATAGTAGCCATGGAAACCAGTCAGAGCTTACCTTAATAATGGTTTGGTTTTTTTTTTAAAGAAAACTAGATTTCAAAGAGAAATTTTTCTCTTTCTTTGGGGGCACAGTGCATTATAGCATCTAGGAAATTATCCATTAGAGGTTTTTCAAAGCAATTCCATCTTAAAATCTTTTGCAGATGTTGCACAGAGCTCATTTCTGCACACCAAAGACCAGGTGTGTTATTAAGGCATGATAAACACACCAAAAACCTCCCTGGGGAATGCAACAAGTGAGGAGCACAATCAGATCACACCCCAGGTTGCACTGAGAGGAGGCAGGTCCACTGCTGAAAATTTATTTCCAGCCACTCCTGGAGGGACCAAACAAATGGGGAGGATGTGCTAAGCAACAGGGAAGGCAGGCAACCAGGCATCTAGAGAATACATGTAGGGCAGGAAAACAGGGGTGGAGTCCTGACTCTTGTGAAGACTAGAGGCATGGTGGGATTTAATGGTTGAAGCCTGAGAATAGGGCAGATGGAAGCTCTTGGTAAATTCAGGCTTTGCTGTGAAATTTGCGGTGTGGAAAGTGAAGTTTTCTGGGAGGAAATAGTAATTTAGAAGACATTTTTCACAGGAAGCAAAAACACCTCAAATAGCTTTTTGACAGAACATTGAAATCAGGTAATGAAAAGTGCAAATAAGATTCACAACATATTCTGAGTTGGAAGGGACCCACAAGGACCATCAAGTCCAATGTTATGGGCATTGAACCCACAAATCTTGAGTGCCATTAGCACCAAGCTCTAGCCCACTGAGCTAATCTCATCTGCCTAAAGGGAGGAAAGCTGTCTGGTTAGTAGTGATCCCTGGGGAGGTGTGCTGCTCAACAGGAGTTCTCTGACAACAAAGACTTGGCAGCTCTCTCAGCTGCAAAAATGAGCATGCAGACCTGACTGAAGACATGATTGCAGCTAAATATAAGCTCTATGGCTGTGAAAAGCTTAGGGAGGGAAAGAAAATGGGAGAGAAACTTCCCCTTCCTTCAGCAGGGAGCCTATTCCTGCCTCTACCCCAGCCTGTGAGGTAGCAGATCTCCACTGGTTACTCTGGTGAGAAGCTCTGAAATAGATCCACACATAGAAGGAAAAGGAATGGAAAGCGTATCAAATTACGAAAGCAGAAAAATAAATGATGAACAGAAGCAGAGCTTAAGACATTTTTCACTGCTTTGAAAGGATAAGATGCCTACAAAAGCAGGGAGAAAATATATAGACGTAAGATTGATTTTTTTCCACTCCTTAAAATTTCTGTATATTCAAGTTTGTTCATGCATGTTCACTTTGAAACAATTTTCCTGTCCCATTAATTGTGCTTTGGTAAGAGCATTTGACCTCTGCAACAGACCCTATTGGACTTCTGTGGGCAAGTTGACAAAAAAAATCCAAGTGAGGCCTGAAGTCACCCTTGTCACATTTTTCATTACTTCCTATGCTAGGAAAAAAAACCCAACACCCAACCAATCTTATGAATGCTAGATACCCACCACATTAGTTAGAAAGTAAAACTACTAGGAAAAAATAATGCTGTTTTGTGGTGCACAGGGCATCCACAGTATTAATTTCAATTCAAAACAAATTTAGCAGCAATCTGCAACATCCTTCAAAGTTTGTGTGACTCTGTAGCAGAAACTGAATCAAGGTCCAAATCTCATAGTATGATAAAAAATAGTTAACTGCAATGAGTTGACATATTACTATGTAGTCTTCCCCAAAACCCAAATATAAAGCTGATTTACTACAAGATTATTTCCTGTCAAATTAAGAAACATTTTTTTTCCAGTTTGGTTGGCAATTTTACAACACTTAGATGACAAGCTAACTGTCTGATCTCAAATTAAATCAGCAGACTTGTGACATTATAACTGTTCTCTTAAAAAGGATAGTGCATGGAGAGGAAAGGAAAAACAACAGCAACAATTTTAATGAGGTTTTCATCTAGACTCTGAAAGTATTCCCTGGTAAGACACTAGTTTACCTCTTCCTGAATAAAATGAAACCATAATAGATGTCATCAGGATACTCAAAACAGCCCTGTGGAAAAACAGAAGCTTGATAGCATTCATATTTCTCAAAGAAATAACTTACCATTTAAAATATGACTCACAATAACCAAAAGCTCAGATGACTAACTAACAGTTCCTAGAACATGTCCTCTGCCGTTAAATACCAATCACAAAGTGCAGCATAGCCCTTAATATTTAAGACCTTCACCAGCAGGAAACAGAGTGCCACTTGAATACTCTTGCTCAAAATTTATTGTCACATTTCAAATTGATAGATTAGATGTTTTCCAAAGTTTTGTTTCTTGCAGTTGTTTTGATTGTCTTCTGAAGTCCATGAAATTCTCTAACATAGATGCTTTCTGATAATAACGAAGAAAAATGGGGATCTACATTTATGAAACAGCTTTTTTGGCCTTGTCAATGCCAATATGCTGGAATCAAATTCATGAGGATCTTGAATCCAGTGCAGGAAGAAACATCTCAAAAGGTCACTGTTGTCACTCTTCCTATGTGCCCAATTTCACCTCTCCCCATGAATAAGTATTATATCTATTGCTCACTGAAATTGTCCTAAGGGGTGATCTCAACTTCTGGTTTTTCCTGTGTTCTTCCTTACTCAGCATGAGCTTCCTTCTTGTGCATGCATGCTGCAATTGAAAACAAAATGCAGATTAACTGCAAAAGTTGTGCAGCTTTGATTTTTTGCTGGCAATTTGGTGATACTTTCATAAAGATGCCGTCTTTCCTTCTGCATGAATCATCTTATTTAATGCAGGAAGCTTTTCATTACTTTCTGTGCCAAATGTTACTCATATTTATTGAGAAATTATAGAAGGAGAGCAATTATTCACAAACTGTGTAATTTAAGTATCACAATCTTAATGATTTAGAGGGACTCTCAGAATGAAGTGAAGGTCTGTAGTGAAGATACCATCCTTTCTCTCTGCTCCCCTTCTTCCCATTCAAGGAACTAAGAACAAGAAACCTAGTAGGAAATTAAAAACTTTCTAAGGAGTAAACAGATCCAAGACCCTATGTCTTGGTAAAGTTAGAATAGCAAACACTTAAATGGTCACAGTTCAGCAATGTTATGCTGCACTTAAAAAGGAATGATCTGTATTTATTTCAAATCCCCAAATAAAATTCAACACGGATCCTTCCTTAATATAGAAGTGTGATACTTTTCTTAAAAATGCAATTTAAACTTCATTTTTGAGCTGTATTTGAAAATTTGAATTGGATATTAAAGTGCACAGGTCTTTTTTAACATGAAGCAGACTCTCATTTCAGAAGATTGGGAAAAACTGTTAAAGGTTGATTAGTAAAATGGCTGAGTAAGGAAGAAGGTTTATCCAGGAGAAAACCATATATGACTATATGATGCAATGACTATAAATCTCATTAAAGAGGTTAAGACGACTGTCTTCTTTTGATCTAGTTTAGCACAGAGGTGGGAGTAACCGAATACTGAAGAAAAAGCCAATTTTTCTCTTCTTTATGTGAATCCTGGGACCTCCAGTGATGTTACAAGCATGCTACAATAAAGTTAAAATACCACCAGCACATAACATAAACCCAGACTGAATAATATATTGACTAAACAAAGCATTTAAAACTAACTTGTTGCCATCTTCTGTTAGATGCAAATAAATAATGTATAAAAATGCCAATTAATCCTTTTCACAGAACTTACAGAAAAATGTACTTTTTCATTTAGCTTGGACCAAATCATGTGCAACTTTTCACTTCTTTCAGCTCCTGGATTTTTTTTCAGAACTTTTTAAGACATGGCATTTTGTGCCTTCCCTCCAGCTCCATAGTTCAACTTCCTTTTATTTTTTTTTTTTTTTTATTAGCTGGAATAGCACAGCTTATTACCTGTTCGATCAATCAATCAATCAATCTATGTATCTCCTTGGAATTTCCATCCTTTCACCAAGATCTTTTTTGCACCTGTTCCTGCAGTCTAGTCTGTGAAATTTCAGCACATGTCACTGTCAAACACCCTACTAACATGCTCATGGCAGGCGAAGTGTGCATTGGTATTAATTAGTCAATACCATTCAGTTTCTTTGTCAGATGAGCTGTGTTGCTTCTTCTCTTTTTTCTTGTATCTGAATCAGTAGTTGCAATCCATCATACTGTGGCTGGTGCTTTCTGCAGAACATCATCAAGACAGCAGATGTAATGATGTCTCCATCTTTCTTTGGCAGAGAAGATTTGGTTTTATGCTTGCTATCCTCTGACGTTTTGGCTAATGAAGTCAGACAATCCATGCTGCAGATTTGACAGTGTTCTGAGTACAAGCAACCAGAAATTTTAAATCTTCTTAAGCAAGAAGGAAAGCTCCCTATAATTATGTAAACATGTCTGCTGTGCGATGCTAGTCACAGCTGCACACCACCACATTTTGCAGAATGGTTTATTAGACTTACTTTTATTGCTGCAATCCAATTGGAGATAAATAGGCTTTACTCCCAGCTAGAGGTTACTGCTCAAATAGCAGACAAAAATTTCATGTATAATTCTCACATTAACACAGATTATGTGAAGAATTCATGTGCACAGATAAATTTGGGGTCAGAAGAAGGAACAGTTTATGTGTTGGATGTCAGTGGCAGAAACAGGCACATTCAGTCTGTGTGAGGAACCTTTTCTAGAATAAACAAAAGAATAATTCACACCTTTACAGAGCATATTATCTATGAACCTGAGAAACTAAATTTGAACCTTTGTAAACATTTTGGTTCTCACTTGCCTCACAGTCAGCAGCCCCAGGGAAACTGAAAAAACCTGAGCAACTATATCTAAAGAAGAAGGGAAGAGTAACAGAAATGGGACTGTTCAACCAGGAGAATTCCATGTTGAGGACCCAAGTTTGAATGTGCACTTTACTTGCCATCCAGTCCAAGGTTGTCAGCATCATGAAAACTATAAATTACATAAATCTTTGGTACAAGATCTGTTCTGTTCTACTTATTGCAGATGTTACTCTTGTGACATCATTGCCCATCTGCCCTGAATGCAAATGTCATCAGCCTCAGGCTACCACTTATCCCATCCAACTCCAATCATAAAATTACTGCATATAGAATTCGGGCTTTTCAGGCATAGAATAAACAAAATAAAACAAAACAACCAACCAAACAAAAACAACCAAAAAAAGCGCCTTTTTTTTTCACAATTCTATTTCTTAGAGAATTCTATATTTGCTACCACTCTTGATATATACAATACAAACTTAAACGTGCCTGTGTTTCTCCTAAATTCTAGGATCTATGATGCTTTGAAGTGTCAGTATGACTCGCATATTTGAAATTTATTCTTTCATAGTATTTACATATATATATTTTAATACAGTTGTAGTAATAATTTCTCCCTCATATAAATGTAAAAAAAATAAAATTGAAAACAAATAATAATTTAGGCAAGAAAAAAATCTTTGTCCTAATTTATGACCATTGTAATAATATTCTATTTTTTAGCTTCTAGTGATTTCCCAGCCCAAGTTCTGGGCTTTAAGTTTGTGATCCTTGCTCAGAAACAAGACTTTAGGCAAACATAGAAATGATCATATTTAATATCCATGTGGTTTTGTTCGATTCTTCCACACCATCTTGTTAAGTTTCTTCTTACGAAGCTCCAATATGAAATAGTGGCTTTTTTGCATTTCTCAATTCTCCTGACCAACAATAGATGCAAAGGTTTGTCATATAAAGATTCTTTTGCCTTTTGAGTGATTTTCTCCTGCCTCTGCATGTAGTAGGTCTGTTTAGAACCACAAAGATACATACTGACCTCTGTCCTGTTTTGGAGACAAAAGTATATCTTTGTTCCTATAACTCCAGGCCATAAATCCTCTCTGCCCCTCAGGTGAAGATGAACCACTCCCTGGGACTGCTTTCTCAATAAATGTGGCAGCAAGCCATCCATCTCCTCTCCTAAACAACTGTTGCATTTCATCCCACATGGGTAGAGATGGCAACAGGAAGGCCCTAGAGTCTTTAGCAAGAGAACTGCACTGCATACACAGGAAAGCAGGGCCTGATGACCTCTGCATTGCTAAACACACAGAGAGTCCCCCTTGTATTTCCTTGAAAACTATGTCTTGCAATTAATGTTTTGCTGCGCTGCCTGGGTCATGTTGTCAATGCCAGAGCTATTATTTCAGTCTCTGGGGACTTAAGCAAGTGACATCCCACTTATTATGCTTGACTCACATTTTCAGATATTTCTTTGAAAAATGTAGAGTGGAGACGTGCCTCATTTAATGAAGACAGGGATTATGTCTTTAATTATTAATGATAAGTTTATATGTTTTAGAGGTAATACACTACTAAAACCTAATTCTGTTATAAATATTCCTTACCAGGCATACGTGGTCTTCAATTTCCTTTTACTTACCCATTTGCAAGAATTTGCAATCAAGAGTCTCTGGAATCTTCCTCCTCATAAGAGTATAATCTGGACATTGTTCAGGTACATCAAAACTGACTGTGTAAAGTCCATTGCTGATATCTTGGAACAGCAGAGGCAGGAATGATAATACTAAGGCACAAGTAAGACATCCTGATTGCAGGTAAAGCATGAACAATGTTGGCAACTAATTGCCATCACCAAGGGAGCATTGCAGTCACAGTCTGCTAATTCTCAAATCTGCCATTAGTTACTGAACAGTAGCTAAGGAAGTGCAATTGCAGTAACGAGAAGGACATATAAAGCAGCAGCACACAGAAGACACTAGAAGCTATGTCTCCATGCTAATCCTTGGATGTGACACAAAAGTAGTGGCAGGAAGACATCTGCAGCATGGGAACATGACTTTGGATTGGTTCTAATTATGGTCAGAGTAGGTGCTGTCATTAATATCAGTCATGCCTCCAGGTGTACATTATCCCTTTGCTACTGTGATGTCCTGTGTAACTACAACTCACTCTTTCTATTTACTCCACAACCATCTCCAAAGCTTCTTATGACTTCTGGCAGCAGTACATGAAGATACACAAAATCCCAGCTTCTCTGAGAGGAGAGGCAACTCAAAGCATGAGGAAGAATCAGGACCACCATCTCACCCTCTGGAAAAACTTGTTATAACTGGAGTACTCCTCAACAGAAATTTTTTCCCTCAGTTTCAAGAAGGAACTGATAAACTGCTACACAGGGACAGTGTAGAATTTTCTGTGTAGTGAATTATGAAACGCAGATGGATTTTTATCCATTGTCAGTCTTGCACTAGACAAACGCAGGATGTGACAGGATCAAGTGGCAGTGGTTTTAAACTGAGAGTAGAATTTAGGTTACATATTAGGAAGAAATTGTTTACTCAGAGAGTGGTGAGGCACTGGAACAGGTAGACTGGGTTAGTTTTGGACTCTCCATTTCTGGAAGTGATCAAGGCTAGGCTGGATAGGGCTCTAGAGACAACCTGGTCTAGTGGAAGGTGTTTCTGCCCAAGGCTGGGTGATTGGACCCCGATGACCTTTATGGTCCCTTCCAACACAAACCACTCTGTGATTCTAAAATTCCGTGCTTGGTCATTAAGACTGTGCAGTAACACAGGGCGGTAGGCTGCCTTGCACTGGTAAGCATATAACTACCCACTTTAAAGTTATCACACACTAAGAAAATACTCAAAAGCTAAAAGTGTTGAACATACAGTAAAAACTTGACTCTTGGAGAACTGAAAGCTTAGAAGATGAGATAGAACAGGGGTACAGGAAAGAAGGAAGAAAGAAGCTGCAATTTAGAATCATGATTTGAGATATAGAATGATTAAATGTTGAAAGAGGAATGGAAAGAGTAAAAATAATAAGGACTCAACTGGTAGATAAATATTTAGAGTAGGGGTGGGCTGGTAGGTATTTGCCCCAGACTTCAGAAGAATCTTTTCACATTAATCAAATGCAAATTGTTCAAAAAATTCTCACAGTTTAATACCACCGTTTCACACACTTCCTTACCCTTTTAATTTTTTTCTGTATTTCTGCTTTGCAGAAATATGCTGCAAAGATACAAAAATTTTTAGATCTAAAATTTATCCTGTTTGTCAAATTAAATTTTATTAATAAATGCCTTCTTTTGAAAACACTTATGTGCCTTTTCAGTTCCTCATTTCATTTCAGCAGTTGGAAATTAATTTCTAAATCCCTCTCGGATATTCCTGATGACAACTGTAGAATTTTATAAATAACTGACCCACTTTACCATGACAAGAACTATATGTCTGAGAACTGTTTATCCAGAGGGTTGAGAAGTTCCTTACCTTGATGCAACATATGCTTTACCAGATGTTTTGTGGGGAAGACAACCATGCTGATAAAAACAAATTGCACTATGAGCGAACTTTTAGTGAACTGATTTGGATTTTATGTTAATCTTAGCATGGAATGATTCTATCAGTCTCTGGTTAAGGGTATCTGAACTTGTTTTTTTCATTATTGTGGTCGTAATGATCTGTGCAAGAAATTGTCCACTCTCTGCCCCTTCAGTTGCCCAGAACAATAAGTGCTTTTGAGTGAAGCATTTATAAGGCAAAACGACACACACTGATGTCTTTATGGAGGGGAAAAGATATCCCAATTGCAATTGTTTATAAGCCATCCTATTACCTTCAGTTCATGTTAATTAGATCCACAATAAAATTTTTACTGTGTTGATGAACTGTAGCAAAGAAAGCTCATAAAACCTGCAGAGTTGTTTCTGTTTGCTCAGTGCCGTCGGACTGTGCGGTAAATGGGAGTAAGTTCTTACTGAACCTCTCAGTTACACATATTCCCTGAGAAAATAATAAGGTTAATTTGATTTCTATTTTCAATTTTTTTACTTTTCCTATATACAGTGGGCAGTAGCTGTCATCTTTACTGTCTTGCTTTTCATACTATTTTATTGATCAGTAATTTGTCGTAAGCTCCTTCACTAAATTTGCTTTATCAGTGATATCTTTTTTTGTCCAGCTATTCAACAATTATTTTAACTTTGATATAAAATGATAAAAAATATTTATGAGAAATTTGTATTTTAATGTCAATATTTCAGTAAAAAGGAATTAATAAACAGTACACTATTTTACCACACTATTAAATACTTTATACTACACTATTATGAAGGGATGGAATAATCATTTTGGAGCATGGTTGCTACAATAATACTTGAACAGTTCTTTATAAATTGTGGTAGAAGTGGAAGCAATGGTGAATTTTTTCTCTTATCTTTTTCCACAGTATCCCAATAACACAGCTGGAAAAGAGAATTGGACATTGTTGATGGAAGAGAATTTATATGCAAATGCACTGGAATTTTCCAGCCATGGGATGACAGAATGTTATAGTAGGATAACCTGTGCAAAAGAGGGACCATGTGTTTTGAGTGCTATTGATTTTTCTTATTTAGATTGGGTATTGATTGTTCCTGTCTGTCCATTGATTAGTAAAAAAGTCTATTTTTGACTTTTAAGAGAATCCTTTTCATGGCTTTGCTGCCCTTTATTCCTAGGCAAAATCCCTATAGATGCTACACTTCAGGAATTTCTAGGCATACGTGACCTTTTAATTATTTATGACTTGTATATCTATCAGCTGAAATCTCATGGCAGGAAATGAGATTAAATTGCTCTGAAAGAAGGATCTCCAAGTTGTGGGTCTGAAGCATGGCATCCAAAGACAGCCTATTGTTCTGCACAGATATTGCTTTGGCATACTAAAGATAAATTGAAGATTACATGTCTAAAACTCTACAGTATTTTTCTTCATTACTCAAAAGACAGGAAATGCCATCATCTTATTTAAGAAGAAAAAGTAGGGGCTTCCCCTCAGGGTTTGGTCTTCTTTCCCACCAGGCAGCTGGGCTGGTAGCCTGCCTTGGTCTTCCCCAAAGGAATACAACTTCTTCCTCACCCTGCAAAGGAGCTGCCCGATCTCCTCCTGCAGAAACAGCCCCACAGCCCCCACAGCACAGAGATGGGCACCAAGAACATGTTCTAGACCTTACAGGAATTTTTCTGCTAAGTCCACGCCATACATGATTTCAATACAAAAGTTAGAAAACAAATATTGACTGCTGTTTGGGAGTTTGTAATTGTGCCTGGCTCTTGGTGCTAGATGTCCTTCATACTCTGTTTATGTGCATTATGTTGCTACAGCAAATACAAAATACAAACAGCCAGTTAAGCCTACAACAGACTCACACTCTAGAGAGGCACAAAGGCTAGTCTGACAAAAATGAGGACTGTAGAGTGGGAAGAGTGTTCTTGGTTGTTTTGTTGGGGCTTTTCAATTCTTCTGTAAGAGTTTTGTTGCTTTATCTTCAGTCCTACAAATTCAATAATTATTTTTTAGAAGAAATGAAAGAAAATTTAACATTACTAATGTGTTTTTGACTTCACAAATGTATTTGAAACATGACAAAACCCCCTGCTTTCAAGTATGTTTTCTCCAAAGCCAGTAATAGGTTTTAATGGCTCAGAAAGAATATCACACATACAGCATCATCAAACCTAATCTACCATGAGAAGAATGGTAATATCAAATGGCCTCTCCTATAGAAATGAATTGTAATTAATTACCTAATTTGTTGGAGCATTTGTAATATATATTTAATGACACTACAGGCTGGCACAGCCTTCCAGGCCGTGTTCTGAGGAAATATGATCTAAGCGTAGCCTCAAGCTGATATTATCAAATAACTCACCATGCTGTGTAAAAAAAATCCAGATAAAACAAGCAGCTAATGTTTCAGCTTATAAGGCCTCAGGAAAGCCTGTCTTCATCCCAGCATTTCTCTCTGGCATCTCTATCCCCTCTGCCTTTATATCGGGAACGTGCAGTAAATAAATATTCAGCACTGGCCTGATTGTAGGTAACACCAAGCAAACAATAGCTCATTACTATATATCACACTCCAATTACTAAAGATCTTGCCATGTGTCTAATAGTCTGATATAAACAGTCCATTAAGCTTTGTAATGGTGGTGTTAAATAAAGGGTGAACGAATAGTATTAGAACAGTTAGAAGCCCCTGGGCAGCTTCCCAGGCCACTCCTTTTAATGAGATTATGCTATTGCTTTGGTCGATAGAAACTGTCATTTGAAGGTTTCCAGTTCTCCTGCCCTTTTTTGTTGAACTGACAAGGCCGATGTATCTAAATATTTACCCTTTTGTCAATTTTCTTCAACAGAGTAAAGTTCTTGCCCTTTATTCCCACCTACGTCATTGCCTCTTTTTGCCAGATGGAATGGTGCATCTCTCCTAATCAAGTAGGGAATCTCTGGTACAGATCCTTCCTATAATCTAATGCAGCCCGTGAATCTTTCAGCATCTTTGAGGGACACCATTAGTCATATAAATGACCCCTGCATCAGTGTTCCGGCAAGGCATTGTAAGAGTTTATCCAATTATGGTACAATATTTTTCCAATTAGAGAAACATCCATTATTTTTCTTTATTTTGATAAAAAATAGTAGAACCTTTCAAACTCAGAATAACTACAACAAAAAGCTACTTAAGACTTAGAAATGAAAATTCAAAAGATAATGTATCAGTAAAGTAAAATAATTGAAGAAGCATTAGATTAGAGTAAAAATGTTTACAGAACAGTAAAACTAAGTTCCCTTTAGAAAGGCTATAGTATACCTGGTGTGTGTTATACAGAGAATTGGCAATGAAACACCAAAGAATAGCATTCAGTAATGTTCTCCATCATAGACTGAAACTGGGTTAACTGCTGAGATATAGTATTAACAAACTGAAGAAAATTACAAAACTGACTTTAAATGTCTGAATCTCACAGACTGATTATTGTTTTGTTTAAGCTATAATGAAGAGTAAACTATGGACATGCTGTTTACTTTTAGAGTTGTTAGTGTGCCAGAGGACAGCAATTAAGCAGCTCTTTAGTTTAGATCTATCTAACAAAACCTGTTAAATTGTAAAAATCCAACTTTCATATCATACACTTGCCAAGTCCAGAATGATGGTCTATTTCATCTGTAAAACACAATAAAATGTTACATGTAACATTCTGGCACTTGAAATTAGTTTCAGCAGTGTTTCTTTCTTTTAAATCTTGATGATTTAGTAATTACAATAGCAACCAACAAGCCTTCTGTCCACAGGCCTTCCATGAAGCTAATGGATTTGGCAGGAACCGTGACACAAACCAGCATCGTAGCACTGGACTGATGCAATACTGCATCAAAGGCACCTCCTTTCAGGGCTTTCTTTATTTCTAGAAAATAAACTGGCACCTTGCTTGCTATAATTTTGGGGGACCTGCCTGATATAACACCTTGGGATGACTGCGACTATGGTTTGCAATGTATTTTACTGTACAGACAAACTTTCCAAATAATTTTGCAGTTGTCACTGAACAGGCATTTGCAATATTATCAACCACAGATTACATGATAACTTCTGCTTTGTTTTGTTCAGTTTGGTAGAGATCTCCCTAATGGCTCAAGCAAAATGTAATCAAGGATACAAAGAGGCTCTACTATCTCTTTGTGACACAGCCTCAAATAGAAAACCATTTCTAAATAAGTGAGTGGTGCTCCAGAACTTCCTGGTGGGAAAAGGGGATCTCTTGGAAGCTGTCATGAGCCACAGTTAAGCAAATGGGAGCAGAGACTGTACTTTCCTCTAATATATCAGCTGTTAGCTCTCAGTCTGTATGAGCTTGCTTTGTTGTTCTAAGAAGGAATCAGTTAAAAATCTGAAAGGAGCAAAATGCAAAGTGTTCACAGAAGTCTCAGAATCAGAAGAAAATTCTGTTCCTTGAATAAGTTGAGGCCTGAAGTCATTTGGTGGTAAGTAAAAACCAAAAGGTATTGGAAATGAGACTGCACACACAGATGGAAGCCACATCCAGGGATATCAGAAGCGTCTGATGGACTTGACTTTAAGGCAATCTACATATTAAGCTTCACAAGTTCATGTTGTATGTGGTTTAGACTGACCTCATTTTAGATACCTAAACTGTATATTTCTACATCTGACCTCATTGCTGGAGGTTATTCTTGTAATTGACAGTATAAAAGAGGCATATAGGTAGTTTCAGGGCATGATTCATCTTAGCTGCTCTAGCCTTAGATGAATCTCATTTTACAAATGCATATTTCATTTCACTCATCAAAAATTAATTTTAAGCCACCAGTTCAGTCACAAAGCCAGATCCACATTATAGTCAGTCACATCAGATCAAAATGTGAAGCTGGAAATGCCAATGCCCCAAACCACAAATATCATAGAACAAAGACTCTGAAAAGCATCTAGTTCATGGGAAAAAAAGAATAGCAGAAGATCTTCTAACAGCTAAAAATCATCAGCCACTTAGTATGCTATGAGGAAGCCAACAGATATTGGATTTGGACTTGCTGTTAGTATGACTTCATGCAACATCAAGTAATGATTAAAGCAGGGTATGAGGCAGCTGTTATGCTGTATTTCCCTGGCATATCACTGCGATGAAAAAGAGATGGTAAATCACAAATCATTGACTGGGCTACTTGAACAACCTTCACCACTTCAGACATTGTAAGAAAGCCAAATGGTGATGTGAGGCCATACATTGATGTTAAGAAATAGTCCATAAATAATCTCTCTTGTGTTTACAGCACAGTAGTTATAAACAGGAAGAAAACTGTAGCAGTTTAAACTTTTCATATATTATCGTTTTCAACACACCTGAGCATGAAATGAAATGCCTCCTGGTTGCCTAATTTCTGCAAGAGCTTTTTAGATTCATTAAAGTGTTGAAGACATTTCAGAGTGAATAAATGGCCCTCATTTAAGACATGAGAATTAAAGACATGCAGGCGGGTAACTGTCTTTAATTCCACAGGACAAACAAGAAATATTTGGTAAGAGGATAAACAGCAGCTGCATAACCGAACAGGACTGAAAAGAACAGTCTGGGTCACCACATCCAGCCTCATTCTAAAACCTCCTGCATTTACAAATCTCTATCTAAAGAAAATTTCCTTTTTGTCCTAACCCCTTACTGAAAGCCTATTGCAGAACTATCATCGAACCTTTAAAGATTAGGGTTTTTTTAAATTTCTTTGGTCACAATCAACACAGGAACTTCTGCAGTTTATTTGCAGACTAGGCTAAATGAGGAGAATGGTATCTTTTTCATAATCTCTGACCACCTTGCTTTCCATATCAGCTCATATGTTACAGCAAACCTTTTACTCAGTGCAGCTTCCTCTTCAGAATACCTCTTTGAACACCATTATTTCTTTGGCTGGAAGAGAATACCTCTGTGCTGCTTTTGGCTGGGGTAGAGTTAATTTTCTCCACAGTAGCTGGTATGGGGCTACATTTTGGATTTGTGTTGGAAACGGAGGGATTTGTGCTTGATAGCAAAGGGATGTTCTAGCTATAACTGAAGAGTTCTTACACAGGGTCAAGGCCTTTTTCTTCTCCCCATCTTCACACCAAAGGAATATGTGACAAGAAGCATAATATGAATCATTTTTACTGCTTTATTTATTGCAACTGTGATATATAACTTATCATAAATGACAACTGATTGGCCATCAGTGTTTTGCAAACTCCCAAAGAAGTATACTGTTCTCTTTCGAATAGCTGGAGTCACACCATGAAAAATCTCCCTCACTGCCAGAATTCTGTCAAGAGTTAACTTTATCTTCTCTGAATATTCAGTCCCATATAAATATCTATATTCTCATTGCATTCCCAGAAATGTTTGTTGTTCATTATTTGCTGCAGTTCCACTGAAAATTCTGTGGTTAACCACTAGGGAAAAGAAATGACATTGTAAGAGTTAGATGTGCAATAAGGCTTTACAGAGACAGATTTAAGAGTCAGCAGACAGATGAGGAATTAGGTCTTGAAATGAAAAAGTTGAGAGTTTGAGGTGTGAGGGTGTAAAGATTTAATGTTGCCCAGGAGATGGAAAACCACATTAAAAAAGATTTGTCTGCAGTACCTCACTGAAGAAATTTGTAAGCATAACAGTGGAGGAAAATTGCAAATTGAGTGAGTAATAAACACTGACGCTTGAACACAAAAGACAAATGCACAATCAATATTTATTTGTAAGCACATATGGGCAGAAGCAATTGTTGCCCCTCAGTGTTATGTTAAGTGTAAAAGGGGTCTTGCAATAATCGGGTTTTGCCATTGTTCTCATCAAATTATTATAAATTCTGGAAAGCAGCTGAACTTAAACATGCGTGACTGCAGTGAAGTCATTTTCCAAACCTGGAGAAAAATCCTCCAGGAGGCTTTGTCTGTGCTATAACCAAATCAAAGGAAATTACACCCACAACCTACACTCAGGGAAAACCTGACTAAACGAAAGAAGCATTCAAAAAACTAAACACATTTAAAAGCCTGAGCTCTGCTCTGACATTTCAGCTTGCTCTAGTGTGGACTTGGACTCTACTTTTTGTTTGGAGGTCCTATAGCAAAACCCACTTGATCTATGTGAGTTCAAAAAGAGAAGAGCTGTGAGACACTCACACTGGTCAATGTGAGAACTCCTTGAAGGTCTCCTTCACATAAAATACACGTGCCTAAAAAGATTAAGTGGCTGCTGTTACTGGGCATTGCATCCCAGGTTTAATCTGTTGGCTATCCTAATAATTTCCTTCTGTATGACTTACTTCATAAAAGAAATTGCTAAAAGCCTGTAAGTGATGAAAGTCCACCTGTTACTTGTGGATATAAAAAGCCTCCAGAGAAAAATGTGGAAGTAGAAAATACAGAAGCAATTATTTTAGCAATGACAAAAGCAGATTTTACTTACTACTTTTTCCTCCTCTAAATAATTCAGAAACTGGGAGATTTCATGTCAGCGATTTCATTATAGGAATGAAATTATTTCACAACCCCCTTTCCTTTCACAATTGACACAGGTTCAGCTCCTCAGAGAGGCTCTTGAATTCTCAAATGTCAACACTAGTGCTAATAACCATCAGCCTTTTCACTTTCTTGCTGAAATTTCCCTAGCACACAGAAGAATGTATCCTTTAGTATCTGGATTACTGCATTTATAAAGAGAATGGAAAATGAGCTACACTGTAACTAACTGGGCATAATGAGCTTTTACTGGGACTTAGAAGCTGTTAATAACCACAATCTGTCTCCATAAATTAAAAACAATACCTGTCCTCTTACAGTTTTCCTTCACTTGGTATCTTGTTCATACTTTACGGTGGCTGTCAGTGCATTTAATGTACTAGAAGTTAAGATTTCCCAAATGGAAGATGTATTTCTAGGAAAAACTGCCACCAATGTACAGGCAAGAGAAATACTGTCCTTTAAAAATATGAGCAAGAACTTTGAATGAATGTTTTAATCTTTGCACAAAATATTGAAAACTGCCTTCCTGTAATACGGAGGAAATATTAAAACAATAGGGCAGTTAATGCATTTCCTGGGACTAATATAAAAAAATAATGAGATAAAATCAGATAAATTATGTTAAAGACAGGATATGAAAATGCAGGCATAACAGCACACCTGCAATAGCAAACAGGGAAGCAAAAGTAAATGGTGTTCTGTAGCACAGCCCATTGGCACCAGCATGCTGAGAGCATGTTTTCACCATGATAGTCTTTTCCAGCCTGGCTTTTAAAAGTATCTATCTTTTCCCTGAAAAGTCAATTTCTGTATTCTGGGACAGCTATATTTCCTCTAAGTGCTGCAGGAGCTTTCCTGCTTGTTCTCTCTGCCTGTGCTCCCTTCCCTTCTCAGCCCAGACATGCACAGCAGTGGGCTCCAGAAACACAGACATTTTCTCTGTTCCTCTCCTGAGCAGTGGTAGGACAGGCTGGATAATCTACATGCAAGCACAAAACAAGGTAAGGATTGAGAGCTATTTTTCCAATCATCCTGCATTGAGTACCCCACCCTGATTTATTAAGTAGGTTATGCTAGCCCTTAAGGAGACCTGTTTTTAGCAGTCTGTGAAGACAAGGGATATAGCACATTCCCTGTTCTAAATCCTGCCTACTTTCTCTCTGAAACAACCTCTAGCAGGTTCTGCCCAATTTCAAAATGCTGCGGCCCATTCTCAGCACACTCCCCAGACCTCCAGATCTCCCTGAGGGATAACAGGGACCTGAGTCCCCACACTCCCCTCTCAGCTCCAACAGAGCTGATTTTTCAAACCCCGTGGTTTTATAGTCTTTGAGAGATGTAAATACATTTTTAAGTTGTTGAATCTTTCTTTGCAATTTTTTAGTCTGGTCTGGTACAAGGACTTCCTATGACTGTGGGGAAAATCCTGCTCAGATTGCTACTAAGGGAATCTATCATTAAAATAGGCAAATTTCTAAGAGGAAAAAAAAAATCTCTTTTTGTCAATAGTATCAGCGCCTCTGCAGATATCTTGGAAATTCGGTATTTTCTTGAACCAGTAACTAACCAGTGATTATGATGCATGAATGTGACTCAGTGATTTAAACATGATCAGGCATTATTCTCTTTCTATTGTCTCATTTTCCCACTGGTAATTAATGTCTTAAATGATGCATTCACTGGAATACAGACAAAAACTCTGCTTGACCATTTCAGCTTTTTAGTTTTTTCAGATTCTTTCCCAGAACTCACTTCTGACAGTATCTTTCTTCCAACTAATTGTTACTTTTTATAGTATTTCGTCCCTTTCTCATCTTCTTGCACACAAGCACATATACACAAAAATATACATATATTTTTTCCCTAGTATGTAAGAAAAGGGAATGGAAATGGCAGCACAAGTCTAGTTTCCATGAAGACAATCACCATCTTTAAACGGAGTTCTAATCTTCTGTCAAGCAATACTAAAATGTTCCAGGTATCATGACTAATAATGGGGTGACTCTCTCTCTTACTGGCATTGCACACACCACTGTACCTTCCAGGAGACCAAGTCCAACACCAGGAAAAACTGTCCATTGTTGTATTTGTCTGCTTGAACTTATGCTTTCAAAAAGTGACAAACTTCTGTCAACAAATTCTAGTCAGAAAAACATTACTTCATGTCAAAACATAGAGGAAGAAAGTCAGTGATCCCTAGGATTGGTTTCTTTTTTGTTCTTCATGAATTTCAAAGTCTGAGCATTCATGGAACAAGATAAAATAGATTTAATTTTTGTCTCTTAATATACGAAATTTATTGTTTCCCCCGTAATGTAGATTGGAGGAAAATTATGCAGTTGATATTACATGGAAAGATGAAATCACTTCTTTAATACCTCTTAGCAATTTCTGCAATTCTTGGAATTCTTCTGATATCCTGTTCTCTGAGAGGTCACTTCAGAAAGAGTAAATCCAAGCTTTAAGAGCTACATGTTTTAATTAGATTTTTCAATAAATAATTTAGCCAGCCTGTTTCAGTTGAGAGGTTTCATTAAACACTTGAAAATATTTAAAAATTTTGCATCTTTTTACATCTGACACAGGTTTGTCTCCCCAGAGACATCACTAGGTTTTTACATACAATTGCACTGTTATACCAATAAATCATTTGCAGCTATTCTGCATGCATTTGCTTTGTCATATTGATAATTTGAATTCTTCTTTTTAAATTTTTTTAGAGTTCATTGATATTCACCCTTTAAAGAGAGAAACCTTAACCTGAGGCTTAAAAAGGTCTGTCTTGCCTCTGGAGATTTTTCTGCCATGGGATTAATGAAAGTTACATAGAAAATAATTTAGGAAGAACACAGTATTTTACTATTCCACCCTCTTTCACAAATTTGATTTTTTATTTTAATTTGAAATCACTTTTGTTCATAATTAAGCAGACTTTGTGTTCAATATTTTTCTTTCTTATCACAAACAAGGCTTCAGTCTGTGAAATCTGCATGGGAGTATAAGAATGTTCCTGTTTTGTGGGTGGTGTTTAATGCCATTACAATGTCTTATTAATGGCTCTACTGTACTTCTCTGAATAATTAAATTCTGCTAATGGCTGTAGTATTTTCATGCACAACATTATCCTTTTTTTTTTATTATTATTATTATAACTGCCAATGAAGGATAGGAAGATGCCAACCACTAAAATGCAGCTCTTGTGGAACCCAAGGACATATATTTAGCATAAATCAATCCCATCAGAATGAACTACAGAACAAGGCAAAGAGTTTTTCTGGAAGACTTTCAAAATGCCATCAATAAAGGGATGCTACAATTGATTACTTCTCAGCACACATTCTAAGATAAATGACCTGTGATTCCATTTAAAAGTTAATGTTGAAAAATCTCCAAATGCTTATAGCAAGGAGCAATACATAAACACTATGAAAATAACCAAGCAGACATTAGAGACAAAAAAATACAGGAGATATGGAGATATACCACAAAAATACACACCAAGACCTTTTTCAATACCCAGATACATTTATTTCACAGGTATTTACAAGGTAAAAGACAATTACTACACAAAGAGATAAAGCAATGGAAGTTAATCCACAAGATAAAACTCTTCTAGCAAGATAAAATTTGTTGCTGAAAAATATCAGTTTCTGTTTAAACTCCTCAATTTGTCTCTTAATGAATACTCAAGGGCTAGATTACACCATTAAAGCAATAGCATGCAGTAGGGTTGTTTGCTCAGACCTCGTTTGTCTCAGAGGCAGCGTATGGCAACCCACTCAGCAGTCCATTCCACAACAAAAATAGGAAATATTTTTGCGTTCTCCATGAATCTTGACAGTTCTGTAGACATGCACAGATGTCAGACAAATAGTATGAGACAGAAAAACAAAGAGATAGACTGACCAAACCTCTTTTGGCCTTTGCATTGTGGAAAGACACTTCGTCCATGATGTTATGTCACTACTGCCAGCCCAGCCAGACACACACAATGCAGCCAGGATCATTTAGGAGCCAAAACCAGCTTGTCCTGATGGAGCCATTTCTGGGAAATCAATAACTTGTGCAATGCATTTAGACTGACAGATAGAGAAAGATTTCTATCCCTCCTAGAAGGGAGGTACTAAAATACTTTTCCACACAGAAATATTGGATGGTAACAAACAATGATTTTAATATAAAGGTCTATGAAATATTTATGGGGAAGGGCATTATGGAAAGGCATATAATGTTGTCATCTCAAATAACCAGCAACTGAACATCACAGCCCATTTTGCTCCTTCCAATCTGTCACCCAACTTGTGTTTATTTGCAGACTGGCTTCAGTCCACATTTACTAGGACCTAGTTACAAGAGAAATGTTTATATTCGGAATAAATCCACAGTATATTTTTTTTCCAAAGGATTATATATTAATCTGAAGATCTATGAAAAGCTACTTTTTATTTTTGACATTTTTATTAAAAGATTGTCTCATTAAAAGTGCTGGCTCATTCTGGTGTGTTTTGTTTGGGTTACTAAATAACATACACTTGAAAATATGTCTGGTAACTTATGTAAAAACAGGAATTATTTAACTTGCATACAATTTTCCTACTTCACTGCAGAAATTCCTCCATTGTCAAAGATACCCATTATCAAGAGCTACAATCACTTCCTATGTTCACAGTGGTTATAATCACCTACATAATTGTCAGCCAGGCTTGGTGGGTAATTGTTTTTCTGAAGTGCATTATCTGTGTTCTGCTAATAGAAATAATGAAAGCTTTAATGTTCATACTGCTTCTAGAGCAGACTGGTGATGAGTGTGCGATTTTTAAAAACAGATTAATTTACTAAACCTAATGCCTTTTTTGCAAGAAAATGAGCATGTCAATCTTTATAAAAGAGAGGAAAGAGAAAAACAACTGCCATTTCATTTTCGACCACAACAAAAGTGGATTGGATATTTTCTCTTTTTTTAAAAAAGCTCCTTTTTTTTCCCTCTCTAAGAAGAAAGCTGAATAATATAGACCTGTGCTTTCCTTGAAACTGCTGTGTTGAACTAAGAGTGATGACAGGATCTGAGTGTGTCTTGAGCAGCAAAAATAAATAAACTTTTTCAGTTGAAAGACTTTAGGACTGACTACCTTACCTTAGTTGGAATATTCAGAATCAAAAGAGCAGTTTTAGAACAGGCCCAACTTGAAAACACAGGGATTAATTCCTTATGGCCAGATAAGATTTGATGGTGATTTATTGTTTTAGACCAGTAGAAAATCCAACTTCTCCATTACAAAATTAACATTAGACATAGTATCAACAAAAAAGCATCCACCTCCACAATACTTTGATCAACCTCTTTAATTTCTTGTTCCAAAGGTAAACATAAGGAAAGATAAAGGCTTTGACCCTCATTCAGATCCATGTTGTACCTTGGGATGAGCATCCTCCAGAGATTAGGATCGTTGTGTTAATGTGCTGAGACACTGCCCATAGGTATTTGGATGTCCTACGTTACCTTTGAGGATCTGGCAACCTCTAGAAAATGAAATCACCTAACAATGCTAAACTGTATATGGACATTGTAATCACAGGATGATTCTTGCATATTAGATAAACACTTTTCAATTTGAATAATACTGCTTATCAATTAATTTCTTATTCACATCTCTAGCTCAAATTAATGAAGTACATCAAATATTCACAGCTATCATCAATATCTAGCTGACTGAGAAGAAATCTCTAATGATAACATGAATAAAGCAAAAATGTTGAATGTGATCATAGAATAATTTATTTTGTACCTTTCATTATAGCAAGAACTCTTTGATGCATATTATAACAAATACCTTCTTCTATCTGTAAAACTTTATACTGTTGTGAAAAAATAAGGTGGAGGATTACTTTTTTAAACTAATAACTCAGACTAAAATCTTCTCACCAGCACATGCACTCTACTAAGCTTCCAAAATGTCCTTTGTATGTCTGCTTAAACAAAGCCTTCATAATAATTCAACCTGATTTCCTTCCTCCCACCACCCCGAGGCGGTTCACTGAATGATCTGACATGGAGAGAATATTATCTATCATAAAGTATGATGAATCCTTATAAACCCCACTTCTGTGAAATCAGGACCTTTATGGAGAAGGCCTGGATTTGGGGAGGTGATCTTCTCTGGGGTCAGTGTAGACCCTGTTGAGCCATGAGACAATGAGAGTCCACCACAAAAAGCCCAAGGCCTCCCCAGTGGGTCATTTGAAGAAAATCCAGGGGAAGACAATAGAGGAGGCGATGCTTAACATTTCCCAAACTACATTGGGATGTCATTTGAAAGATTAAAATTACTGTGTTTGCTTTGGGGCAGTAAAACTGAGAGAAGATATTAAAAGAGCTTCAAAAGAAAAAAAGGTTTTGGGGAGTTTTTATGCAGTAAGGAAAGAAGAAGTATATGTGTGATAGAAAGGATATATTTTTATAGATATTGAGGAAAAGTTACATAAAAGGTTTCTCCACTCTGGGTGCATGTGTTCATGTGTGTCCCAGAATGTATGCACACTTATAAAGACACAGGGAGAGATGAAACTGCACAAGCTGTGTATTTTTGCAACAAGCATTTCCTTCCTTCTCAGTGAGCTCAATATTATTTGTGAATCGCACTCAAAAGTTCAAATTCAGTTTCTGGTCAGGTAGATGCCCAGCATATGTGAATGGTAGTGTTATTCATTTCAAGGATGAAAAAAAAAAAAATTAATTAGGCTCTCAGGCAATAAAATACCTTACCACAGGGACATTTTATTATAAAGACCCTATAATGGTCTCCTCCAAAACTTTATGAGGCAACAGACAGAGCCTCAGCTGCAAGCAAATGTCCTGTCAAGTGAATGGTCCCATGTACAAACCCTTTTTGGGCAAGTGTTTCTGACCTGAGAGGAAACACAGGAAACTGCCTCAGTTTGCAATTAAGCTCTTGTCTTAAAAGCTTTGTTATGAAATTCTGTGGGCAAAAGGAATGTCATTCTGTCTGGTCTTACTTTTTGGCAACCAAGCTCTCCATTCTCATACCACAGATAACCAGAAATTGTAAATACTTGTCATAAGAGGGTTATTTTTCCATCATCAGTTTTCAAAGCTGTCAGTGAAGCATCTTCTAGGAAACCCCATGGGCTCAATTTCTGCTTGACTGAGGTTAGATTTCTCTGCTAACCCCCCAAGGAAGGCAGAATACATCTCTGCACCAAGGAGGCACAAAGTGCAATGCAGCCCTCCTCATGTGTGAATGAATGGGTAGCTGGAGATCACAGAGGAACTTTTCCCATTGCTGGTGTTTTACCTCAAAAAGGGCAAATAGACACCTGCCATCCTAATAGATGTGAATCTAAACCACCTACTTTAGGCTCCCAGAATCCTTGTAAATCCTACCAGAGTTTTCAAAACTGTCTTGAAATTCATGTTAGTTTAAACTTGCTGGTGATTTTTTAGGATGTGCATGAGCCATTTGATGCATAATAGAATTATTAAATGTCCTGCAGTTAAAGAATCCTTCCTGTAACAAAGAGCTGTTGCCTACATTTCTCTGATGTCTATTTTGGCTTAGATTTATGGTGCCTGCTCACTGTCCTTTATTAAATGCTTCTATTAACTTTTCTGTTACATTTTTTGCAGCTTACAGCTCTATAAAATTGAGTTACTATCTATGCAAATTCATACCATTTACATTTGTAGAAGTCCTGGTCCAAATAATTGTGTTATCGCTCTACACATTTGGTATATCGAGAAGCAAACCTTTGCCCAGTTTTTCAAGATGCACTGACTTTTCATATTTCACCAAGTCTGAATAAAATAAGTCTCTGTACCATCTTGTGATGATGTGGGGGCAAGGTACAGAGTTAGAGTGAGATCTGACCAGTCCATAGTGGTGACAGTTATTCATTGAGTCATCAGCTTGCTTAGTCAAGAACTTTCAAATTTGTTTCTACATTCTGTCTATGGAGTAGATCTACAAAAATAATGCATTTGCAATTATTTAAGGATGTATTTTGCTTGGTTACCCTTACCACAGATCCAAATTTCCAGTATTCCTGTGCCAGATGCCTGGTATACCACGGTATGCAAAGATTTAAGACTTCCCTTTGTCCTTAGTCCTTCCTGCTGAACAGTTTAGGCAACTTGCTCCTCAACTCAGTACTCTGTGGATAATATTTCCAAGTCCCTTTTTGCCTGCAAACACAGCTTGGAGGCCACACTAAAGGCTGTAGAAAGTTCCTCCAGTGCTCAAGAAATCAATAAGTGGGTAGTTCACAATCAAGGGAAATCAGTTAACTTCTTCCTTAAGTTTTCTGTCACAGAGTACATTCATGATTCCATCAATCTTCTTCCACTGAAAAGGAATGGAATTAAAATTTCCATCTTTATTGTCCATTGCCAAATTTATCTTAATCTAATCATGGAAAAAATATTTCAATAGCAACTTTATTTTTTTAACATTTTTTTTGAAAATTTTGGTGTTCCAGCCACTCAGATACACATATACACACAGTTCTGCTATATTGTTCAAGCTACTGTTATTATTCCCTGATCTATTAAAAGCATTTTTTTTCAGAAATCATGTCCTTGACTTCTTTGTATTGTAGCAAACCAAAACAAGCCCCAAAGGAAAAAAAAAAAAAAACACACTCAAATCACATTTAACAAAACTAGCAAATCTGTGGTATACCTTAAGAATGATCCAGGTCGCTGTGTGAATGAGTGCAATACTTCACAATTTTATGTTATTATTTTTAATCTCCTTCAATAGTCTTCAGAAAGAAGATAATTTTGCCCAGTATAATAAATAAAAGAAATTAATCCTGAATCTACCACATAGTCACAAACTATCCATATGGAGGATTGCTTTCTCTTTCATGAATAAATACAATCAGAGAATCAAAGAGCTTAGTGCAACCATGTGGCTTCATGCCAGTCAGTGAAATATCAGTGAGGGCTTGTAATACAGAGATATGGGACTGTTTTGCTACCATGGAAAAAATGTAGAAAATTTGCAAGAAAAAAAAAATCATATTTTGAGACAGGAACTTTGTAGTTATGCAGACAGAAATTAATCATAAACCACAAACAGCTTCTTTTCCAGAGAAAATTTCTGTAGAAATCCTTAATTTGTCAAAAAGTGCTTGCAAAGGGAAGGGGTACTTCTATTCTTAAATTCTTTCTATTCTTAAATTCTATTCTGTGAGTGATGTACATTTATACTATCTTCTGGTGATACAAAGAAACTCAAAAGAGAAAGAATACAGAGTATGATTAATAAAGATTTAAAATATACCCTTGTGATCGACATTCTCAAGATTCAGAGGTTTATTCAAGTTGGTAGAGTAGAACAGTCAGATCTGCACCTTATTTTATTCCCTGTCTAAATCTAGTTATCATACAAAGAGTTTTGGTCTATTGATTTCTCAATTGATCATACCAAAGCTCTACACACTCGCTGGGTCTCACTGGCCTTTTGGTTATTTCAACTCCATCTTTTTTGTATCTTTTTTGTATCTTTTTAAGCAATAGCTCTTGCTGCAGCTATAAAGAGTATTTCCTACACATTTTTGTTTTCCTCTGCTCAATTTCAAGACTTATCATTACCTTGTAGAATCTGATTATGAAACTACATCTGCTATGCATAAGAGAGCAATGGTCATGACTCCCCTTTTCTTATCAGATGCAGAAGTGCTCTCAAGATCCTCTGAGTAGAGATGGAATAGAAATAAAGATGCAATTACTCTTGAAAACATTTTCACACAACAGATGTTTTCTGGGCCTGGCTTACTCTTACAGTTGCTTCAGTTTTATGTTCATAGTTTCTAAATCCTAAAAACTATAGCACCAGAACATATAAAGGATACTTTTGAATGGATGGACTGATGTGCTGCCACTGTATGCTTTGAGACAAAACATAAATGAGACAAAAAGAAAGAAAGAAATCAAATGAAAGCCTGAAGGTGAGATTAGCTCTCCTGACAAAACCTCATTGACGTTTATGGTAGAGAGGCTTGTCCTAAGTTTGAATTGATTAAAGGGAAATCACGAAGGGAGGAGCACAGAGAGCATTGGAAAATAGTTTATGGATCTAACAGGTATTGGAGAGACCTAAAATCAATGTTCTCTTGTCTGGTACACTTCCTATCTGCTCAGGATGTAATCTCATTTTTCTACCTGTGGAAAACTGAATCCGCATAACTTTAAAGATCTAACTTTGCCACTAGGTCAGCTTTGTTAACAGGAGACTAGTTATACTGAGATAGTATCCTGGACCTCTGTTACTATGAGTTTGGGGTGTTTTTTTCTCTTAAAAGTCCATCCTTTATTAATTGATGCTGGGACTCATGGATACACTTTCTCTCAAGAGTGTTTTTTGAACACTGATTACACTTAAATCTGTGTAATCAGTGTGGCTCTGGACACAAAAGAGCTTTTACTTGCTTCTGACAAAACCACTCAAGGTAAAAGCAAATTATGGAAGTGAAAATTCTGTGGGCAAGCACAGGCTTGTACTGAATCAGAAGATTGGATCCTTCAAATGGGATTGCGAAGGCCCCATTCTGGCCCTTGTGCAAGGAACCTCAGTGTCATAACCCCACAGCTTCCTGCACTTGTGTATCTGTGTGGAGACCTGGATTTGCTGACATTCCCCATGTGGCTTTCACCCTGCTCCAGCTGCTCCAGGCTGTGTGTAGGCTGGGAGGAGGAGCAGGTTATGCTGCACCAAGAAGAATTCATGTCTGAAATGTTTGAAAAAATGTAAGAAGCACAGTCATTCATCTGTGGTTAGTTTTAAAATTTATTTTGAAATAATAACTCATTTATTTTAAGTTGGGATTAAAAGTTCCCTTTAATAACACAGAAAATCAAAAATTACTCAGAACATCGGTGGCCAAACAGAGTTTAAAGTAGCAAAATTCAGTCTTCCCTAAGCAGAGGAAAAAATGGAATTCAAAACAAACTTTAGGAACCTTCTCCAAAGTTAAATACAAAAGGAGAAAAAGAAATATTGATGTAATCCTAGACTCTAAGCAAACACATATTTTTACTATAAATCTCTTAATTATCAATTGTCATTCACAAAGAATCATAGATATTAGTGGTTTCATCTGAGCTCCTTTCCCCTGAAGTGTACTTTATAAATTATTTTTATTCTATTCCCTGTTGAGCAGGCCCATCTTATTTCTGACTTGAATGTAATCACTTTTCTTAAGCACTCTCGGGTAAGCTTCTCTGTTTCCCAAACTTGCTTCTTTCCCTAGGTCTCAGATCAGTTCTAAAGTCCAGATTTCTAGAAGTGTAGGAGAAATTAAAATTCCACTTAATCAGTGTATTGTAACTTTTTGCAGACCTCTTTTATCCATACAAATATATCTTTAAATGAATTTTCTCTCATTAGAGGCCAGAGACAGATCCTAGTAAACATTGTTTTTAGTGCAATCATACCCTTTGTTCCAGTTGCTAAAGATTTTTTTCTTTTTTTTTTTCCTTTCCTTTCCTTTCCTTTCCTTTCCTTTCCTTTCCTTTCCTTTCCTTTCCTTTCCTTTCCTTTCCTTTCCTTTCCTTTCCTTT
>VXBN01012748.1:949457-1045982 GCA_013397395.1 Sinosuthora webbiana | reverse complement strand
CTTTCCTCTTTCTTTCCTCTTTCTTTCCTCTTTCTTTCTTTTCTTCCTGGAAAGGCTGTATTTTTATATAACCCAAGCCTACTGACCACATTTTTCAAATCAGTCTTTGTTTTCACTAAGGATCCCTGAACTGTTTTGGATTAAGCACCAGCTCCCTGTCATTGCCTTGTTTAGGGGAGACATCTTCCCAGGCATGTTGATGATTCACTTATGCCTAGATACAGATCTTCTCCTGGTTTGTATCCAAATCCATCAAATATCACACAGATCTAACCAAAATCTGCTGCAACTGCCTATATTTTAAAAAAAGTTTATGCTCTGTGAGACATCTCGGTCCAAACCAAGGGTAGAGCAAGTATTTAGGTAATGTGGAGAAAAGTAAGAGAAAGAACTGAGAAAAAAGAAGGAAGTAAACCAGAGCAAATCCAGTAAACCCAGTGTTTTTCTTAGCCAGTTTTGTTTGAATTGCCTTTGTTTTTTTCTCTGACCAAAGCACAAACATTCACTCCTCTGGGTTTTACTCACTAGAAAATGATCTGGACTGCATCTTTCACAGAGACATTCACAAAGTCACGCCTCTACAGGACATGATTTAAGGAATAAGTAAATCATGACTTCTGGCTTCCTCTGGCAGTGTTCTGAAAGCATGTGATTTTTTTTCAGATGTCCCTTACAAGTAGTAACCAATTGAAAGTGAAAAATGGTATTTGCTAAATAGATGCTGTTCACACCTATCCTTTTCGTTTTTGTCAAATTTGGCTTTAAATATTAAGTGTTAATTCAAATGGGACCAAATAAATAGAATACAGGTATCTAACAGCTGCATTCTGCAGCTGATATATAGGTAAAAGCTTTTAATGTTAGAATTGTGGTTACTCTACCAGAACAAAATCATGTCCTTGTCTGCTAAAACAAAAAACTCCACCCAAAGCAAAGAGCCTTCCAAAATTAGCTCAGCATCTAAGACAGGTAATTAAAATATGTATGCATCTTTACAAATTATAATACAACTATGGCAAGCTAACAAACAGAAAAAAATGTTCCTCTGTTTTCCATAACAAACACTCTGAAGAAAACCACATAGACAAAGTCTCCTCCTCAAAGCCATTTAGTATGCATGGTATACCTTTCAGAGATTCATGACCTTTAGACGACTCATCTTTAGAATACCTAGCACCATTCTTTGCAGATGATTTCATAACCTGATGTGATACTCTGTGAAGCTATTCCTTGAAGTTCTTCATAGAAAGGAATAAACACTCGTGAATTTTCAAGTGCTATAAGCATAATGGATTAGAGGAAATATCTTGTTCATCTCCATAGTGATGAAAAAACCATTGCTTGCACTTTCCACCTTGAAAGAGTTTAATACCAAAGTCAAAAACATCTCATTCATTTCCATCTCTTCTTCAGTCTGTCTTCATTAAAATTGAAAAATTTCTCTTCCCCTCTTTTTGCCTCATTCCATTTACAGCTGGGCCAACATAATCTCCAGTCTAAAGCACAGAGCACTCCCCAGAAAGGTGGAGGATGTGATCTGAATTCACTCAGGCTGAGGGACAGGGAAATGAAGGGAAGGAAGAGAACAGCAGAAACATGACAACAGTCTTTAAAGGAAATTTATGTGATGCTACCTTTGAAAGAGGGTACTGGGCTTAGGACCAGCAGTAGAAAGAGCCTGCTAAAATCTCAAACCACAGACAGGGCAAAATACTGGTTACAAGCCAAGCAGAGGACTTGCTTGTCTTTTCAGAAATCTACCCTAAATCTCCCAGCCAAACAGGTTATTTCCCTGGATCATAGGGAGCACAGATCTATTTGGTTTATAATCTAGAATGTACATTGAAAAGAATCTACAAACACTGGAACACTGCATGCTGTAGTGATCATATAATGATGTTAAACGGCTCCTAAATTTCCATTTAGTCACTGACTGACAAGGTTTTGTATAACCTAGCTCCATCTCATTTGCTGCCCTGGAGACATAGCACCTATCTGCCTGGAGCAGATTTTGTGAGTCAAGCCTCAGAGGTGCTGAAGAAGGGTACTTTGCATTTGCGGTAGTATGAAACCTACTCAATTCCTCTAGATCCACAAAGCAGACTTTTTTTTTTCCCACCTAGTTTTCCCTCATGTCCTAATCCATAGGTATTTTTGAAATATAACACTAAAGGAAATAGTGGCTTATCAAGTGCCTGTTTAGAATGAATACAGAAATACTGGTTTATTCTCCTGTACTGTGCCTATTTCCACCATTTGGCTTCATACCAATGAAGAATGGTTTTCACTCTAAATTGAGCCAAAAATAAAGCAAGAATCATTAGTGCAGAAGCTGGACTTTACTGTGATGCTATTGATTCCCATTATCTTCTCAATACATTGCACATGAAAAGTCTGGTTATTCTATGAAGCAGAAATGAGAGCTAACCATGCAACTGAGAGCTAGCCATGACCCTGCCTTCCAAGCTTTCTCCCATTTCTGGTTTAAAACACTTAAATACCCCACAGAGGGACCTTGGATAGATAGAAAGACATCATCAACTGAAATCTGAGAAATGACCAACTGTTCCCTACTAACACTGTAGTTATCTAGAAAATACTTTATCCATTTGTCCTTGGCTGGAAAACTGACTGTGAATCCAGGCACAGCAGTAAAAATTTCTCCTATGGTAAGAATTAAAAATTAAATGGCTTTAATTCCCATTTACTTTCCAGAAAAACAATTGAAAAAATAACTGTATGAATGAACATTTTTAGTTCACTCTATAGAAAAAAATTCCATTGTCCATGGGGCATTTGTCATACCATCACAAATCACCATTTAATAGATAGAAAACAGCTTGATGTTGGCACTGATCCGAGAATTACTCTAATCTCAGTAATGTTTGCTCTGATAATTATGTTTGCCACATCATTCTTCCTATTATCTCTCCCCTCCTTTTCACACTGTGGAGAACAGACCTGATTTTTCCAATCAAATCCACAGGAGTATGTGTATTTCATATTGGGACTACTTTCAAAAATCTTGCTGTAAAATCACAGAGCTTGTAGAACACTCAACAACAAATGGAAACATTATTCCCAAAGCAGAAGGCAATATCCCTGACTCAGAACTGGTTTTCCACATTGCCAAGGGGGATAGAAAGTCTGTTTCTGTTAAAAATCACTTCTAGAGGAGAGGATTGTCTTCATTCATCTCTTTGCAACTACAGTGCAGTTGTACACATTTTAAAATAGATCATGGAAGAATCCTGAATGCACTAAAGAAATATTTAAATAGGAACTAAATAAAACAGCTCCACTTGTAACTGGGCTATGGTACACGTTGATTATTTTGGGCTGCTGAATTTCCTTTTGGGATCACTTGGAGCGAAAAGTTCAGTTCTAGGAACTGTCTGTGGGCTATCTTTAGCTTAGGCTCAAAGGACAAAGTTGGCATAAAGTTTGATCTTGGCCCACTACCAAGGTGTTTTCAGGAAAGGGAGGATTAGCCAAATAATCCTTGTCAAATACTCACTGATGCTTAGCAATATGCTGCAGACTTTGCAATGTTCCTGCATCTCTTCCAACACGGCATAATTCCCATACTCTCAACAGAGACCTGTACAATCCTATCCCTGGATGGGCCGATTAATTTGGCTGAATTGACTCTATAGCCCACAGAGGCCACACAATGGTAAGAAAAGAATGAAAAAAATTGTTTCCAGGAGAGCTGAATGCAGGTGGTACCTTTTGTCATCTGACATCTTTGTCACGTGAGCCTGTGTCTGGATATTGTACTGGAGGTTGTCCCATTCTCCATGTTTGTCCTATAGGAATGCACAGTGAGTGTTAACCTTACGGTCTTCTCATGGATATCACCTATTTATTAAGCATATTCTGTAAGAGCCAAGCCTTAGGGTAAATATTGAACCAATAATTGTGAAGTAAAAGAACCCCAGAACTCCTAAATGCACTGGAACTGATGCAAAGCTTTTTAACTATGTACAAATGTACTGGCTTTAAACACATTTGATGTGGTCATATTCGCTGGATATACTTCCACTCAAAACCAAAACCTGTATCTGACTGGATCCTAATGTAGATCACTTGCTGTTGAAATCACTGCTCCATTGAGCAGTTTGCTAAAGATGTCTTTGTTTGGGAGCTAATATGCCTTGAGTTGCAGGAAAATTTGCACAGAGATGCCTACACTTTATATGGAGAGTCCTTATTGATCCTATTCCTAAAGTGGCAGCAGTCACCACAGGATGAAATAAGTCATCTTAAGGTTTAATGATAAAATTTGAAGTTCTATAATCAGTATAGTTTGTTTATGAAAACATAGTAGCCCAGCAAACTTGATGAGAGCGCATTTCAGTTCCCTGAGCCTTTAATCACTAACCTGGAGATGCTACTAGTCTTAATTGTCTTTGCAAGAATAAGCCAGCTCCCACATGCTCCCTGGCTTCCTTCACACTCAATTTCTATCACTCTTCTTCCTCACAGAGATGGAAAATAAGATCTGCAATTGTTGCATAATGAATAAAAATATTTGTTAACAAATAATAGGAGTTTTTAAGAACAGAATGGCAAAATAAAAAGGCTGAAGAGGAAGTGATCACAAATAAAACAAAGCTAAACCTAATCAGACTAAACACATCCATGGAAATACACTCCCATAATAAAAAAAAAATTAAATTGAACCTTTTTAAATCTGTCTCATTTCACATTGAGAATTCATTCCTCTAACCCTAACACATTTATAAAGTGAATGGTTATTCTTCATGCTAATCTTCCAGGATACCATAGTCTCTGAAATGAATGGTCATTACCCCTTGCCTCAGAAATCTATATTTACCATAAGAGTTATTAAAGCAAGGCAACTAATTTTAGAATACCAGCTATAGATCTGCTGCAGACAAAATGATTTCCAGAAAAGAAAACATGTATGGGGAAGAGATAGAAGAGGACAACAGTTTCTTTAAGATTTGGTCACAAGCTCAAAATCGCTCAAGTGAAATAAAAAAATCTTTACAAAGTGGATAATGTTTGTGCAGAGATGTTCAGTAGTCTGTTTATTTCTGTGTTTTTCTCACAATACCTAGGGAATAATTGCTTTTAGAAGGTTTGCAAATTGTTCTGTGTGCCCCATATCCTTGAGGACTAAAGTACACTCAAGGCAGAACTCTGTCAGTCATGTTTCCATAGGGATCCATAGGGATGTTTCCAGGTTTTAGGATCCAGGTTATATGATGGCACAGGCCTCACTCAGAGCTTCTCAGAGTCAAAACCCTCAATTGCTATCTCAAGAACAAAATAATTTTTACTTGCCATACCAAAAAAGAAATTCTGCAGTACTGGCATAACCAGGCCCTTGATATGATCCCTTGGAAGCATTCAGAAAGATTTCATGAGAAGTTGTGAACAGAGCACTAGCACAAGAGACTCAGAGACCTGTGGTGGGTCTGGGGAAACTCCAAGCAGATTTTATGTAGGTAGGAGGTACAAAGAAAAGATGTTTCCATGACTTTTCATCTGCTTCCTTCCTTCAGAAGCCAACCTGATTTCCTAAGAAGTTCAGCAGCCATCTCAAGAGAATTTTGTCCTAGCTGGTGGCTGAGTGCTGGGGAAGGTTTCCCGGATGTATCTGGTGGTGAAGCAGAAGCAGTGGTGTTGGACTGGAATGTGCAGACACTCAAGGAGCAGACTTCACCCAAATGCTGCTGCTTGCAGAGGACCATAGTAAGGGAGAAAGAACAGCCACTGCATCCATTGGTGAGTCAGGGAAAGCTAGTGCTAAACAGGGAAGGTAAACGCAGTGTGATGCACCCTCTAACATGGATCTGATTTCTTGGCCTGACAGCTGTTTCATGGCTGGCTTGTGATACAAACCCTTGTCCTCCAAAAACCCAGAAACCAGAGTTAAGAAATATAAAGACTCACAATCTGATTTTCCTACCGCGCTTTTTGCTTTTCTTTCCTTTTTGTTCTGAAGGAAAAGCTAGCTCTTGGACAGCTTTTGGTTGGAATGAGAAATGCCAGTTCTCCAAAGAGATGCTAAGTGTTGCTAGAACCTTACAGGGGCAGCAACGGAGACAGCCAAAGACAGAAATGTTACTAGATCTTGTCTCGTGGTACCCCAGCCTTAAAAAATTAGTGCCTCCTTCCTGGGGTGTAGCCAGCAGGGAGCTCCGCCAAAATTCTCATCAAATGATAAATGAAAGGAAAAGTACACCCCCTACTTTAGTTTCGGAAATACAAACAGTAAACAATAAGAAGAACAAATATGGTAACTCAAATATTTATAAAAGACTGCTGTACCGAATTATCCAACCTTCTTAGCAATCAGCCTAAAAATGATATGATTTTGCTAACAATGGTGTATCTATACTTCTGCCCTTCCAAATAGATGATTAACTAAAACTACATGTTACCATGTTTTGTTCAGCACAGCATATTTTAAGAGCACTCCACAGTTCATCTGTAAGAGACATGTTCTGCACAATAGAAGGAAGAAAAAATATTTCAACAGGTAAAGAACTATTTTCTCCAGGCCAAAAATAAGAAGGAAAAAAACTTTCACACAAATGTCTATGTACATAAATAGCGTTGCCTCAGACTTGTAAAAGTTCTGGAAAAACACAATTCAAAGTTTGCATTACACTGAAGGACTGTAAGGGAGCCCAGGGTCAACCCCAGTGGTTCCAGAATGGTCGGATTGGTGCTGTAACACACTGAATGCCAGCAGTTTTAAAGGGAAGACTATCTTCAACAAATTAATCAGTGTAATTTCATAAAACTTTTAGACATTAGTTGTTAAAGCAATGCAGTCTATCTAACAGGACTGAGAAGGAAAGTAACATCTGATTCAAGGGTGTCAGCTCTGAGAGAACAGAATCCATGTTGAGGAAGAACAGTTCTGCTTGAGATTCTATAACTGCACATTCCTGTGGTGGCATTGGAACAGTAGATGGGATGGATTAGTGGCTTCAGATGGGAAATCAATGGGGAGAAACTTGAAATCCATTTTGTGCACTGCTGTGCTAATGTGCCAAATGTCACTGTCTCCTGGTTGGCTGCCTCAGGGTAGGGACACTTGCAGTTTTCCATCAGTTCCTTGTAGATTGCCAGTAGGGAAGATTTTAAGTCAAGCAAACCCATGTTCCTTCACTGGAGCAACAATGCAGAATGAAAATTGTCGTGAGCTGTGACACTGTGATAGTGACTTGAGACACAAATAATATTATTCAAGAACACAGAACTGTTAGAACAGAGATTGTTTGGCACTGTGGTCTGAGATTGTGGAGATGAAGCATCAACAGAAATTATTTTCAAGCTCCCTCTTTTCTGTCTGGTCTTCACCATTGTAACTAATACTGGGATGCAGACCAAGCTGTGGGGAACACACTCATAATAGGAAATGTATGTAAATGTAGTGGCTGCCCTAAAGTCCTCATAGGCTAGACAAGCTAGAAATGGAAACAAAATCTCATCTTTCATTTCCCTGATGAACAGAGCAATTGAATGGATGGTTAGGGCTATGTAGGAAGCCTTTGGCAGAAGGCAGGACATCTTCTCCCAGGAGTCCATTCAGTGTGCTGTCCAGGACACCTTCCCCACAGCCAATTATCAGCTATTTGCTTTTACATGATTCTACCACTCCTTAGAAAATACCCACTAGACAGTTGCAAAAGGGAAAGAGGGAAAAAGGTCTGCAAAAGAAAAAGCAGACATTCCTCAAAGACAAAAGTTCTTGCCCCACAGGCCAAGGTAAGCTTACCCAGGAAAAGTTTAGAGGACAAAAGATGTGACTGCAGAGAAAGAAAGAATTAATGCCTGATGAATCATTTACCGTGGATGAAAACTGTAAAGATGATTGATGGTATTTACATTCAGCTAGAGTAATAGCCCTGCACTAACCTGTTCAAACCTATAAAATCCAAATCTGTTTTCACACACTGTTAAGGTCAGTGGAAAGCTTCCCTTGGTTTTCTCTATAAGGAATGTAGGCAGAAGGGGGTTAAGTATGCTGTGAGTTATGTGAAAGCAGTGTTTGCATGATATAATGGCAAATTATTAAATCCTGACATGCAAGAACATGATCATTCACATTTACAGTGTGGCAATAAAGAGGGCAGAAGACATTTGAAATAAAAGGGCGGGGGTGGGGGCGAGAAAGAGGAAGGAAGAGGACAAATTGCAAACCAACCAAATTCAGTATATAAAATTGTATTTAGGTAGGGGAACAGCATCAACTTCTAAGACTCGAACTGAAAGCTCTTCTGACATTTTCCCACGAAATAGCTTGTCATGTGAAAATGACAAATGACTGAAATTGAAAGTGCTTAAGGAAATTTTTTCCCATTATTTTCGTAATTCCAGCAATTTTAGACCATAATTTTTATTGCAAAGACAGAAAAAGGACAACTTCATTGTGAAACAGCAAATAGCCTAGTGATCTTTGCACTCTACCTGCCTGCAGGTAGGTAGTGCTATTTTCTAAGAGAATACCCTCAGTACTAAACTGCTTTACAGTGAGCATGTTCTCTCTGGTTTTTTGGGGTTTTTTCTTTAACACAGACAAAATACTTTGGAACATTTAGTTTTTTCCCCTTTGATTGTGAAAAAGAAAGAATATATATAAAATATTCACAAGTATTTTAAAAAAGTGGTCTCTTCAGTGGGCCATATCTAGCATTTAGGTCATGTGCCTATCATGTTAATTGAGTGTCACTATGCATTAAGAACTGGTGGCACTTTTGAGAGGAGGGAAGGGGAGCAGTTCATTTAAAGTTGATACACTATGAAAGGCTGCCTACCAAGGCAAGCTGAGTGATTCACAATGAATAATTTATTCTCTCCTTTCTCTTGTGGAGTAGAGACAAGCAGGTTGTGAAAGGTTCCTTTTTTCCACAGTAGTTCTATTTGTGTCTCTAAGCCTGACCAAAAGCCAGCCCAAGTCGATGGAAGACTTTGAACTCAGACATGCTTCATAGTTCACAATGAATGTCAGTAGGTAGGAACCCAGGGAAAGTTATGCTGCCAGGAGTTTTGCTATATACAGAGGAAAAATCAATGATCCTGCTTTAAGCAGATTATAACATACACTCCAAACTGGAAACATCTTAAGTAGCAGCTCTGAAGTCCCTCTGCAAGGGTTTTTGCAGGGACAAGAATTTTGGGGTCTGGAGCATCTCTCTTATGAGGACACACTGCAGGAGCTGGGTAGTTTATTCTGCAGAAGACAAGACTGAGAGGGGATCTCATCAACACATATAAACACCTCAAAGGCAGGTGCCAACAGGTTCGTGCCAGACTTTTTTCAGTGGTGCCCAGGCACAGGACAAGGAGCAATGGCATAAATTAAAAGAAGTTGTACCTCAACATGAAGGAGAACTTCTATACATTCTGGGTGACAGAGCACTGGAACAGGCTGCCCAGGAAGGTTGTGGATTCTCCCTCTCTGGAGACATTCAAAACCCAGAAACCCACCTGGACACATTCCAGTGTCACCTGCTCTACTTGACCCTGCCTTGGCAGGAGGGTTGGACTCAATAATCTGCAGGAGTCCCTTTCAACCATAACAATTCTGTGATTCTGTGAAAAGATGCAAACACAGCAAACACAAATGCACCACTTTCTCCCATCAACCTCTGACACGATCACAATAAGAAATTTCTTACTAGCTCTTCTGATCACAGTTTTCCATAACTGCTCTGTGATAAAGGGGATGGAATATATAAAGATGACTGCTTATTATCTGAATACTGGGTTTTTTTTCTAAGTAATAAAAAATGATAATATTTTTTCTATACTTGATTGGTTTATACATGAGCATTGTTACTAATATGAATTAAAACCACTTTTCCACTATGTTGTTTATATATTCTGTGACCATTCATGTTAAATAATCACTGCCACTTGATCCTCAGATTTTAATGGAAAGTACACACCAAAAGGGCAGTGAAAAGACATTACATTACTTTCTCCGTAAATATTGGAAAATTATTTAAAAGATTCAGACAACTTTCCTAGTTTAGATGTATTTCATATCTCAGCTCAAAAGTGAAAGAAATAAATTGAACCACAATTTGAAAAGCTGCATGGAACCTTTTTAACCAAATTGCACCATTTTTCTGAGTGTCTGCTTGATAAATTTGGGATATTAGCAACTTTCTTGTACAGAGATATTTTTAGCCTATATTTCTCAGGAATTTTGCAGTAATGACCAACATCTTCAAGCAAGAAAACAAAATCGTCTTAATATTTTAAAAAGCTAAACCAAACCCTACACAGCACTCTTCCTTCCACAACTCAGGAAGTGGTATGGGTTGGGGCCCAATTCCAGTTACAATTGCAGAGGTAGCCACTCAGTTTTGCAGTATTTGAAGGTATGAATGGGGTAAGTTCTGTGCCATTTTGATATACTGGCATAAACATGGCCTTAGAAACCTCAGCCTGCTGGTTTTTGACCCATGATCAAAATAATTCAATGACATTTGCAGGTTTAGTTGGTTGGTTGGTTGGTTGGCTGGGTTTTTTAATACTTTTAGTTTGGTTTGAATGTGGGCAAGAGAAACCACACAGTAATTTAGGGACAGTATCATCTTCTAGGATGTGGTAGACCCTTTAAAACAGATACTCCAGTCCTAATGTCTGACATGAGTGAACCACTGTGACCAGACTCTACATGAAGATGGGTAGACAGGGTTAATCTTACAGTGATATAAATCTCCATCCTGGACCTGAGAAGCATTTTTCAATATAAGTTTAGCTGAAATGGGGTGTTTTCAGTGAATTGTACTTTACAATATAAAAAAGACTTGGCATATATTTGAGATTCCTTTGAATGTCATTTGTGCTGGTTTTGGCTGAGATGATAGAGTTCAATCCCTTCACAGTAGCTAATATAAGGCTGTGTTTTGGATTTGTGCTGGAAGCTGTGTTGATAGTTCAGTGATACTTCTGTGTTTCTGAGCAGTGCTTGCACAGAGTCAAGGCCTTTTCTGTTTCTCCCACTGGCCCAGTGGTGAGCAGCCTGTGGGTGCATGAGGAGCTGGGGAGGCATGGCTGGGACAGCTGTTGCCCACTGACAAAAGGGATACCCTACACCTCACTCTTCTGTGCCTAACAATATAAAGCTTGGGAAAAAGAAGGAAGGGGGGACCCTTGGAGTTATGACATTTGTGTTCCCAAATAACTGTTACATGTGATGAAGCCCTGCTTTCCTGGAAATGGCTCTTCCTGATGATGGGACATGGTGAAAGAATGCCTTGTTTTGCATTCATGTTTGCATGCACAGCTTTTGCTTTATCTATAAAACTTTTATCTCACCATGACTTGCTTGCTTTCACTCCTCTGATTCTGTACACCATCCCAGTGGTGGTGGCAACAGCTGGGTCATGCTTAGTTGCTGCCTGGCATTAAACCACAACATTCTTTATCAGAATACAATGTGGGGCTCAAAACATTCAAGATAAAGACAGGTTTGATTGGAATGGGCTAGATCAAGTTTATTGTTGATGTTGTTGTTTAGATATTAGTTGCCAAGCTCCTGTGCTTGCCATGGGGCTTCCTGGCCTATGTTTTAGAGTCTACTGCTCATTACTGGCTGTTTCTGCTTTCACTGCTTGCTGCAGAGCTGCACTGCTTCTTGTCTTACTCTGCTGTGCCTGGGAACATTTTGATAATAGCAATTGTGATGTGTCTGGGCTGGCAGATGGCCAGGGCGTCACTGCTGTGCCTGTGCTGCTGAGCTGGAGAGGCTGGAATACAGTGTGAAGTCGAGCTGAAGGTACTGTGTGACCTGCAGATGAGTCCACAGGGGGGCAGGGCACCCCAAAGGGTCTGTGGCATGGATAAATCCACACCAGAGCAGGGGCATCTCAAAAAATCTGTAGCCATGGTTATGTCTGTGCTGAGGCAGGTACACCTTGAATCATCAGTGGCTGTACATGAGGTTGTGAAGGAGCCCCTGGAAGTGTGTGGCCATGTACCACATATGCCACACATGATAGTGATCCTTAAATACCAGTAACCTCTGCAAGCAATTACCACTCAATGTTTCGTCAAATTAAAATGGCCTATAACATTTCAGCGATTTTGCGGACAATTATCCATTCCAAAAGAAAAGGTGAAGAAAACAGTTTGAAATATTACAACTGGATTCAGTCCAACAAAGAGAAGAGCAGGAAACACGGGCCCCATTTCTCACTGGAGAACAACCACAATTCACCTCTTGTGATATGCAAAGGCCTGAACAATAGGCCCTGTCACAGGGAAAGGGCTATTCCTCTCTCTTTATTTTATCACTTGTGTTCCTGCCGCACTGTAAAAGTAAAGATTGTAGGGCTGTCTGTGAACTGAACTTTGATATAGCTACTGAGTGAATTAAATTGACATTTGTCACAACCACAAAAAATCAGCATAGAAATATGCCATCAGATCTTTCTAGGAGATTGCTCTTTTCATAAGGCTCCAGATCATGTTGTCCCACCATCCATCCTTTCCTTTGTATTTTCTTCTGGCAACCCACTGTAAAGCTCTCCAGTCTTACAGCTTTCTCCAGGTAGACTAACCAAGGTGATGTGTGTCTGTTTCTTTCTCCACACAGATATTCTTTTTCTGTGTTTCTGAAGCACAGTAAAAAGTAAAAAAAAAAAAAAAAAAAAGCAACACGTGTATTATTTCTTGTTCTTTCACCCAATCCTAGAACAGTCTGCAGCAGACCATGGAGCAAGTGCTAACTTGCCTGATCCAGAGCATGAAAATTGAATTCGAATCAGTTGAAAGTCTTCAGCTGGAAGTCTTGGGATGTTTAGAAACAAAGTACTGGCAAATCTCTACTACTCTGCAAACCAAGTTGTTACAAGGGTAAACACCAAAGCCAGTTTGGATGAAACATAAAAATACATACTCATTTGTTAACATTTGTGTCTTGTTTGTTCCTTTGAAGTCTCTCACAATTTGTGTGCACTGAGGCATTCTTTTGTTAATTATTCTTCCTGGGTAGAGTTTGAAATTTGCTCTGTTTGGACAACTGAGGCAGCAAGTAAATGACTGATGTTAAAACAAATATGTCTGGACACCATAATACAGCTTTTTAATCATGCTGTTCAATTTCTTGTTTGTTTTTCTACATGGTGCATTATTTGTTTGCATCTGTTTCTACTGTAGACAAATCTGAGTCTTCACTACTGCCCAGAGTTTGCACTGTGGATCTGTCATTTTTTTTTATTTTTTTTTTCATCCTTAACAAGGCAGTATACTGAGCTATGTAGATACTGACTATTTGTTTTTCTAAAAACACCAGAATGTAGGGACATTTATTTAGGAATAAAAGATAACTATATGCTTCTACTAATTAACTGTTTCTTTTGTAAATTCTCAAAGAAAACATTAAGCATATTATTCTAACTTTTAAAATCTCTAAAAAGGTAAATTGTTACAGAGTTCTTCTTGAATTACTTTAAGTAACAATCAAACAAAAAGATTGTCTCACATTCTGACTACTTTGAAATACAGAGCAACTCTCCTAAGAAGTTAGACTTCTGAATCTTCACTATTTGAAAGTCAGAACCATATCAAAAGACATCACTGGAGATGGGTCACTGGGTTATATTTCTCCTGTAGAGCCACTGTAGGATTCTAATGACTGATCTGAAGTTCTTGCTGCCACAATTTTCATTATTCTCTGTAAATTTCAAAGCCAAGCCACTTAAAATAATTTAGAAAAATTTGATTGTTCAGGGTCCATCAGTTTCTACTTCAAAGGTTTGATATATTCTTCTCAACATTGCTAATTTTTCTTTGCAAATTTTTTTACTCCATTTAAGTGCACAAATTAGACATTTTATGTCCATATTTTAGCCTGGTGTTCCAAAGAAGTAGTTCATACTATAGACATTCCAATCTAATTGGCATTTTTAATGAAAAATGAAAGAGGGACAGAAGCCTCCAAGACTATTAAGTCCCTAAAAGTTTGTCATAATAAATGGCTGAGTAAAAGGAAAGCATTGCAAGTTCCTATGTCTTCTGAAGAGTGCATTCTCTTCTGCCCCGTGGAACCAACACATCATTGGAACATTTCATAGTTTTTCTTACTTCAGTTCCAGGTTCTTTAAAGCAAGTATTACTGCCTTGTTGACTCAATATTTCAGGCTATTCTCTTCTCAAAAGGAGGCAGATCCTTGGTTCTGTGCATCAGGCTGTATGTACACATCCAAACCCATAAGGCTTACACAGTGCTGTGCATATTTATCTGTAAATATAAGCACATACAGAGGTAAAAAAAAAACCTTCTTTCCAATTTCATGTTCTTTTTTAAATGTCTTTTACTGTTGCTCAGAGAGTCTATGTCATCTTTAGTTTTTCTCAGCCAATGGCATTCACGTCTTTGCTTGAGAAAGTATGTTTGGTGAATTCCTCCTGGCAGACCTTCTGTCATTTCCCAGCTCTGTCTTCTGCCCATTGCAAAATAATTGTTATTGTCATCAGAAATCTTTAGGGTCTTCAAGAAGTTTAGAAAGTCCACTTCCATATTCAAACAGAATTTAAATTATCTTTTATTAACAAAACTAAAGTTTCCTTTCTGTTGAATTTTTAGAGATGTTCAGCTGACTTTCTCTAACAGTGTATTATGAAAGTGCAGCATGCACTCACAGTCATCACGAATCTGAGAATAGTTCTGTTTAATTTCCAAAAATACAATTCAGAACTCCCCAGAGAATGAATAACCATTTTTTAAACTTGGGGAATTTAATTAAACTTGGTTTCTGTATTTCATTCTTAAACAGTAACATAATCATAACATTGTCTAATACCAAAATAATTTTTGTTTATTTGTCATCAGTATATGACCTTGAATTCCTTGAATGGAATTATTTGGAAGGAAACACACAGTATTATTTTTGAGAATCATGTGAATATTGATGTCTGTTCTTTTTGGAAAAGATTTTTTCTTTCTGGAACATGTCCCATTAGGGTTGTTTGTGCAAATTTCTCTTGGATACAGAGGTAATTGTTTTTGGGTTTTTTTTGGTGGTGGTTTTTTTGGGGGTTTTTTTTTGGTGTTTTTTTTGTTTGTTTGGTTGGTTTTTGTTTTTGTTTTTTTTGGGGGGGGGGTTTGTGTGTGGTTTTTTTTGGTGGTTTTTTTTTGGTTGTTGTTTTTTTTGGCTTCTGAAAGCACAATGTAGCACAAAACATAGATAATTATCAGTATCTTTACATATTTCTCTTTTATGGTGTTTGGAGAGGTGGGGAGGTTGACATTTTTTCCAATCACTTTTCCCACTAACTGGAAAAATATATCATTGGTGAATTGAATAGTGAGAGACAAATTTGGCTTAAGAGGAAAAAACAGCATAATGAATTATGTGGGTGTACTCAGAATAAAACATTTCTTAGAACAGCAGTAAATTTCATGACCTGCCTACAAGGGCTTCAAAATACAGTGTTCCTGGATATCATTAGCATATCATATGGATGATGATTTTCAAGGAAGATGAGAATTACTGTTACAAGGTGATTTGTAGAATTATTGGGTTATTAAGGTTGGAAAAGACCTTAAGAGCATCAGGCCCGATGGTTAACCCAGAACTGCCAAGTTTACTGCTAAACCAGGCCCCCACATCCATGTCTACATGTCTTTTAAAAATCTCCAGGAGTGGTAACTCTAGCACATCCCGGGGCAGCCTGTGTCAATTCAATCACCCTTTCAGTGAAGAAATGTTCCCTAGTATCCAATCTAAACCTCCCTTGGCACAATTTGAGGCTATTTCCTCTTGTTCTGCCACTTGTTACTTGGGAGAAGTGACCCCCACCTGGCTGCAACCTCCTTTCAGGCAGTTGAAAAGAGTGATAAGGTCTCCCTCAGTCACTTTTTCTCCAGACTAAGCAATCCCAGCTCTCTCAGCTTCTCCTCATCAGACTTGTACCCTTCATCAGCTCTATTGCCCTTCTCTGGACATGCTCCAGCACCTCAATGTCCCTCTTTGAGCAAGACTGCAAAGACACAGGAGACACTGCTTGTGCTCCTGAGCGCTTAACCAGTCATTCCAAGTCCATGAAGTCTCTCTTGATTTTCCTTGAAATTTTTGTTTCAACTTCACTTCTGAGTACTTGAAAAATCAATAAAGAATGATAATCTGAGGGCCATACTAAGAAGTAAGTACTAAAGGGTAAGAAGCTTTTTTCCCATATCTTTAATCCAGAAGTATTGAATTTCTCGAAGAGCCAGGCGGAATTAGCTCTGTGAGGGTTCAATACCTCTCAGGATATCCAGCACCTTACAGAAAATGGCCTAAAGAATTTAGTGAGATGGCATGGTCGAGTATGTCTTGAAAAAGCAAAAAGGTTTTAATAAAGGAAAATAATAAAAAAAAAAAAATACAAAAGCAAATAACAAAGCCAAGCACAGTATAGGGACAGGTCCCATACACCTGCTACAACACCTCGAGAATGCACTGAGAAGCTTCATGCTCTCCCTTAAGTAAGTATTGGACGATTTAGGTGAAACACCTTTTGGCAAACAGCCCAATAGAGAATAGTTGCTTTTTTGAGGAGCAGGTAAAGAGACCTATTAGTGTTTTTTGTCTTGGCACTGAGCCAATTACTGTCAGGAGACCAAAGAAACTTCCAATGTTCTTCCCTTAAAAGGTTTGGGGGTGAGTCTTAAACCTTCCTGATATGGAAACAGCTGTTCAGGGGTAGAAATGCATTCCTACACAGAAGGTGTTACAAAGTGGTGAGCAGCTGCCAACACTGTCAGGCCTTGAACAGGCACAGACACGGAGATGCAAGGATGCTCAATCCAACAATTTAGGTTTTGCCTTGCTGTCAGCGAAGAGATTCCCCTTCAGTCTCTGGACTGACTGATAATGTCAGGCAATGAAGAGGCCAGACACGAACCTGTGGGACACAAGCATATTCCTTTCTGTGGATGATGGAACCAGTTTGCCTTTCTTTCACCCACTAAGAAACAAAAAAAAGCAGCAAAAAAATTCAAACACCAGAGTGCTTGAAATGCGTAAGAAAGATTATAAGGCCTACCATGAAGTTTCTGCCACGGTACTTCCAGCAAACTACTCAAAAGCAAGCACAATGACAGAGGAAGCACACAAGTTTTAAACCACTTTAGTTTTTTCAGTGACTGGGTGCAAATGATGTCAAAGAACAAAATATTGACACAGACTGCTTCCTGAGGTTATCTCCTCGCTAGATCAGTAAAAACATCTTTCCCTACCCATGTCCCCAGAGGTGCACAGAATCTCACCCAGCCATGCCTAGTCTCATAAGCAGGAATTCTCCTTTCGAAGCCTGATTTGAAGCGCCTATTCTTCTGTGTAAAAGTTTTTGCAACCTCTCTTACGAAGTAGGGAATGTAGCTCATGAATGTAGATTGACATAATAAGATTATGGCTGAAAAAGTGAAAAGTAGAGCTCATGTATTCTACATGCCTACTCCAGAAAAAGATGATCGTTGTCCATCAATAGCATGTGCTGGAATGAAGAATCCCAGAGAGGACAAACAGCTGCTATCAGAGGCACAAAGGAGACAACATTGTGATCAGCGTGGGGAGACTATGACACAATATTTGAGATAATCATTAAAAACAGCCAACAAAGCTCAGTGCCATTAGCAAACTGTTTGGTTCAGACTCATTTAACCAACCACATGGGCAGTTTCAACAAATTATGGCATTTCAGAGTGGCTGCACTGGAAGTCTACTTGAAGGCAAAAGAAAGCATGAATCAATTCCTCTTAAAAGGCAGTTATTACAAAAAATATCGTTTAGTCTATTTAAATTATATTGGTATCACAGACAAAGCCTGAGATGTAAAGATAATCTTAAACATATTTTCCAATCTTAACAATTCCAAAATTCTGTGAATATCCATTAATGGCCCAGTAGGCCAGTATTGTAGCACAGTCAGGAACACAACTCTTCCAGGAATAACACAGTCTCAGTCGTTTGAATGGGTCTCCACATGGTAAAAGACAATTAACTTAATCACATCCCACTGATGCAGGTCTTTCTGTAACAGGGGTTTTACCAGAATTGCATTTTGAAATTAAACCATAGAAGAAAGAAAAGCTGAACCATGTCAGCATAACTTTGACCTTTTCTGGATGAAAGGTGCTTCCATTCCATTTGACTTTTCTAAATTTTGCATTATGCTAATATGTACAGTATGTATGGTAAATATATATATATATTTCAATATTCTTTTTGATTAGAGAAAATATGCAAGAATACATTCTATAAATGTCATGTAATCACTCTGCTTTCTAGAAATATATGCAAAGTTCACCATATCCAGCATTTGAAGTAGTCCTTTGTACTCACTGCTTACTGCGCATATTCAAGTAGGTTTTTTATCTTCAATGTACTATTAACGGAGATTACAAAGATTAAGCCAAACTGGTAACTCTCTTTGTTTCTATTCTTCACAAAACTCCATCATCTAGATCTCCCTGTTTTTTAAATTTCTAAACTCTTATGTCTCCTTTCATATTGCTTTATCTCTTGACAACAAGTGAGCAGTGGTGCTTTGGCTATCTAAGGCTGTTAGCTCTGTCAAAACGTAATTTTGATGGCTCCCAAAGGAAACTAACATAAAAAGTAATTACCATGCAAAATGAAATGACTAAATTTATTTATATAAGATACTGCTTGATTCAATATATTGCACCATGACTTTAGCAAGCCAATAAGAAACACTCACTGCTGCAGCACTCTGCAACTCCTTAATGTGGCTTGGTGGTCAGCAGAGTTGTCACTGCTGTGACTTCCAGCAGCACTGCAGGTGCTGAGCCTGACTGAGCCATTAGCTCATTTTCAGTGGGCAAATACCTGTGTTTTCATCAATATGTAATCTTACCAGAAGATGAAATTGAAGTCCACAGGCCACAATGCAATCGTATTTTCCACCTTGATTTGTCTTTGTTTGGTTTTGTTTTCCTTTAAGTCTGTAGTGTTCTTGCAGTTTTCTGGTACCTTCTACCTTCTGGTACATTCAGAAAATTACTGGATGAAATGTATTGCTGAATACTTCTCTATTCTGTGCATTTTGCTTTGAATATTCTAACCAATCCTCCTTTTTTCCTCCTCTTCCTAAATAAATATTCTAACAAATTTAAAACTAAAATCTAGTTTTAGCTATCATAAATGTCATCACTAAATTGTCTGCATGAAAATTTCACTGCAAACATAACCCCATTACTGTGTGAAAGTATATGGTTACCTATGTGCTTTAATATGCTTACAAGTAGATTTTGGCTGTTCAGTTTGACACACGTGAAAGTGATCTCACAGTGACACATCAGGAAATTTTCACCATGGCAGCTGCTGGTGTGACTGAAATTTCTCATGACTTTCTTGTAAAGATCCACTGAATCTCAAACAGTGAATGTTTTCAAATGATCCTAAAATTCTGAAAATACTCCAAAGTGCTTTTGACCATGTCAGCCATGACTATTTACTTTAGCGTTTTAACTCATCAAGAGAAATCGAGGTATGAAAACCAAGGGGGTTTTGCTCCTGTATATGCCGAAGGTGGTAAAGACTCTGGACGTGCTGAAATCATTAAGAGCCTTTTCTTTGAACCAGCCATTCCATCCTGCCTCATGCTATTGCCAAAGTCAACACCTCCATAGGAACTTTTTGTGTTGCAGAGATTGTAGCTACTGCTTCTGCATTGCTCAGTACATGAGAGGCATGAACATGCTGGAGAGAATCCAGCAAAGGGCCACAAATGTCATAAGTAACTGGAGCATCTCTTCTGTGAGGGGAGGTTGAGAGAGCTAAGACAGTTTGGAAAGCAGAAGTGAATTCATTAGTGCCTATAAATACCTGAATAGAGGGGGCAAAGAGGACAGACCTAGGCTCTTCTCAGTGGTGGCCACTGACAGGATGAGAGGCAATGAGCACACACTGAAATATGGATCATTCCCTCTGAAAACCAGGAAACACTTTTTTACAGTAAGGGTGACCAAGCACTGGTACAGGTTGTCCAGAAAGGTTGTAGAGTTTCCATCCTTGGAGATATTCAGAAGCCATTTGGACATTGTTCTGGGCAGCCTTCTTGAAAAGAAGGGTTGTACCAGTTGACCTCCAGAGGTCCCTTTAAGCCTCAATGATATTGTGATTCTGTGGGATTCTGATCACAGACACAAACTCCAGTTTGAAAGAACAGAAAGCTCTGCCACTACTATACTGGAATTCAAAACTTGGGACTGAAACATTCAACATCAGCTCTTATATGGAGTGTTTCCTTTACATAGAGAGCAGTCTGTGTAAAATAAATTTTTAGTCAAGCCACCATCACTCCTGAGGTCCTGTAAACACTGACAAGAGGAAAGATTCTTCAGAAAGCATTAAAGAGCAGACATCTATTTTAGCTATCTGTCGTCTTCTCTCTCTCTCCCTTGACTACTTACTTAGGAAGGAAAAGGCAGCTCTTTCCTGCACTGGGGACAATGCCCCTAAAATTTACAAACAGCTGTCCCACTGCAATGCTATACAGGATATCTCATATGGCAGCAAGAAAATTTGCCTTTTCAACAGCTCATTAAAGCACAGCTTTTGGGGCCAGGTCATGAAATTTTTGTTTATCCTCCAGGAGCACACAAGCATGCACGTCAAGGGTATGACTCATATAGAAGAAGGTTTGCCAAGCTCAGAAGAGATGCACATTAAAGTGCACACAGTGCACAGCAGGTTTGAAGCTGGCAGGATGGTGCCCTTCGTAGCACAGTCACACAGTATCTGCCTGGGAGAGTGGTCACAGTGGTAGGGAGAGGCTTTGTTAACAGTCCCAGACAGGGCAAGGCAATTAATCTGGTGATGAGGGTCCATGCAGGAGCTCCCTCACAGAGCTGTAGGAGATGGAGATGGACACAAGGTTGGTGGCTAACCTACAATGTAGGTTCAACCTCCATGCAGGGAACAAGGACTAGACACAGGCTAACCCAAAATAGAAAAAATTGGTGTCTGGATCTGTGCTGAAACAGGGCTCCTGGGCATGTGGGTAGGGCTAATGAGAAGCTGGGCAGAACCAGATGAGCCTGGTAGTTCTCTTGGAGCCTGGACAGACTCACCAATGATGGATCTTCCTTGGCCATATGCTGGCCTGTGAGAATTGGCTTTATATGAACTCAGCTACAATTTCACTTGCTTCTACTAATGACACTCTTCCAGATGTGGAATGACTTCCAAAGGCAGTCTTTTCCAGCCATTCTGACACAGAAAATTTTGCTAAGAATCACTGCAGATGACTTGCAAAAATGTGAACATGTTGGTTTCCTGGGTGAGGATTTGCACCCACCAGTCCTTCTATTGGACAAAAATTGACTCAGAGATCTTAAAACCTTTGATTTCCTAATTTACTAGAAAATTTGTCATTGTCAGTAACTAAGACATCCTGTTGACTTTTAATCTGTCCTTTATATTTTTCACTCTTGTACATTTTTACCTCTATATCCCATTTTAAAAATTAGGTTCCTTTTACCTAGGAAGATAACTGTGAAAAACTGGGGAATCACAAATAGTTTTGTTTCCCCTTTATTTAAAGGTAAACCCTGTTTACTTCTCACTTTAAGCTAGGAATACAGTACTTCTTCAATGTGGTCTTAAAAAATATTTTATGTATTATGGTATCAACAAAACTCAAAACTTGTTCTAAACTGTATTTAAAAAGCTTAGATAAATGAATAGTGTTTTAAAGCAGTTATTTTAGAAACATGTAGAAATTAAAGTTCTTGTTTTATGAACTATTTTATAAAAGACAGATAATTTTCTCTTATATCCTTAAGGGCTTTCTGACAAGGTCAAAAAGGCTGTGCATTGGTTTAAAAATGTGGGTTCAAAACAATACCTGAAAGAGATGGGACCTCTGCAGTGTTGTCACAGCACTGTGTCTCATGGCAGTGAGCACACTGGAGGTGACCAGCTGCTCCTCTGGAGCTGAATATTGCCTGGAGAGGGGCAGAGCAGCCAGCAAGGCAGAGGGAACAGCAGGGGCCTGGACTCAAGGTGGAATTATGCATCACATGGCCTAAAGGGCAAAATTGATACATGTGCAAAGAGTCCCTAGTAGTTTCAGACTAATTAATCACACAAGCTCAGGTCATATCCTGACTTTCTACAACTGTGCCAGGAGGTACAGAAGATTTCAGTCCAGCCTACATTTAAGCATTTCTGAAGAGTGCATTCATCCCATACTCTTCATTTTGATTTCTTTAGATTTGGGATTGTTGCTTTATTAAACCCCACACTTTGCAGGATCCAAAATAGGAACTTCACATGAGCACAGTGCATAGTTAACATCCTGAACAGCAACAAAATCCAAAATACAATCAGCCTTCCATAATTAAGACAGAAATTTATAGAGTACAATTATTTTCTATTTACATCTCCGTAGAACACATTCAGCTGCTGTATTTTATATATATCACAAAGTATTTTATTCTACACATTCAAAGCAATTAATAATGGTCTCCTTCACCTTGCCCTGCTATACAAAACACATTTTCTTCTATCCTGCATTGGGTACATGGAGTAAATCACAAAGGTCACACCAGTCTGTCAGAAAACAAGTTTATGTTCTTGTTCTGTAACATGACAGGTTGCCTAAGCATATTTAGAGGTGCTAGATAATTTTCATTTTCCAGGCCTCCAGCCTCCCTTTGATCTCCATATATCACTTTCCAATTCCTTTCAATTCTATTCCCATGTGCATGGATGCAGCTATGCAACAACAGAGGTTATTTGTAATTAACCCTGAATTGAGGACACAACCTTCTTGCCAAGCACCAGCCCTAGAACACAGCCTTCTCCACCTTTCCTGTTGTGTGGTTAATTGCCACTGGGCCCGGGGTATTCCCTGTGAAGTGTCTGCAAGCAGCTCAGAGAAAGGGTGACAATGAGGACCTGCATATGCAGGGGCTGATGACACCAAAATTACAGCTTATTTAACAGCATGATTCATCCAGATACTTAACCACAGATTTAAAAATAAATATACACTCTTTCAATTTGAAGTTAGTGAGACAGAAATACATCTTATTGAACAAAGCATGTGTCTGACAAATTCTGCAATGAATCAAGGCTTTCTACCACCAAGTCTTAAATAACTAGATTCAGTCACATTTCTGTTCTTACCAGCTACTATTACAAGAGTGCCCAGGAGTCATCAACAAGGACTTTAATTTGTTAACTCTGTACAGGGTCAGGGGGATAAAAAAGACAAAAGCCTGACAAGAAGGAGAGACAGCCAGCAGGGAGGAGATGGGAGTGATGGGACAGAGGGTGAGCAGCACAGCTAAGAGGGGCTCAGCCTGGCCCAGCCTCGTTGTCTGGAGACTGTCACAAGCACCCTGTCCACAGAGAGCTTTCCACGGTGTGTGATGGAGGGTGATGAGGCAGCTTCACTGAGGTATGCAGAGAGCTCCTCGCAGGCAGAGTGAGAGAAGACACAAAACTGCTTCCTTGAAATGCTAAACAAGTGCAGGCTGAAGCTGGCTGGCACCAGTGACCTATCAGGGCTAAGAGATGACACTTTCTGTGAATTATAGGTGATCTGTAGGGAAGGTGCAGCTTTGAAGCACCTTGAAGGTGAAGTCAAGTGCTTCACCTTTAGTGCAATATAAAAAGAAAAGCCAGCAGTGGTGTGATGAGAGGGAGAAAAGTGTCAACCCAGTGGGATTATTTTGCAGCAGCACAATGAAGGTCAGGAAAAGGCTACATCCCTGCCCAGATCATTCCCTCCCATGACCACAATCTCCCAGCTGATCCTCCTCACTACATGAATACATGAGGCACTTCCACTAGCACTTGGCAAGTTTGATTTTTTATTCTCAAATTCAGGGCATGTATTCCTTAGAGACTGTACCCAGGATAAGGAGTATGATAAAAAATGCCTGGAAAAAAAAAACCCTAAAATATAATGAAAAAATCAAATTTCTTTTAAATTATACATTAATAAAATGATCACCGGATAATCAAAAGAAAGTAATTAATCTTTGCCTTATTTTTAAATTTTGATTCACGTTCTTAATTTCTCAAGAATTCACAAGATAAAGGGGCATATTTACTCCATTAATATGTGTGTTTCATAATCAAAAATACAAGTAGTAAAAGCTACTTAACTTTTAACATCAGGTATAAATAAAGGGAAAAAATAAATTTTATTAACCAATACATGTACTTTGTTTAATTGTGAGGGCGTTTTTCATCTCATAAAAGCATTTGCTTTCATGTTCTTTCACCTTTTCATCTCTCAGAATTACATAGGTGATGTCATATTCTCTAGGCATTGACCTTCTGAGTAGACCACTGGAGATCTAATCTGTCACATCCCTTGACATGTCTGAATCCCCACATGGGGCACATACTCATCATTACCCTGTTGTAACATTCCGTATCCACACACTGTTTTGCTGTAATTTGCTCCTTTTATTCTGTTCTCCAGCTGTTGCTAACAACCTCATGCACAGACTGTTTTAAAGGAAATCCCAGACTTTGGTTCTTAGCCTCCAGCAATGACCAAACGTGACCAGTAAGCAAAGAGGTCTGGTGAGCAACATTCTCCCATGTCTTTCATTAATAACCAAGTATGTATCACAGATGCTCTCAGCGTTATTTCCTACTGGGTTCTTTACACAACATTACTTCCTTCCATTTCCTTCCTCTCAGCTTTGTTTGGAATGCACACACACAAAATAACAAATTAAAAATATTCAACAGCCAATTAAAAAAGCGACAACCAAAAAAGGCTTGGTGCAGCTGCATGGAAAAATACCCCAGCATCCTTGGACATTTGCACGTGAACAGCAGGATTTGACTGGGATTCACCTCCCTTAATTTTAGCCATCTGAAAAGCATTGCATTGTAGCCACTGATTTTGATTGTTCCTTTAGTCTGGGAAGAGAAGTGTCTGTCTCTGGCTATTGGTTCATCCTTCCCTCTTGTTGCATCTTCTTACATGAGGCTTCTGACCTTCAAATAGCTAAAGGTGAACACAGCACAGAGCCCTGTAAGGAGGCTCCTTCTTGCACTGCAGAGTTGCTACTCTGCTGCCAGAGTCCTGCATTCAACAGGGATGAACGCATCGGCCTTGGTTAAAACAGAAATTGTGGAAAAAAGCTAACTGACTCACCCCCACCAGATGGAAAAAGAAGGCATTCTTCTTTTTCAGCTGTCTCCTGTGTAATGAAAAGGTGATGATTTATTCTTCTACAGATGTCCCTAAGTGTACCATGTTCCAGACCTTCCTGAAAGCACACTTACTCTACTCTGTTGTCCAACCACCTCTGGGACAGCATATTTCTGGAAGCAGTCCCCATCACTCAGTAGTTAGTCAGCGCACTAAAGCGTTTCCAGCTGTAGGAAAGTTTTCCCTGATAAGCCAATAAGCCTTTAAATAATTGCATGCATGTGTGCAAAACCTCTACATTATTTACATGTGTCAGTTCAATAATATTTTTTAAGTAGTAAAATAACTGTTGAAACAAAATATTTCCTTTCCCAAACCCATTGTTTTGGTTTCTTGTGAAGTTCATCCCTCTTTAACCTAGTTTCACCCCTGCATGCTCCTAACTCATTAAAACCAAGAGGGAAGAAACACATGCACAGCTCTTAAAAAGCAAACAGTGTTCTGATAAGAACTGAGAGTTAGAAGAAAACATTTTCAAGTGCTGAAAACATTATAAAATAATGAAAAAAAAAAAAAAGCAGATATTTTGAGAAGTTCTGAACAGGGTGTGTGTGGGGGGGGGGCATGGGATAGACTTAATTCCACCTTGACTGCTAAAATAGTTGTGGATGTAGCTGAAATGCATCACAGCACAGAAACTATCTCCTCTGCAATTTCCAGGTGCTTGTTTAAGGATCCATCCTGTTTTCCTGCTTCTTATTGTCTCCCTCCCTTTTCTATGGACTTTGATGTCTCCTGTGGTTTTAATTTTCCCTTTTAGTGATGGCCCTTTGAGATAAATTTCTGGTTACATTCTAGAAAAATTCACATTCCTACAAGGGACCATCATATCCAGTATTAATTCTTGATTCTATTATTTAGAAGTCCCAGTGAAACTCAGGAAAATGAAGAGAAATTAACAAGGCTTCCAAAAAAAAGCAGAATTTATCTTTTGGAAATGCACTGCTGAAAGTGGAGGAAAGACAGATATTTAGATCAAGAAAGAATGAGAATTAAGAGTTCAAATTAAATTTTATTGGGCAATTTGGCAACCTATACTTCTATCCCAAGACAGGAGATTTTTTGTCTTATCATTTTTTCTAAATCTGAGCTCTAAGAAATATTTAAAACATTTTTCTTGGAACTGTGACTTGAACTATGCACTCATTTATTGAATTATCTAGCTCAGAATGAAAACAGGAGGTGTTCTAAACCTAAAAAGTGGAGTCCTTTCCAGTTCTTGAAGAAACTTTTTCAGTCTTTGGATCTAGTTTGATTAAGCAACACACAACACAGCTACCATGCAATGTTCCACCACATTCATGCTGCCCTTATCTAAGAAGAGAAAATGTCATACTAGCTGTTATGGGGTCTGGTTTATGAGATTTCAGTGTGGTTGTTTATATTCGAAGATTAAAGCAATCAAAGAGCAACATTAGCCTGAAAAAAGATAACTGAGAAACAACAAATCATTAATAAGTCTATAATCAGGTGTGGAAAGTTTAACTCAGGTCATTGGAAACATTCTTTTCTGTTTCCAGGTGAGAAGAATTCAAGACTGGTCAGGTAGCAATGGTGACTGAGACCAAACAGCTCTATTCTTGCCCCATCAAAAGAATGTGATTTAATGTCCACTCAGCTGCGTGCCTGAGAAAAGATCAAAAAGGATGTATCATAAAAGAAAGATAATCTTTTGAACAAAAATGGTCTGGCCCCACCTGCAGAGAGATTTCTCTAGGAGCAAAAAATGAAATCAGCCACTAAAATGGAAGGAGGCTGAGCAAAGTGCTGTGTCCAGTTCTGGCCTCTCAGTTTAGGGAGGACGTTGAGATGCTGCAGCATGTCCATAGGAGGCAATGAGGCTGGTGAGGGGCTTGGAACACAAACCCAGTGAGGAACGACTGGGGGAGCTGGGGTTGTTTAGCCTGGAGAAAAGGAGACTCAGAGGTGACCTTATCACTCTCTACAACTGCCTGCAGGGTGGCTGCAGCCAGGTGGGGGTTGGTCTCTTTCTCGAGACAGAACGAGAGGACACAGTCTTAAGCTGCACCAAGGGAAATATAGGCTAGATATCAGGAAAAAGTTTTTTAAAGAAAGGGTAATAAAGTATTGGAATGGTCTACCTGGGGAGGTGGTGGAGTCACCATCTCTGGCTGTGTTTAAGAAAAGACTGGATGTGGCACTTGGTGCCATGGTTTAGTTGAGGTTAGGGTTGGACTGGATGATCCTGGAGGTCTCTTCCAACCTAATTATTCTGATTCTGATTGAGCAGCTGCAGAAAAGCCCCAGTTGTGTGCCACAGCAGCCTGGAGGAGGAAAAAGGCAGTTGGAGTGCTGCACCTGGAGTGCAGAGCCACCTTCCAGCCTGGCTCCTCCTCTGTCCCAGCCCAGCAGCACAAACAGCGTAAGATGCAAAGGTTAGAAAAGGTTAGAAACATCCTTCAACCTCCATTGATCAGAATAAAGCTCACTTATGTTTCTTGAAAACTGCATTTTGCAAAAAAAAAAAAAAAAAAAAATTGATTCCACTAATGAAATGTTTTAAATAATATTTTAATAAATTATCAGAAATATTAGTTATCCATTCATCTACATTATTAAGCAACTACATATTCATCTACATTAATAAATTTCATTTCTATCATTCTAGCTTTATAGATAATATTTTAAAAATACTCTGATTTTGTCTCACTGAAAGTTCAAGAAAAAGAAGTGTTTGAGTTTATAGGAAAGAAAACTTTCCCTTTACTGAAGAATACTTTTTTTTAAGTTTAAGTTAGGCAGAGTGGAATATTTACTGGAACAGAAATTAAATATTTCACTGCACTTGTATTTAAATCTATCTGGTCTTTAAAAATATATCTTTATTTTAAACGAAAGTATTTTAAAATTTAAAGTTTTGGGGATTTTTTTTCTGTGTTCTTTCTTATGTGGATACTAGTATCTGAATTCATTATTAATTTGTGAATGACTGAGGTATTTGATGAGGTCTTTTCTGTGAATAACAATTTTTAAAATCTTTAAGCTCTCATCCTCCTGTCTGTAGGAACATGGACAACCTAGAGGTGGCATATTATACAAATGTGTTGGTATATTTACATAACTATATATTTCTGCATGTGTATATTGTGGTGAAAAACAATTTTAGGTATGAAATAAGAACCACGTTTGCCAGATTGACAACTGGTACCAAAACCAGAAATTGAAATAACTTCGATTTCCTGTTCTTCCACTAAGATCTGGGAACTATGTTGACTGCAAGTAGAAATTAAATTCTAGAGCAGCAGAACACAATTTTCAACTTATGTCCCACAGAACTCAACAACTTTGCAAAAAAATCAAAACAAAATAATTTTGTCCTTAAACAAAACATTTAAATTCCTCACTGAAAACTGAAAAAATCATGCAGAGAGGTTGCCACAGAATCTCTTGACTATTAAAATTATTAAAGTAAATCTTCCAACTTTTATTACTAAGACTGATTCCACTACTGGAAAACATCTCTCCAATGCAAAATTGTTTTTCTTCTTATTTGAATTCTAGAATTTGTTACTGAGAAAGAAAAATACCACTGAAATGCAGTAAGTGGAGGTTCAACTTGGGAAGCACAATGCAGGTGTCAAACAACTGATTTCACATTGCTTAGGAGAAAGAATAATGGCACTTCTAGTATTGGAAATATAAATGGAGTTTGTTGTTGTTTTCAAATTGTGGTCTAAAATTATTTTGGAAATCTCAGAATATTTTCCCTCAGAAATATTTTCTTTGTTGAAAGCAAACTAATCCATTAAAAACAGCTTTGATATACCATTTTTTGACTTCCTTGTCCATCAGCCATAAAACTGAATATCATTTACAAGGCAAAATAATTATGAAAATATTTAGTTATCAGTCTGCACTGGAATGAAATTACAGTCTTACTTGTGAGCCAGGTACAAAGACACATTTAATGTCAAGGAATTGATAAATACATAACAATGACAGTACTGGCCTTTTTCCATGGCTTACTATTTACTTCATTGCTTTTGATAGTACAAAAATGGGTGGAAGGAAGAAGTTTACTTACAAATAAGAGAAACATAATTATTACAGTTTATGAAAATGTAGGTTTCTTGGTGCCAGAAGAGGGGCTTTTTGACTGCTCTTTGTGTAAGAAAAGTGTATCGAAAATCCCTTCACATCTTCAAAGAAAGACTTACTACAGTTACTCACAGGATAGAGTAGTAACAAATAGCAAAGGGTTATCTGTCAATTAGTGGAAGAAATACATCTAAAAGTAGACAGAGATGAGACAGTCAAGATAGATTTTTCCTTGCAATTTCCAGAAATTTTGGTCATGTGGATATAAATTCTGCTGTGGTACTTGGTCTCAGGTACGTAGAGAACATACTCTGTTCAGTTTATTGATAAGACAAAACTTTTTCTTCCTTTTTTTCTTGCTTATAGATATTAATTTCATACATGTCATACATGTCACCTGCAAATCTAGCTTACATAATGTACTAGCTAGAGCACATATTCTATTCAATACTTAAATTATATGCACCTTTTACTAGGTTACTGTGTTTCAGTATTCAGAGCAAATGATACAATCCCCATTTTGGGAAGGATGGAAAACAGAAGAACAGCCTGTCATGAAGAAATGCATTTGGATCCAGGGCTCCAAGTGTTTGCATCAGCTGGTCACCTCCCATGGGACAAGGGAAGAGTCAGTTCTCCAAGCCTCAGCTCTTCAAATGTTATCAGACTGCATGTAGAAATATGGTTTTGTCAATTTTAACAAGCACATACTTAAAGTACTGGAGATGCTAATACTGTCCATTTTGATTATCTTGATTTCACTGTTCAATATATTTGTACTGGAATTTGACCAGTGCATCATCACTAAGGGTGAAGTAGCTCACTTGTGCTGGGATAGCAGAATGATATGAAGAAAATAAGGATGACAGACAAGGCTAATGCCACTACTCCAATGTTTATTAGATGTGGCAGCACACACAAATGATGAAGAATTACAATGCTCACAGTAGAGAAGTTCCTTTTTTGAAAACCAAGGAAGACCTCAAAGCACATTTTTATATGGCATTCTCTCATTTCAGCTGTTTTGAGCACTTATTGAAGCTGAAGAGAAGTAACTTCCACCCACTGAAGTCCCACTGGAGACTACCATGCACCCTTGCAATAGCTGGAGAGGTCTCGGTGGAGACCAAGCAGAAAGATTAATTGAGGTTTCTAGGATGAAAATTCTCATGCCCTGATTAAATTCCTGTAAATCCCTAAAGCAGAACCATCGTAAGTCCCAAGTGAAGTCCAGGTGCACTCCTGGCAAGGCCTCACCCGCTTTCTGTCTGACAGAACATACAGTTTATACAGCTACTTACATGGAACAGGAGTCATCCCATCAGTCACTGATAATCATTGCTTTATAATGTCATGTGGGAACATAATCTAAAGATGCAGCTGAAGCCAGTGCAAACAGCATTAATTGAAGACAAGAGACTTTCCATGGGCCAGAGCACTTACAACCCAAATAAATAAGTTACTAAAAGAGGTGAGAAAGTTAATAAGTTTCATCAATATTGTCAAGTTCATATTAACTGATGAATATAGGAAATCAGTAACCTGTGTCTGAATGCACACACAGCCCTCCAGTGGATATGTGTTAATGTCCCCTGCCTGCGTTAATCCACAGAGGATGAGTTGATACTTCTGAATTCCTGCTCTTAGTACAAGCTCTTGTAACACACATTATTAATTAGGGGAGTTTCTTGGCTTAACCTGTCATGTATCAGCAACAGATGAGCAGGCAGGGAATGTACTGATATTGAGCACTAAAAAGAAAAATGGACTAAATTGTTGCCTAAGTTCATGGGATGCACCTTGGTAATTGAACCTTGAGCATGGTACTTGTTAAGTAAAATGCATTAGTTTTAAACCACCATTGCATCTGCCTTGACAGCTGCACGTAAATAGACCTGACTTGCTAAGCTGCAGTAACTCTTTCTGTTCCAAGTAGTTCTTCACAGTTTTTTCCATAAATGAATACAAAAGTACTGAATTAAACGCAGTGAAATGCACAGATTTTTTTTTTAATAGGAACCTCAGTCTCTCATTTCCTTCCTTCCCTGTCTATATTTCCCATCCCTTGTGATCAAGGACACACTGGTCATTCACATTGGAGATGACATCTAGCACTGGTGTGACCAAGGCATGGACCCGCTGCCGTCCAGTTCAGTGCCTGAGATTGCAGTGCAGAAAGTCTGAGTGCTGCTGCTCTGGTAGGAGTCTGAGGTGAAGTGGGGCAATAGGTAGGACCAGCAGGCAGGAGACACAAGGCAGATTTGGGACTGAAGCTACAATCCTGAGCTATGGCAGGACAGACACAGATGGGCCAGCAAGCCATGAGGGTGGGGTTTGTCCCTGGCGGAGCAGTGACACACCATAGCCAGGATGCTGATATTGTGTTGGGGTTTGTGTTGCCTGAAGTAAGTTAACCTCTCACAGGGCTTCACTGGCCTACAAGATCTCCTCTCTGCTGTTGTCTTGTGTAAAGTAACACTGGAGAAGGGAAACACAAGAGAAAACCCCAAACGAAAGGGAATGTCAAATCCTAAGATCTCTATCTTGGATAGGAAGAGAAAAGGGCTGACTGTGAGGTACCCTGCGTTTCTTCACCTTAGCCAACACATAAGCTAAATTCCTATCATCACAACACTTAAATTACATTTATAAGGTCTCTTTCTCTTAAAAAGATAGCAAAGGTAGTGTTGCTGGGGTTTCTTTCAGCTTTCCACAAGCTATTTTTTAAACTTGGATCTAACCTCCAAACAAAGTCAGACCTGAGCTTAGACTACAACCACACTCAAATTTCAAAAATTAGGAGCATACAGAATTAGATTCTTTCTCCAAATCAGAATTGCAAAATGAATGACCTGATTTTCTGAAGTTCTTACACGTAACAACTCCCACAGATGTCAGCAAAAACTTTAATTCAGAGTTTAACTTCAGTGCTTTAGAAATCAGGTCACTTGTTCAAGTACCTAAATATAGAAGAGTAGCTACTTTTTTTTTTTTTTTTTTTTTTTTAATACTTAGGTTTACAGTTCAAAGCAGGTTATTCCTTCAGATCCTGCAACAGAATTTTGAAAACCTTGTTTCAGGATCCAAATTTGGTAAGCAGACAAAAAGTCCAGAGTGTGGAGAGCCATGGCTTCAGTCCCCACCCGTTTATAGGAGGAATCGCAGCCTTTTGTTCTAGTTATCCTGCAAAAGACCCTGACAGCTCAACAGCAGCCCCTTCCACAGGTGCTCTTTGTTCACCTTCAGACAGTTTACTAAAACCCTGAATTAACAGTAAATGCATGACTGGGTACAAGAAACTCAGGCAGGTATTGGGAGTGTGTCAGAGTCTGTCCACGGATGTGATATGCCTCACAACTATCTCCAATGATTGAGGACTGAGACCCCAGCCTCTGAAAGGACTGGCATGCAGCCCCATGAGAACGGAATGCAAGAACAATGGCACAAGGGACGGAGCCCAGGCCACCTGTCCGAACTGGTCTGTCCATGATGGAGGTACGGTTTGCAGCTTGTTCCTGACCATTCAACCTTTAACCAGGTGGTTCCTGCTTTAGCTCTGTACCCCTCGGTTCGGTTACCTATAAAAACCCTGGAGACCCCCGCTCACTTTTGTGATCACCCCACTTGAGAAGATTACGTCTATAGGCCTCTTCACGCCTCGAGGACTCGACCCTCCACATTGGTACCTATAATCCCCTTCCCCTCTTTCTCTGTCTCTCTCACTATTCCCTTTTCTCTCCCCACTATCGCATTTGTTGGCACTAAATAAGGGAGCATTTGTGATTGAATAAACTGAGTTTGTCCTCTGCTGTGTCTTTTGCGCTCTGAGATCCCTAAAACAAACCACCACGAACCCCGCTTGTGTGAGCGGATCGTGACAGAGCGCCACCTCACATATTAAAAAAAGGCATGAGTATGCAGAAATTATTAATTACATGGGTTTGACTGTTTATAATGGTATAATGTACACAACTATAAAAATAAATGGTAAGTGGCAGATTTTTCTTCAAGGGCTTTCCCTAGATTTGCCTAAAAGAGGTGATTGTTTGGTTTTGTGTATATGTATGCCTATTTGTGTACTAACTTGCTGCCAGGAAATAGAGAGATTAACAGAGGAACAACTCTTGCAAATGACAGATCTGGAACCACTAAGCAGAAACCTACTCAAGACATAATCAGATGGGAAGCTTGATATTTTCATGATGCATGAGATGATCCTTATGATTTTTTTTAGGGTTCAGTAATTAGTTCAGGACTATTGTTCCAGCTGTTGAGGGGTTATTATTTGCTCTTTCTTTACAGCTGTCTGATGAAAGACTTCTTGTCTCTCTGCTTTCAGCCTAGCAAAACCATGCAGCATTGTCCCTTTAAAACTAAATCTTTGTTTCTGCCCCTAAACTTCCATCTATTTTAATCAAAGAAATCATATTTGGAAGGCCAAAGACCTTAACACCCGAGAGAACAAAACTACTCCCAAACAGCTTCTTCAAAACAAATCTTTCCTGCTCCTCAAAATAGAAAATGAACGGGAAAAAAAAAAAAAAAAAAAAAGTCAATATTGGGCTCTACATATAGATTTCTGTTTACCTAAATCTTTCTTTGCATCAGTCTGCAAACCTTCTTTCAGCCCAGATGGCCTTCATCTCTAGCTGGAAGACAGGGATAATCCCTACTGTAGAGAGCAATAAGCATGACTGGCAATGGGTCAATAGTCTGTTTACTCCCCACTTCTTCCTAAGGTCATCTTCTGTAAGATTTAGTAGGCTCTTTAATGGTCAGCTGAATAGCCATAAATCTGTTGGTTTACTTTCTAGCATACTCTGCAGACAAATTACATCCTGTGCCAAGTCCATTACGAATACAGACATACGTCATACCTAGCTGGCAAAAAGATGGGAGAGAGAAACACTCTGGGTGACAGAGCAAGGTGACACTCTAGAACAGCTTCTACTTCAGGGGATTTTTAATAAGAGCAGCAACAGATGAGTCTCACTCTTACCACATCTGTTCCTAAGGGGTCCATAAAACCACAGTGCAAATTCTGCAGTGTAACTGCAATTAAGCACACAAGAAGCTGGGTTTGAGGACTTCCATTAACCCACTGAGAACTGAGAAGCCCACTGTGTGTTGTGGCCAGCTGAGGCAGTCAGAACTGCACTGTTGTGGAACAGGCTAGCATACTGTGTGAGGCAGAAAAGAGAGTGGCCTGCAGCAGCAGGGAGCTGGCAGCCCCAGGTGCTCCAGGCAGGTCTCAGCTAGCAGCTGCTAGACATGCATTTCACTGTGCTCCTCTTTACTGCCTCCCCCTTCTACTGTCTGGTTCTTTCACTCCTACCCCATGCAACACTTGACTAGAAACCTGATGGATTTAACAAGTCAGAGAGAAAGGTTTTTTTTCATCCCGGAAGGCAACCAAGCCAAGCATTCAGTTTTTCATGCACAAACAGTCCCCATGGACACTCCTGGATCCCCCACTGTCACCTGCCTCACAGGAGCTGCCAGGGGATGGCAGCTTCCTTCCTGCTTTTGCTTTTCTATACATCTGTATTATTTCCATATCATTTAAACTACTTGGATGGGTTTTCAAGTGACTGCAACATAGATGGAAAGTTCAGGATGCTGACAGCAGGGTGTTGTCATGGTGACAGAGAGGGAGACAGGGTGGTTAGAAACTTGGAGGCAGGTAATTAAAGATGCCCAGAAGCCAGGGACAAGGGTTTGATATTGCCCTGTTATCCTGAGGCAAAATTCAAATGAAGATGAAACCTTCTGCCCCATGCTTGTAATTAATGCTTCCAATTGTGCTCTCAGGCACAGGGATTCAGAGTCTTTGCATTCAACTGAGGAAAAGTGCTGTTTGTAACCAAACACTGATTCATCATTTTCCTGTGCATTTTGGTTTCTCTGTTTCTGCAGTGACAGCATACAACTGACACGAAATTCCTTGCCAGCTGTGGATGACCCTGTAATTTGTGACATCAGGTTTGTTTGATATCCATTATTCACAATGTAAATTGTTAGTGAGTGTAGTAGGCTGGACACCACCTGCCCACCAAGCTGCACTGTCACCCTCCTCCTCAGCAGGATGGCGGGAGAGGGGGGTAGAAAATAAATTGGAAAAAGGTCATGGATCAAGATAAACACTGTTCAATAAACAAAAGCAAAGACCACACACAAAAGCAAAGGAAAAAAAAAAGATTTTATCTCCTCTTCCCATCAGTAGGTGATGTCCAGCTGTCTCACAGGAACAGGGCTTGTAGTGGTTGCTCCAGAAGAAAAACTTTGTAAACAATGAATGCCCACTCTCTCTTCCTCTCTCTTAACTTTTATTGCTGAGCACATCATATCATATGGAATATTCCTTAGGTCAGTTTGACTCATCTGTCTGTGTCCTCTCACACTCTGGGTGTGTCTTTCCCACCCCCAGCCTACTGGTGAGGGAGGGAATGTTGTAGAGACAGCACTGGTGCTGTGGGAGCAGTGCTCAGCCAGCATGCTGGAATGTTATCAGTGACTTCCTAGCTCCAGATATAAAACACTAAAGCATGGCACTGTGAGGGTTCCTGTGGGGAAAACTGATTCCATCCCAGCCAGACCCAATGCAATGAGTCAAAATATTCCAAAAATAAGATCTGTCTGATTCCTTATTGTGTGAATGATACGATTTTTTAGTTTTTTCTTTTTTTAAATTACCTGCTTTCTAGGAGAAATAAGAGAGTCCAAGCCCTGTGTCTTTGGACTGCAAATATAGATGGTTCAGCATGAAAAATAAAATTTCCTCTTGCTTCCCTCTATGTTAGTAAGCATACAATTATGCACAGTTAATTTATTTGCATTCATTACGTCCACATGGATATTTAAGTACCCTTGGCTGAGACACTTGTGCTGCTACAGGCAGGGTCCTTTATGCTACATGATTTGGTGACTCTGCAGTTTATCCCTCGTTGCAAAACATGTTCCAGGCACTCAGCTTTCCTGGTGCACAAAGGTGGCTCTAGCAAAGCCTTTGTGGTGCAAGGAAAAGCCTGAGAATGTGACTGGAATGCCAACTACAACAGTCAAGTCTTCCTGCACTAGCAAGTGCTTTGAAACAATGGGACACAGACCTCAGCAACACAATTTATCTCAAAGAGCTGCTAGCTCCAAAGCTCTGAAAGTAGGAAATGATCAGCAAAAAGTGTGAAAACATCACAAAATAATATAGCAGTAGTAACAGAAGATTGTATGCCCAGTTTTGAACCTGAATCTCCATTTAAACACATGTGAAGCTCCTGCAGAAATGCTCACATTCCCAGAGGTAGAATCTAGGGATCTTGGCACAAATTTTGGATGCGTTTGGCTTCATTGTAGGATGTCTTTCACATACAAACAGATGCAATTATACATGCAGAAACCTAAATGCATGACTTTTTTATTATACATTTGCAGGAAATCTTATTGTAGCTAGTGCAATATATCTCATTCACCAAAACCTGGAAAACATAACATGACTGATATGTATGTAATCTTTTTGCACTGAAAGTCTTTTTATCCACTGCATGTTGTCTATATTTTGTGCTATCTGCACACTAACTAAAAACCTGAAACTAAAGAATAATTGTGAATTTTGTAAAAAAACAAAACAAAACAAAACAAAATAAAAACAAAACAAAAACGATAAAAACATACCCAAAAGAAAAAGCATGGTCTCATTTTTGTTTTGTTTAAAAATGCTGAGGAATCAAAGCATGTCAGTAGAATTTAAAACACCGAAAACTTGGACATTTTAAAGATGTACAAATAACCTCAACTCTGCCCTTAATTACTGACATATGGAAAGACTTTTTTCCATCAGCTGATTACAGCCTCCTTCCCTTGCAGCAAGTAAGAGGCCATTGATTCAGCTCAACACCTGGCAACCTGCCTTGCTTCTGGAGCTAAATTTCTGTTTCAGAGATTTTCAGGGGAAGACAACAGTGGCAAATCCTTCAATAGCAGCTGCTTCATTTAATGAAGGGAAAAAGTCTTATTGCTGGAGCCGTTTGTTGCCATAGCTTCCCATGTTAAAGGCAGAGAAACCATTAGAGCATCTTTCTACCAGAGACCAAAGATTTTCATTCAATTACACCCATTCTGAGTGCAATAATTTGAGTTTAGCAAAAGCATATCTCCCCAAAAGCTATCCACATTCAATTTGAATGTGCATGCTATTTGTCATTTCAGTTTCTGAGGTTTTGACTTTTAGCTACTGGTTTTAGGTCTTCATCTTCTTATTGTTGGATATTTTTGAAACCAGGAGAAGATTTAGACATTCTGATCAAGTTCTTTCTTGATATTCCGTTTGATAAACTGTCTGTTGTGACCACTTGTCAAGCAAAGAGCATCCCACCTTGCCTTCCTACTCTACAATTTTTGGTTCATAAGCTAGCCCTCATCTTGACATAAATAGTCAAAAATACTTTCTCCCCTCCCTTTAAAGGTCTATAATACCCTTATACCCATGAAGAGTATTAAGTATGCACCCCTGAGGAATAAAAATCCCTCCCTCTCTGTCAATCAATCCTTCTCTCTCCCCTCCAAGGAAGTCAGCAGCTTTGTTTGTTTTGAGGATGGGCAAACAGAAGCACAGAAAGGATAAAGTCTTACCCTGTATTACATATCAGACAAGGCCAGACCCCTGCAGGCTAAATCTCCTGGCTAAATCCAGCAATGCATTAATAACGCCAGTGCTGTTATCCCTTGCTGCTGGTTGTCTTCACCACATAAATATGCTCTCATATTTCACAGTTTCACTGTGTTAAAATGTATGAAAGATGTCTATCACTGAAAATTTTTAGCAGATTACTATTTTTTTTTCCTATAAGGCACTTTTAGATTCACTGCAAATGTACAAAGTTCAGTTTTTATCCTTTGGTTTCTTAGCAGACAGAGAAGAAAACAATGAAGGCAGGAACCCAAACCATTACTTCTAGTTTTGGGTGTTCTGTTTAAGGTGCATGCCAAATAAAATGCAAAATAGAAACTGACTACCATACCAGAAAAAACACAGTAATTTGGACATGAAACACAAAGAGTGAGCCCTGCACCCTGTATTCTGCATACACTGATGTCCCAGACTAACAGAAAGGTAATTTCCTACCCACAAGGTATTGATCTCCACATTGCACACACATGCATTTCCTGGAAGTGTCAGATAGTGGATTTATAAAGCCTGCAAGAACTAGAAGCACAGATGTGCATTTACTGAATTGTTTCAGTACTACACATGCCTTTCAGTCTCATGGTTTATTTCAAATAAGTAACATATATTTAATAAATTTAGTGATTTAATTACTGTGAAGTCTCAATGTATACATTCAATAGAAAGACAATTAGCTTGTGTTCAAGCCAGGCAAACCTGATCCGTGCCACAGTTATAACTCAAGACACATCAGAGCACACAACAAACTGCACTCCTGCTGTTCCAGAAGAAAAAAAAAAAATGCTGTCAAATCATCATGTTCTACAGTAGAAGTAGACAATCACATGAAAGTCTCAGTAACTCTTTAGTGGTTTACTACTAACACTGTGATTTACAGAGAATAAAATGTCCAATTCCTTACAAGACATAATGTGAATCTATCAGTATGATTTGACCTCATAGTGTTAAAGCATACATAGCTTAGTTAAGTCATTCATAATTTACCATATACAAGTGGTATCTTCCTACCTACCAGTGTTCTCAGATGGATCCCATTAAATCCCATTTCACAGTGGTCATGGATTTCTTCTGACACACTTGGTTATAAAGGCAGGAAATGTTTTTAAACATTAGATCACAATTTGACTACTGATCCTCACATGAGTGTCAAACAGTGTCAGTAAAGATAGAACGTCTTCAGTCCCAGGTTGAAATTCAGCATCCAGGACAACCAAAAAAAGATGGAAGACTTGGTTTGTCCTGCAGTAGGCCTATTGCCTCCCCAGTTGATGGAGGGATTCAGCTGTGATTCCCTGAGGAATCTAAAAGTGTGCCAAACCATTCTACTCCAGACACAAAACTTGCTTAGGTGCTTCTAGCCCAGGGACTGAATTTAACATTCAGAATGATAACAAGAGACATGAAAACCAATTCCCTGTCACCACACAGTGATGTGGTCTTTGTATATGTTCACTACTCAAAACTTATCTACGAAATTAATCAGGCCTTTAATGTTCTGCCTCACTGCTTTATTTTCAGTTTAAGAAGACTGTAATCATTCACAAGGAAATATTGGCCCCCCCATAATCAAATTTTGTCATGGAGACAGTCTAGCACCGCTAGGATCACAGGATTATTGGGATGCACTGTGCTGTTTTCAAATGCCAGTGTCATTCTCCTCCTCTCTCCTGTTGACAGAAACCATGTGGAGAGGCTCTTCCCACAGTGCAAGATGGTAATCCCATTTCAAATTGCAGGCTGGACTTAGAACAGGATCAAAATTGTGTGTGCATGCACATAGCTGCAGAGCTATGAGGAGACTGGGGAGGGCACATTCCTATATGTTCCTGCCTGTCCTCCTGCCAACCTGCCTGTGACTATATGAGAAAGATTGAGAAAGGTTTAAAGAACTGTTTTCCCTTCTGTATTCTTGGACCTTTCTACTGATTTCTGCAAGAATCCTTGAACTGCTATTCTAATTCCCCTACTTCTTCTACTGGGTTATACCTTTTGATAGAGAAGTACAACTTTCACAGCTTGCTGGTCCTTGGTGAAGAACAAGAGTTGGTGCTTTTGCAAGTTTCCACCAGTAGGGGAGAACGAACAGGGAACTCTTCCTGCCTCAGTCACAGGGGGTTCGCACAAACCATCCTGCGTGTTTTTCACCCACAAAAATTAATTGTCTGATCACTTTTCTGCTTGCCAGGTTTTAGTTTAGCTGGTATGCCCAGGGAATAAATCTGAATTACTGGATTCTTATTAGTATAGTAATTATTGTCAGACTTCTGTGGTCTCCAAGAGTCTCAGTTGTCTACTGAGTCTCCACTAAGTCTGTCTACTCAGTTTCTCAGGCATCTTTTGATTTTTGCAAAATTCTTAATTCAACACTAGCAATTCCACAGCTGTTTCAGTGTAAAACAAAATGTCATGCAGATACACACCTTCCAGACTACTGCTACCATGTTTAAGTATAAAAAGAAGTTTGATAAATCTTTAGTTTTGTTTCAGTAGTTGCTTTACATCAATTAAAAGCCCACTAAATCCTAGAACCACTTCCAAGAACGTACACCATGAATTGATCTAAATTTACTACTTTGATTTTCCTCGCCATCTGTCAAATTATAGGCTTTCATTTCATGTATATTACCAGATAATAGTCACTAAATAGGAAAAAAAATATTTCAGAGCTGACATTGCTACCTCCAAAAGTCAAATAAACCTAGATACAAGCATGTTAACAAAAAGGAAGTGAAGCAGCATTGATTAATGTCAGAAAGAATCTAAGCATATTCAGGAATGATTGGTAAATGGTATTATTTGCACGAATAAGACACATTCAGAATGCAACAGCAGGAGGATAACAGAAGTCTGACATAACTGGTCTTACACCAGAGGCAATAAACTGAGGGAGGGCTGTAAGAGACGGTCCGAAGATCCCTCATCTGCCTCACGACCATCATCAAGGACTGAGACTGAAACCCCTAAAAAGGACTCTGAAATCTCAATACAGGAGTTCTGGCCTGGCTGAGGTGGGATGTTGGCCAAGTGCTGCCCGCAGGTGTGTTTGGTGGAAAAACCCAGCAACATCAGAACCTGAGCAGAAACAATGGGCAAGTCACGGTGAAGTGACTGCGCCTGCTGACCTGTTCTGGGCGACACGGTACCTGCTGACGACTGACCTGTTCTGAGTTCTCGAAACGAACACACTGTGGTGATTTTTCCCCCACCTGTTTGGCCAACTGCCTGTCGCTTCGGAGAGAGCTATAAGGACCCCTGAGTTAACCAGAGACTTTGTGTACACCCCACTGGAGGAACATCGCGTCTATAGGCATCTTCAAAAGCCTCAAGGACTCGACCCTCCACGTTGGTAGCTATAACCCCCATTCCCTCTTTTCTGTCTTTCTCACTATTCTCTTTTTCCTCTTCCCTCTATCGCATTTGGTGGCACTAAATAAAGATGCATTTTTGATTAAGCAAACTGAGTTGTCCCCCGTTGTGTCTTCTGTGCTCTGAGATTCCTAAAAAGAACCATCAGGTTCCCCGAATTTATTTGCGGACCCTGACAAGGGCACAGTGCAGATAAAGTAATTGTGTCCAGTAGCTCTCCAGATCTGGAGTACCCATTCCCAGTAGCAGTTGAATGTTATCATTTGTTAGTAGGCATTTTCATTTGTTTTAAATTTCCTGAAAGTAACTGGACTCAAATTTAGGAGCTCAACTTACTTACTTTTTTAAAAAAGACTGTGGATAAGTGTTAGAAGTATAGTCTCATTATTAATTCTGACGCTAGAAAAATATGGGTATTTATAAATGTACTAAAAGCGCTGCATTTTTATATGACGTACTACCCTCAGAGTTAGAGATGATGAAAAATGGATTGAATGCTCTCTTGTAAATTTAGAACAATTTCATTAAGTAAGTTTATTTTACTGTGTGCTTTTTTTTGTATGTCCCTGTCCTTTTAAACTCTGGAATACAATTTCAATTGATCTTAGTATAATACATTTTTAAATCAAAAGAAGCATAAAGGATCAGAACAATTATCTCCTTTAACAGGTTCGGAAACACATCAATACTCTAGAAAAATGCATATTATTATTTTCATCAAACATGAAAAATCTCTCAGTTCCTCTGGCTCACTTATGTGCCACAAGAAACAACAATAGACTCTTGGAGTCTGTCAAATCTTAGATTAATAATAAATGAGCACCAAATGATAAACAGAACCTTTCACTGTCGTATTGCTGAAGATTACTGCAGGGTAAATGCTAACAGGAAACTGAGCAAGGTTAAACATACACCTTAATGGATACATTGTTTACAACCTGAAAAAAATTCCAAAATTCACACTAAACTAAAAGGATTATGTTATGAACTAAAGGGCATATGTTAAAAAAATAATGTGCTTTGAAACACAAATTAAATGGAAAATATTTTAAAATAAAATAATTTTCAATATTTAGTTTCAGAAATGTCCAGGGAATTCAGAGTTGTCTTAGGCTGTACAACTAAAGCTTTTGATTTGTTGATGCTGCTGAGGTAGAGATGTACGATGATAGGGAAGAGAAATGCTATTTGGGAAGGGTAGAAGACCTAAAATTTCAGCAGAATTTTGGTGGGGAACATGAAATTACCCAAATCAGAATGCATTCAGAAGAGTGTCCTTGCTATAGTCATGCTTACAGAGTGACAGACCCCATTAGAACTTATCTCTTAGAAAAAGAAGACAACAAAATATCTTCTGACACCACATTTTAATATAGTCAGATGGAGGATCATGCATTTAGGAATGTTACCTAAAGAATTCATGAAGGCAGTGACAATAAGGTGTATCTCAGAGTCCCAATAAAAAGTTAGACAAGCCATATCTTCAACCTGTCATAAATAGGAAAAAAAGCAGAAATAGATGTTTAAAAATAGGTATTTGAGCAAATTTTTTCCTTTGTTTAGCACATAAATGAAACTACTAGTAATCTAACAGTAGTAATCCCTTGTATTGTCAGAAGTCTGTTGAAAACATGCCTCGTCCTGGAAGTAGCTCAGTAGCACTGAGTTGCCTGTTTCTTATACATAAATCAAAATTACGTTTAAAAAAAAAAAGATAGGAAACACAGATCAAGGAGATACCATGCTTACAAAATAATTCTTAATGCCTAAATTTCTTTGCCCAGGGCATTGACACTTTTTCCTGGGCAATGAGTATGTGATTCTAACTAGGAACTGCTCTGCTTACAGGGATTTTGAGTCCTCACCTACCACACTGGTTGCACCCTATAGTGCCTAGGGTAGGTTGCCATACAATCTGTCCCCCATCCAAAGAGAGGAGACTGCTGTGGATGCATTTCATTAAACACAACGTCACTTTAGTCCCCCTCTCTCTGTGACCACCTTAATGCTCTAATTTCCTTAGGGGAGGTTACCTATGTTTTTTGATGCCAGAGAGGAACCCCACTGTAAATATTAAGTGTTAATGTAAAATGCATATTCAGAAACAGACCACAGCTTGAAAAGAACTGGAAATATACTCCTGGATTTTGCAGCAATGGTGGGCAGAAGATTGTATAAAATGCCAAGAGGATTGCATTCAGATTCCTGGAGAGTTTCTTCCCCTGGAACTTGCATTTAGGGTTCCTCCTTAGAGGAAGAAGGGGAGGCAGCAGGGTAAGGTCTGTTACTGCTGGATGCAAGATAAGCAAATAATCATTATTCCACCAAAGACAAGACTTGGAAATAAGGGAGCATTAATTAATCTGCTCCTAACTCAGCTGTTCCTTCTTAACACCTCTCCTGAATATACAAATAAAGTCCTTCCACCATCCAGAACAAATTATTTGGGTTGGACAGGACCTTAAAGATCATTACGTTCCAAACCCCTCGCTATGGGTAGGACATCTTCCACTTGACCAGGTTGCTTAGATGCTCAGGGAAAGGAAGGATCCTGGGAAAAGGAGTCACCTTTCTGAGCTTCATGGGCAAAATCCTAGTTCTATAGACCAGGATTTTCTTGGGTTTCCACATAAGGAAAGTCTTGTCCCTCTATTTCAGAGTCCTCACAATGTCACATTGTCATTTTCTGCTATAAAGATGATTAAAAAAAACCCATCTAAATTATCTCTGGAAAATAAATATATTAATAGCAACAACTTGTCTTCCCTGCAAGATCCAGGCTTCATTCCAACATAAGGGAATATGATGAAGTTTGATTTCCTAATGTCCCAGAGACCCAAGCAGGAAGAGCACCAGATAGGCATGTGTGTCTTCAGGAGTATGTGTTCACCACATTAAAAAAAAAATTCTATGAGTAAAGTTCAAAAATAAAGAACAGATAGTCTTTTTCTGATTGTTTTGCTTCCAAAATCTCAGACCATTTTATGACCAAAATTAATGATGCATGTATCATTCAGTCCAATATCATTCTTCTCTCAAATACAAACATTAACAGACCATCATAACAAGTTCCCACAAAATTATTTTTTCAGTATAGAGAAAAGACAGAGAGAATGGATATCACTAATCCATCATTATAATTCATATTCCTTGCACAATTAGCACTGTGCTTTCAGCCTTTACATTCAGCCATTCTTCTGAGGTTTCTACCATTTTCCCAAGCTTTTTCTGCCTGGTCCTTGTGTTGCCACGTACTCCTGGACTATTGCTGGATTCCCTGGCTGTACAGAATAAGTTATCAAACTCAACATGCCTAAAACCATACAAAAAGGAGCACCAGGAGGTCCTTACCATTTAGCTCTGGCAGGAATTTCAAGCTTTGCTTTTTTTCAAGCCCTCATCTTCTTAGCCCAGTGGCTACTGAAAGAATCAAAACAGCCAACAGAACACCAAAAATATATATGTGAATTTTAAAATCAGCTTACTAAAAGATAAAAACTAAAAATCTCAAGTGTTTCTCTGCTTGACCTTTTTTACTGCTGAACAGGTCCAGTGCTTAGGAGAGCAGATGGAACAAAGGGTGAATCACAGCTTAAAATCACCATATTTTGGGGTTTAATTTTTCATCTTAATGTAAAAATGGTGGTATATTAGGACGCAGTGACATAATTAGTGAAAATCATACCAATTATATCAAGCTTCCATTAGTCCTCTACTGTACTTTTCCTTCTGCCATCCCTATTATATACTTATTTCTATAATTCCAGGAAAAAGATCATGCTAGATTCCTCTACATGAAAAGCTTTGAAACCAAGGGATTTACACACAATCGTAAGTGTTCCTCAGCCTCCAAACAAAACAAAAAAAAAAACAAAACAAAACAAAACAACACAAAACAAAACAAAAAAAAAAAAAAAAAAAAAAAAATGTAAATGTTTCCCACCCCACAAAAAAAAAAAAAAAAAAAAAAAAAAAAAAAAAAAAAAAAAAAAAAAAAAAAAAAAAAAAAAAAAAAAAAAAAAGGAAAGAGAAAAAGGCCTAAACTCTGTCACCAAGGGTTCTGCCTCCACATTGTTTCACCCTTCGCAGCCTCATGGCCCATCCTCCACTTTCTCTCATAGTTTTCAAGAGCAGTCCCATCTCAGGGTGACTATTATGTACTTCACTAGCAAGAATTCATAGTCTTCTCAAGAATTACTGCAAAACCTTTTATGTGAAATGCCCAAATGCCTTGCAAATATGTATTCAGTAAATTCCATTGCAGTCACTGACATTATATTATCACCATCTGAGAAACAGTCAGGTTGAAATAAGGAGAAGGTAAGTGACCTTTCTGAAGTTATAGTAGAAACCAGAGGTATATTTTAAATATCCTTGTTGTTCTCTGATAAGAGTACGTTTTCTTAGCTCACCTGCAATTTTGGTGCTCAGATTGTTCATGGTTCAATGAATATCCAGATTACCAGAGTACTAAAGAAAAAATGGCCTGAGATACTGTTTAAGTCTATGACAGGAAACCTGTTCACACTAACACCAGCCCAGTCACAAAAAATTTCTCATGGCAGCCTGGTACTAGTAGAAAGACTGATATCCAGTTACTATTTGGCAGAGGCCTTTAGTTCCATGATATAATTTCAGGCATCTGCAGAAAGAGTAATAACCATCTCTACTTCTGTATATTCTTCAGATCAGCACACTTGCAAACGGGGAAAAAAAAGAAAAACAACACAGCAAATGCCATGTGTTTTATAAACCTCAAAAGCTTTTTTCTATATGCTTTTTGCACACCCAGGCACTCACTAAATCTAGCCCTTCAGAAAGAATTCACTTGAGAGACTGTGTTGATGATTTCTATCAGGAACCAAGAAAAGCAATTTTCCAGAGAAGATGGAAAACCCATGCATTTCTTACCAATATTTGACTGAGGACAGAGCTGCAGAAAGAGAAACAGTGGGAGTCATCCCCTTATACTTACCACCCAGCCAAGAAAGTGGCAGTCTCTCAGCATAATCAGATCATCAGACTGCTCTGCAGTGTGGCCAGCCTTTGTTTCCTTTATGTGCTTGTTCATTACTTATCTGTGCTGAAAATCAAAGCTTAATGGCTGACACCCATTTTTAATGAATCAATGTGACAGACAGAAGGAACATGATCATTACAGCCATCCCAATATATGCAAACACTGCTTTTGTTCAACTGCCCTCTCCACATCACTTGATCAAATTGGACATGTTTCTTGTGGATCACACACCCAATCAATTTATAAATATCAGCTGTTTCAGACCAAGAGGTTTTCTTTGTATTCCGCATAGTCCTTTACTCCCTTCTAGTAATAATAATGATCTGCTTTCTTTGAATAAATAATAAATAAATAGAAACAGAGTGAACTGGGTCTAGTGAGAGGTTTAAAGATGGTAGAGCTTGTTTCTGCCTTTGCTCTACTTCTGTAAATTATTATGCTGCAGCTACAAGGAGAACATAAGCCATTATGACCTGCAGCATTTCTCCAGGGATACAGTACAAAAGTGGTCTATCAGAAATGCAATCAATTCCAGAGACGACTGCTTCCTGCACGCTTCCAAGCTGCTGCTTTATAAAACAGCTCCCCATAAAAGGAGCAGGAAATGCATGACATCGTTTAGCAACCAGTCATTAGAACTTAATGGAAGAGGATTAATATAAAAAAATGCCATGCCAGACCATTCCATACATTACCATAGCCTTTGAGAGGAGGAATTGGTGACATGTCGGTAGAGCCTTAACCCTTTCCTCTACCTTCAGAGATGGAAATATCCCACAATCAAATAAAAATATTATTAGAATGATAAATCAAGCAAAAAATCAAGCTTCTGAATGAAAGTGGAGTCAAAGGTTCAATTTCTCCATTTTCACCTAAAAACCCCTGGGGGAAATGGAAACGTGTTCCCTAATCTTGATTTCTCTGACCTGTCTTTCCTCAGGTGCTGTACCATGGCATTTCTTGTGTTTTAGCAGTTGTCTCATTTCTACTTGCCTACATGAAAGTGCATATCCACTCCTTCTTGCATATGCTTAAGGTACAGTGAGAAAAAAACAAATAACCTCTGAAATTATGTCCCTACTGATTTATTGTGAAGACATTTTTTATACTGAAAACACCTGGTGCACAGTATCATGTGCATCGATAATAATTCTAGCAAAGCTTTTTTCTAGAGCAAAGCAAGTATTTACAGCTACAGCAAAATGCTGGTGATGAAGTCACCCTTATCATAATGAAAGGTAACTTGAACAGTAGAAATAGATCCACCTCTTGAGGTTCAGCTCTCTCTAAATCACCCCTAGAATGTTCTAGGAATCTTTCTCCCCTCTGCAAGTTTTGAAACTGACAACTGCATGGTGCTGATAAGCAATATCTGCATAAATGCTTGTTCTGCTATATGCTGAATTATGTAGCTAAAAATAAGCTACAGATCATCTATCTTTAAAAAGCATATTACATATCTCTTAATGATTACATATCTCTTAAATGACAAGTCTTTTCACTGTACTAAGCCAGAAGCCAGAGTAGAGGTATGTTCTTTTTTGGCAACTATTCTGTCTCTCACACCACACAAGCACTTGGGAGTCAGAGCACTGCCCGGCATGCAAATGACCTGGTGCATGACAGAGCTATGTGGTCACACCTTGCCATCCCACAGCCTGAGGTCATTGCCAGCAATGTGCAGTTACAGGAATTCAAGGTGCTCAACTGGTAGGAAACAACATCTTACAGTACTGTGAGAAGTGTTGACTCACGAGGTTCATTTGACTCACATTAAATATTTACTGTTATTCGTTACTTTAATCGTTCAGCTGTAATAAAAAGTATTCCCTGCAGCCACGCCACCCCAGGCTGTGATCCAGCCATGTTCCACACCCAAGGTGATGTCAGCAAGCCAGAAAATGCTGTCCTTTGCCATCTCCAGAGCAGTGTGGCAAGGAAAGTTGTCTAACACTGGGAACAGCTGCCACTCCATGACCAACACCTCATCCAGAAGGAGCAGCTGGGAAAAGGTGGAGCTGAAAGCATTGCACGCTGGGTGAAACTGAAAAAACATTCAGGCCATTTCTGACTATTAGATCAAGGAAGATGTCTTCTCCCAAAGCACAAAACTTTAGTTCATCACTCTAAACCAATTGATCTTCATTTGACTCAGAGTTTGACAATCCTCATTTGGTTTTGGCACAGCATCGCCTGACTATACCACTTCTCTAAGGATGATGATTCAAATCTCCTACCATTGCAATCAGGTATTTCAATCCTCATGTTATAAATGTCAAATATAGCATTGTTGTTTATTGCTAAAAATTGTCATGTTCAACCCAAAGATAGATTTATTTCACTACTATACAAAAACATTCACATATATAAGAAAAAAACCTCATTCTTCATGCCAAAATATTACATAAACACCAAGACTAAGAAACTTGAGCTGTCCCTCAGCTATCTCTCTTCTTTTTTCCTAACTGTGTATTTAACACACCCAGCTTTTTTTTACACCTGTGAAATTATGCAATATTGCAATGATTGTAGTAAAACTTAAATCAAAATTAACATAAAATATCAATAGGAAATTGTGGCTGTTTCAAATTAATAGCCTTTATTATTGCAGTCATTTAGAGTTCAAGTAGCCTGTGATGCTGAAAATCACCTAAATGACTCATTTAGAACTTCTTTAATAAACACACTTTAATTTAACATGCATAGGTTTTTGAAAAGCATTTCTAGTATGGAAATCACCAGCACCAGCCACAAAGTTAAAATTCAGATCTAACTGTCTATTCAAAGATCATTTTTATGGCACTTCTTATATATATTATTCTTTTTGATTATATAAAAACAAAATATAATACAAGAAAGAACATACTGCCTCAGAGCAAGGGCTTACCTTTAACAATATTTTGCCTCTAGCAGTGGTCACAAGGGGACATGTAGGGCAGAGAAAGAAAAGGGAACACATGGGATCTACCCACTTTCAGCCACAGAGATTTTCCAGTTCTGGCACAACTGGTAACCCAGTTAGTAAACATCAACAGATCACTCTCCCAGGCATTTGTCCAGTCTGCTTTCACACCTATCTGAAGTTCACTGATATGAAACATCCTTTGACAAGAAGCTCCACAGGGTCACTGCATGCCACACAAAGAACCATATCATTTCCTTTGTTTTAAACCTGATCCAAATTAATGCAGTACCTAATTCTATGGGATCTGTATCTGAAAAATACAATGACCAGTTGACCTCTAGCATTCCTCTCCATGCCATTTGGAATTGTGTGGACCTGTCTCATACTTCCAATAAAACATTTATTTTTCAGGTTGAAGCATTCACCTCAGCTATGCCACATTTTACAGTAGATAATAGGAGTGCATTTGTGAAACAAAATTATTGATGTAGAGTCTCCAACACCCTCAGCAGGCTTTTTTCTTCCAATTATTATAAAATTGGTGCTGCAGATTGTATTGTCATTACCAGTTGGATTGCACTGGGCATGTTCCAGAATTCCACTAGGCATGTTCCAGCATGGAACATGGTTTTGTTTCCAAATGGAATTTGGTTCAGGGGCTCCAAGACTGTCCTCTGTTTGAACCAAAGTGCAGTAAGTGCAGATTATTTGAAGATTTATTTCAAAACCGCATGCCTGATCTGGCAGATCTACCTTAGTTTTCTAAGGTATTTTACCTTAGAACTAAAACTGGCAGATGTACATTATTTTTCCTTACACAGAAGCTGCTCCATAATTCTGAACTGTCCTTTTCACTCTGAACTGAACCTTTTCCCCTTTAAGGACATCCTTTTTGAAGATGGGAGGGCCAGAACTGCGCACAGCCGTCAAGGTGTGGAAAAACCATGTATTTGCTTTCATAATGATATCTTCCGTTTTTTTCCTTTATTCCTTTCCTAATATTTCTATTTGTTTTCTTTTCATACTACTGCTGAACACTAAGCTGACAACATCATGGTCCTCAAGGTTTCATTCCTGAGTGGTAATGGTGTCTCAAAACCCAATATTTTATATGTTAAGTCAAAATTGCTTTTCCCTGTATGTATTGCTATACATTTATCCATGAATCTCATATTTGACACACGTGTGAAATCTAAGAATCAACAGAAACACCTCGCATACCACAGAAGTCAATTAATCAACCCATTATGTCCCACAATGTTCTTTTGAGGTATGGAAGCATTATTATGTCCACTTAAACACAGTTATATCAATTTTTCAAGAGATAAACCCACTTAGTAAAGCAAACTCAAACTAGGGGGGAGTTTTTCATCGGTGGAGCAATGAATTCCCCCTAAATTTCTCCTACTTTTAGTAGATTAAAAACTTGCCACAACTAGATAGGAATCCTGGAAAACCCTTCTGGTAGAGCTACTTCCAGCACAGACCCTCCAGTTAATATGCTATTTGGGACCACTAATATCACCTAAATAACACATGGGTTACCTTGGGTTACCATGTCAGAATAGAGCATCCAAAAGTTAATTATGCATTTGAATTGCTTGGCAGTTCCTCAGCACTTGCCAGGAGAGACCTCAGGAAGGACATTCAGGTGCTACAGACAGCAGCGTTCTCTGGTAATAGTAACTCAAGTTCAAATCGGCACAGCTAAGCTCCCTCTTTTTCACACTGAGATATTAAAGGTTTCTAAATTTAATACAAAGCTGCTGAATTTAAAGGATTTTAATGCATAACACCAGATGATAGGCTCTGGAAAGAAAATTCTTGAACAGAAAAGAAAACATATTAAAGAGACATTGTAGCTCAGATCTAAATTCTGGCAGGACATAACAGACAGCTTAGTCAGTCAATACATCAGACTTTTTATGGGAACAGCTTAACTAAAAAAACCCTCACATTTTAATTTCAGATTTTCAATTACTTGGTCCAAAAACTTGCATTGTAGCTTTTTTTTCTTCCTCTCTTAAGGAAAGATTGAGAGATATAAATCTTCCAGAACAGAACAGAGACCCTTGAGAAAGAGGACAGTAATCTGAAAATCATGAGATTAAATATATTTAATGCATTCTATTGTATAAAAGACATTTATTGTATAATTTAAATATATTATATCTATATTGTATAATTTAAATATATTATATCTATATGCATCATATTGATGCCTTCTGGCTTCACAGTATTGGCAATCCCTCAGGTTGCATATTCTTCATAGAAATGAAACCTGGACAGCTTTTTGAAAATGAGAGCTTAGATTTTCCTAAACTCTGATTTAGGTCTTGCAAAGCAGCCTTTTGAGGCAAACATCCTCATGCCTGGCTTTTCTCAGGGTAAGGACTTTTTACCCTGTGTGATGAAAGATGATCCAGTGCCGTCTGGATGACAAACATTAAGGTGTGCAGGTCTGAAGCACTGTAGTTTTAATGTGTGCATACTTGAGCTTCCTTCCCTCTATCCCAGTCGAGTGTCTGCTTTTCATTTGAAAGGCTTGTGCCTTCCTCTATAAAGAAAAGACACCACGCAAAACAAGACTGAACAATCCATTGGATTGCACAAGGCAGACCCCCTTTGGGCATTGTTGCGGTGCATGTTGTCCGGACATCACCATAGGGCATCAGTGAAATTCTTGAAGAAACTGAATTACCAGGGAAATCAAAGCAATATCTCATTACCTGCTGAGCTCTTCCTGCCCAGTCCCCTCCAAGCTGTGCTCCAGCAGGAGGGGGCTGAGCAGGACCAGCCGAGATCTGCTTCACCCTGTGAACCATGCAGGGACATCATTGCAAGCTGCCAGTGCAGATGAAGTCACAGCAGGATAATGATAGCTAAGCCAGTACAGATTATATCTGTGACCATACCAAAATGGGCTAGACACCGTAAAAGGCACCTTTGTGTGAGATTCAGAAGTCATCCTCATCCATAAGGCAATATCAATTTAACTCTTGTATCCTAAGCCTGCTAGGGTTATGTCCTCAAAAACTGTGTAAGAAAGTTCTGAAGGTTCAGGTTTGCATCCATACCTGAAGCCTTTTCTTTGAGGGAGAGGTTGTGGGGATTTCCTTAGAGAGGGATCTTCTCTAGAAAATTTGTCTTGCACAATGATTTCTTGACCTGGAGAAGTATGTTCCAATATAAATCTCTCATTTTCACTAAGGAATGTGATTAATATAATGCTAAGACACCACTAATTCAGAAGGGCTTCTCATCTCATGTATTTTCTTTTTCCAGTCTGTTGATTGAATATATTTTGTAGCCTTAACTTTTAGATTAAAGTAGTGGTTAAAACAATTGAAATGAAAATATAGTGGCTGTTTCTGTAGTCTGTAGGGATAATATAATCCATTTAGCCTTTCATAAAACCACATACAGAGAATAACAGAATCTTAGGAAGTATATTAATTAACAAGCATGTCTGTGACTGTACCTAATACCCACAGCTACAATATATAGCACTGTATATCCAAGCACATAATACCTGGATGAACTCCAGAGAATACATGGGAAAAACCTATGCACTAGAGCCTGTATATGATGGAGAATCCCCTTAAAAGGTCAGTGGCATGGAACTGAACCTGTTAAAGGAGGTTTTACTGTACTCCATGGGTGTTCTTTGAGGAAGGTTCCATTATATTCAATTACTATTGATTCATTAGGTACATGAACTGTACAGCTCTAATTAAAAACCTTTTTCTTTCCCTCTTTAAAACCAGTGGGGAACCTTAAATAGATTTACTATGGGAAAAAAAAAAATTAATCAGAAAAATGGTAACGCAAATTCCCTGGCCTTCTGTGTGTCAATGTCTAAGCAGCCACAGGCTCCCTGACTTTCTGAGATGAGGCAGCAGATGATGCACCTTCTAAAGCTCTTATATTGCTTGTCTTCAGCAGGAATTTGTCTTGGCATGTCCCACAGTCAGGTGGTGCTTGGTCACACACTCTGTCTCTTCTGTCTCTGGCAGGACAAGATCCCAGTGCTGGGAATTCCAGAGAGAAAAGAGGAATGCAGAAAAGAATGGCTTCATTTGACTAACCAGGCTTCTCACACTGACTCAGAGAGCCTTTGTCAGGGCAGGGGAAGGGCTGGCAAAACACAATGCTGGAAATGGGTCTGGCAAGGGGGATTCTGCTCCCCGGACACATTACAAAAGCTAAGGAATAACTTCTGGATTGCATTGAGGTTTCATCATTCTGTGGGTAAAGTCCAACCTGTACTGGTGACCCAGTGGCCAGACTGTGTAAACTCCAAGAGCCCTTCCTTGTATAAGGTTCTTTTTCCTCAAGCCCTGTCCCAGAGCATTTTAGAATTTAGATAGTCCTCCAGATGTTACAGCATCAGTAAAAGGCTTTGCCAGCTGGACTGAAACAAAAATACTCCAAACCTACCTTAGGAAATTGAAATATACCTCTCTCTAGGTAGCTTGCTACTTCATGCTTAAAAGCTTGTCACCTCTGCTACTTAGGCTTTGAAAGCTCCTCATAGAAATAATAAATAGCCAGAGGTGTTTTAAATACTTTAAATCTTCTGATTACCTTGCAATTAGTAGCTAATATGAGACAGTATGAGTCACCTCATCCTTCCAATGCCTTCCTATGTGCAATGAGTGGCCAGATTTCTCAAGGACAAAAGAACATCCTAAACTCCAAAACAATAATACACCCAGGCCTTTATTTCTAATATTATGCACCTACCAGGGTCCCATTTGTGGTAATTCACCAGGCCAGGATTGAAACACAATCAGGGATGCACTGTTTCAACACAGACTTCTACAACCTCCCTGCTGTTGTACTTCTTGCTGAGATGGAGGCAGATTCAGGCTGGAGCAGGGCTGTGGTGGTTTGGGCAGGCATAGCCCATATGCCCCATTCATCCCAGTGTGACTGGCAGCTGGCAAAACATCAGTCTCTGCCCCAATGATGCTCCATCAGGGCCAGGATCCAGGTCCTACAGCCTTGCCCAGCGACAGAAACATATTTTTGATAGAATTGCTGGTATTCAATAGCAATGGGAATTTTGATTACTTACTCAAGATGTTTTTATGGAACAGAAAATTCCACCTATGATCTTCCTTAATTAACCTGCAAAGTCTTAGAGTGTGTATATCTGAAAACAAATTATTGTGGTCAATTGACTTTTCCATAAGGATTTCCTAGACTCAATTGGTTTTAGATAACCATTTCCAATACACACCTTCTGTTCTGCTTAATCTTTTCGAAACTTCCTCCTCCTGTGTAATGGAAACAAATCCACAAATAACAACAAGTATTTTTTATGCCTGCTACATCCAGTGCTGTAATTGTGACAGGTTGCAGCTTCACCAAATTCCTCCCATAGCAGCTACTTCTGTTCAGCCTCCAGCAGGGATCCAGACCAACCTGCAGGTACCTTTACACATGAATAAACTTCCACCAGAGGCTCCTGCTTTAATGAACTCTGTGTGCAATTCAGACAAATTCTGGTCTACCTCATTTTTATCCACTTAAATATGTTTTAGCCTGTCAAATGAACAGAAAGAGGAAGCCATTATTTTTGTAAATGTAACAAGAAAAGTGTCAGTTCCATTATTTACACATGAGTTGGGCAAGGTAGAGGATAATGTATGGTAGAGACCAATTCAGCATGGAATGGACTAAACAACCCACTGAACTCCATTTCATCAGCAATTTACTGACTTTCATTTCATTTTCCTGCATCAATAAGTTTAGTTATTAAGGCACAGACCTCTGCCATGCCTCTGAAAGCCCTCAGCACTGTTTTATACAGCAATTTCACTTCCCCAACACTGAAAGAATCCTATTTTCTTCATGTTGAGGATATGTTCAATCTAACTGAAAACATCTGTGCCCAATAGTTTAAACAATGCCAAAAACCCTTCTTCTCAGCTCCATCTTCAACACCTGCCTTATGGTCACATGCTAAGAGGACAAGCTTCTCAAATGAGTTCTAAAGGCCTAAATACAATTTTTATTTAAGAAATTTTCAAAGTCCAAACAACTTCAATAGGAGTTGGCTAAATCACTGCACAATTATTTGAAAATTTGGTGCTTGTCTTTTTTTGTTACTTTATAGGGTTATAGAAGAAATCTTAAAACTATACATAGTCCAAAGGCGAAATTTAATCTTGCAGAGTTTCATTTCTGTTAATTGCTAAAGCCAAAAGGAAGTCTGACAAAGGCTAATAATTCCCCAGCATCTTCTGAGATGTGAACATACATTATCAAATAAGATTACGCATTACATTTGTCCTTTAGAGGGCATTCTAGGAATAAAGAGTATGCTCTGGGCAACACTGAGAGTCAGATCTACTCTGGTGTGTATTTCCATATTGGCACTTAGGCTAATGAAAATGCATGAGTTACACCACTTGCAGACATTACTCCTTGTCTTTAAATGTTTATTCTAAAAGCCTGAACTGACTTAAATCTTTTCAAATGGATCTACATGACTTCTCAATAGACTTCACACATAGCTTACAACTGCTATTTTCTGTGTTCTTTTTGCCTATATATCTTACTTGGTTGATAAAGAAGTAGAGTCACCCAAAATGAATGGTTGTTGGCCGCTGTCCCAGAGATGTCACTGGTAGGAATTGTTTCATACCTGACCTCTCTTTTCCTCAGTCTAGTGAGGTAGGTATTTTTAAATAATGAGTTCTAGAAATCAAAAGCTCATCAAGTATTAATTTGAAATAACTATGTATAACTAATAAACCCTCGTGTCTGGTTCATTCAAAAGAACTAATATTATTGGCTAATAATTGAAAAATTATCAGCAGGTCTATAGCATCTTACTAAATCTTATACTTAGTCCTTCACTAGAGGTGACTTTTGGTGTGGATTCCCTGAAAGCTTTCCAGGTCAGTGATTTTATTGACATGGTTTTGGAAACCAGAATTGTAAAGTCAGTTGGACTGGAAGAAAGATCCATGGATGTAAAAGCTGAAATATGAGATAATTTTTTAAAGAATCAACCAGCTTGGATCAGAGAGATGTAAGTACACCTAAAGAAGAAAGTTCAAAATATAATATATTTTGAGAATATAATGTAACTAGGGAGAATATAATGTAATGAGGGGAAATGTCCTCTTTAAAGTTTAAGCTAGTAAAAGAAAATATGGGGTTGCCTACCAAGAAAGACAGAAAAACCATGGAAAAAAAGAACCCCAAAGGCTCTCCAGCAAAAGGCTGAAAAGAACCCCAAAGGCTCTCTTCAGCCTCAAAGCAGGACCCAGTCATTACATACAGTCATTTGAAACGTCTACAAAGGGTGGGAATACACTTCCAAGAGGAAAATACAGAATATACTTTGCCTTATCTCTCATTAATGTGCTTAAACCTGTGAAAAGAAATGTGGTCTTTGAGGTTATTTGGATGTCTAAAGTTGATGTTAAGCATGTGCCAGTGGGTTGACAGATGGCATTAAATATGAGATTAGAAGAATTCCTGTCCCCAGCTCTGAAAGGTTGCATAATTCTGAGCTGTTGGGCTGATGTAAAAAAAATGTGTAAAATTACCCATAATATTAACTCTCCCCTCTGCAGTGGTGACTTTCAGTATGACAAAGAAGTATGATAAATAAGTTGAACTTCTACGTATCTTCTGGGACTCAGAAAAGGCTGCACTGTCACTCATGCCTTGAAATGAAACTCCAAACCAGTTATTCAAAGAATCAGCAGTTCTATACTCCCTGATCATTGTAATTGTGCACTGTGCTCAGAAGCATAGAAGGCTTCTCCTCAGCATAATATTTTCCAGAATATTTGCCACAAAAAAAAGGACATTGCTATAAGTGCCACTTATTCTAGCAATAAAAGCCTCTAATTCTTACATCTCTCAGAATTTCCAGTGTTTTGACTCTCTGACTTCCCAGCACATTCTAAGCAAGTCTTTCATCAATCCCACTTTCTGCAATCTTTAAAAATCAAATATTGCTAGTGGGAATAATCTTAAAATGCAGAGTGTTTATTTAAAAAGCAGTCTTATATCTATGGGACAGAGGTATCCAGGTTCCTTCAAGAACACCTATTTTCCTGAAACCTCAAAGAGCATCAGAAGTAATGCAATAAAAAGTTTCCAGTAGTGCAGGAAACAATTTTCCACCTCTTCTGAGAATCCAGTTCCTAAACTAAGAAGGATAAAACAAAGATTTATAGGATTAAAAGATGGGCATCATGCAAAGAAGGAGTAATCAAAAATATGTGTGTTCAGCAGAACCAAGACAAAATTCATGCCCTTCATAATCTAGGGAAAATTAATTAAAAATTCAAATTGGATTATGCCCATGTCTGTGTATCCATCTATGTGTTTGTGTGCCTGTGAGGCCAGCCATGCCTCTCTCATCTACTCCTCATCTGATTTTTCCTCTCTGGGCTTCTGTTTATCCTTACATGCACTGGCTGATCCATACTTTGAGAACCTTGATAAATGCCATCTGTTGCCATCCAGTTAGTTACCTCTGTGTTGGTTAAATGTAAAAACATGCAAGCCCCAAACCTTTTGGCTGAGCACATGTGATTCCACAGGCTGGCTGTGTATCTTTCCATAATGTAAAAGGGAAATTTTGTCAGTTGGATGTGCATTTCACAGTGAGCACATGCAAACCTGTCCTAGAAACCAACCACAAAACAAATGGATGAGGCAGAGTCTTTTCCGGTGGGGTTTTTTTCATTTCTCTTTGGTGTAATCATAGCTGAAGTATGTCCAAGTCCTGAGAGCAGGTACAGACTCACTAAAGTCAGGAAGAAGGCAGATCTGAGTGAGCAGAAGTGGCAAATCTGTTTTTAATAGCAGAATTAGGCATGGACAGCACAAGAGCAACCTGAACAGACATATGTCACCACAGGGAGCTGCCTAAACCTCACCAGCAGTAGCTGAAGCAACAATCCACTTGCCTGATCAAACCATACAAGAGGAAAACTATTTAGACAGTTTGTCTGACATGACACAAGACAACTGATAAACTCAGCAAGCTAAAACCATCAGATTTTTCTAAATGACAGATCTTGGTCGCAGCACATCCTTTTGCAAGAACTTGCTTAACAGGGAGTAGAAACTCAGTCCAAAGATGGAGAACTCTTATATCTGTTTCCAAAACTCAGGAACGCAACTAAGGATTTTAAAAGAACAGCTTTGAAGAATTCTATATTCTTATAAATAATATTTGCAGCTGCCTTTAGCCTTTGACAAAATGTCAGCAACAGCAAATATTCTTCCTTCTTCACTAGCCTATCTGTACAGAGAGCACACCTGTGTTACTCATGTTCAGCCTTCCAGTCACCAGCAATTTTTGCTTCCTCAGTCTGTAGGAGAATGATTGCAATAGCAGGAGGTAAATGAGACAGAGTAGTCAAGAAAAAAATGAAAATGTCTGAAAACAATGTTGAGCATAACAGTTAAACACATAATTTGTTCAAGGTATATGACAAAACTGCTTTGAGATTTCCTAAAGGTCTAAAAATCTTTAACTCCACTTTATACTAGACAGTAGAGTATGAGAATAGCAGTTTTTATCTGGGATCCTGCCTCCTCTTTGTCAACTGAAAAAAGTTGAGATTTAATCCCTCTCTGACTCCTTTTTCTCAGATGTTGTTTATTGAAATTATGTGAAACCCAACACAAGTGTGAATTTTATCTTCCTATTATTGAAAGTGCCAGCAAATTACCCCATCTTAGTGTCCACAGTCCTGAGCCAGTCAGTAGTAAATCTGCCTTTCTACTGTAATCGCCTTTTAGTACCAATCTCATAACTCCTGAGGAGCATAAGTTATGAGAAAGCTCAAATCTGTGGTAAGAGAAGGTGTCTGAGACCTCCTGTATGGCTGTCACAGGGAATCATTAATCTATCTAAATCAAGTGCTGCAGGAGAACTGTGGATGCGTTCCCAATAGCTGATGTTCTCATTGTAGCAAGTTTTGCTTTCAGGGAAACAAGAGGATATTAGATCTGTATTTGTATTTGCTAGTTTGGAAATGTCTGGAAAGTCAGCTTTACTCCTCACCATGCTTTCAAAGGCAGTCCAGGTTCATCCCAGGCTCACTTTAAATTTAATTAGGATTTTGGAAAAATTAAGTTTCTGCCACAGGCAGTGATTAGAGAGTGGTGCAGAATCAGCCTTTGCAAGTGCATCTTTCTCATTGTGATTAGAAAGGAATGGCTGTATTCCTAAAACAAATATCCCAGAAACCAAAGTTAGACGATGCAAGTCTGTCCTCTGGTTTCATAGCAGCCACAAATATTTAACTGAATCACTAGCAGCATTCCTGATGACAACACTCCTAGCACTGCACAGCCTGATGGCTCAAGGCTCTGTTTCCAGTTCAAATTCAGGATTTTGCACAAATTCGGTGAAAGCCTTTTCTAAACTTTCCTGTCACCATCTACAAAGGGACACTGGCCTGTGTATTTTTAATAGAGGCCACCCAGCCCCCCTCATCTGACAAAGTAGGTGTGCTATGCATGGAGAAAAAAAGTGGTTTTACTCCCCAGAGAAAACTAATTTATAGAAAGAAAAATGTCAGGGAAGCCTGGGTTGGATTTCAATTAGGGTACAGAAAGTTCTGTGTAGTATCATCCCTCCCTTTAACCAGGGCCATACAGAATAACACTCATGTCTTCAATGCCTAATTCTGAGTTCAGCACCTATGCAGAAAATTCCTCTTTCTCCTTCTCCCTTCTAGCAGAAGAGCTGATACCAGCATGTAAGCTTTATTCTTCCCAGGAATCTTTATCAGAGCGGCTTTCCCTGCAAAACTTCGGGGTAATCCAAGAACAATTCAATTTGTGAAAGCAAATGGGGTCATGTATCAGCTGCAACCTGATGGGATTGTTTGACAGGGTAATGGGAACACCTGTGTGTCCCAAAGCATCACAGTTCAGATTTTCTAGAGGACAGTGAAGTTTGTCCTGGTTCCAACCAAGACAGGGTTAATTTTTGCCAGTCCAGAGGTTATTCTGTACCACCTCACCTCATTTCTGGGGACAGGGGAAGGGGTCCCTTCCAGGTCACGGTAGTGTGGTGGTAGTCTGTGCATGGCCATTTTCCACTTGGTGAGCCTTTCACATGTGAATTGTTTGCCTTTCTCATACATCCTTTTGTTATTACTGTTGCTGTTACTGTTCATTTCTCATTTCATTGCAGTTTCCAGTAATTTGTTCTTATCTCGACCCATGATTTTACCTTTTGTGCCTCCAATTCTGCTCTCCAGCCCTCCACAGGGGGAGAGGAAGTGGGCAGGGGGAGTGAGAGAGCAGCACACGGTTTGGAGTGTTTCAGTAGGAACACTGAATTGGGGAACACAACAAACACTTACCTTCAGGTATTTTACAGATGGTTGATTGGCTCTTCCTCCTTAATGAATTCAGACTTCACAATATATTGTCTTGACATAAGGATAACATTCAAAGATTCAAAGACAGTAAGTAGCAAAAGAGGTTGTCTGAAATAATTTATGTAAGTAATGTTCTTTAATTAAGTTTAAGGTCCTTTGAGTATAGGCCTGATAAATGCAAAACCCATGCATGAGACTATAAACATTTTTAAAATATCTACTTAAGCAATACCAAGATTCTGATACAAACATAAATGTGAAAAATAAATAATATCAGATTTAGGATCTTGGTTTTGTTCCTTTCTGATATCCACATTCATTTTGCTGTGGTTTATCCTCAGGAATTTAAAACCAAGAATTCTGAGAACTTCTCTGAGAACAGAGTAGAATTTAAGATTCTAGCTAAAGTTATGACTTTCATCATTTTCAGTAGCATAAACCAACACTCACGCTCTCTTACACTGTAGTTTTCAGGTTCTAACACACTGTCTTTTTACAAAGCTTCCCACTCATTACAGAGATTATGGCCCTCTGTGAGCCTCTGCTCAGAGGATCAATTACTCTCCACAAGAATGATGAGGAGCAGTGGCCAGCAAATGGTTGTTAATGACAAGGCTGCAGCAGCACTCTAAGAGGGAGAGAAACCTTCTTTTAACAGCTCTTTGTAAAGAAATATCCAGAAATAGGCATCTCTGAAATGTCCAATATGACAAATTGAAACAGTCTTAAAATGCACTGGGTAAATGCTGCTGATATACACATTTTAAGAGAGGAAAGTTGTTAACAAGAGGTAGAGTATTTTAGAGAACATGGATGGACTTTGCTTGCTGGGCTGCACAAATGAATGAGGTCCAAAGCTCCTGTAGTTGTGGCATGAAAAGACAGTTTGAACACAATGATCCTGATTTGTTCAGTTCATTTCTTTTTATACCAGTCAGAACAGGTAGTTGTACCTGTAGAAATGAGGGCCAGACCATTAGAGTCTCCCCACCTCCAGCACCTTCAGCCATTACCATGAGCAAAGAAAGGGTTTCTTCTTCCTAATGAATTGTTGGAAAATTTTTCAAAGTCAAAATCAGATCAAAAATATCTGTAAAGCATCTCTCTTGTCCTCACATTAACCCAGTAGCATTGAAGGCAGAAGAACTGTGGTCTCCACCTGCTCCCCAAGCTACCTTGGGAGAGACCGTGCTGACAGAACAGCAGGCTAACTAAAAATAAGTGAATAAAGAAGAAGAATTTGCTCAAGAATTTTCCTAGACTGTTAAAACCAGTGGGAAATGCTTCTTCAGAGAAATACTCTAACAAGGAAAGCCACTTATGCAAAAGCATTGGAATTTTCTAGGGGAAATGTCATTTTATGCTAGGAAAAAGGCATGCAATTTTCTGTCAGGAGAATAAAAATGTTAGTTTTGTGATTGCCCACCTGGAGGGACTCTATCCATCAAATTCACTACTCACTAGAAGAAAGCAAATAGGCAAAAACAACCCCTCATGAAGCTGCTACCCTCTGCAAACATTGTTGTCTTCCACACAGATATTGATTAAGGTCCTAGGTTTTCTTCCACGTTTTCCTTCTTTTCTAAGAGGGGGAGGGGTTTGAGGGTTTGTTTGTTTGTTGTTTTGTTGTTGTTGTTGTTTTGGGATTGTTTTGTTGCAAATAAAAGTTTTTTAGATAAACAGGTTTTTGTAAAATCTTAAAATCCATGCTGAGTCAGTACAGCAATATCTTGCAGAACAGCTTTAGGAAAGGATCTGCTATTACAGAAAGCATGGTAAATTAGTTTTTACTGAATGCATTCCAGGGTCTGTTCAAAAGCCTCTGGTTACTGGGTAATTCACAGATCACATTATTTCCACCCACACGGATTTGCACCAATGTGAAAGGTTAATTTTCATAAAAATTACACAGGAAATGGAATGTCACTCCCAGAGCTAAGGAAGAGGTAAGTAAAAGAAAATGCCAATGAATGGAATCACCTGAGAGAAAATAAAGGGCAGAATTGAAGTAGGATGTTTCAGTTCGTTAACATGTTGTAGAGATCACAAGACTTATCTATCCCTTGCAGAACTTCTCTTCTACACCAATATCAAGGTCCAGATTTCAGTCCCCATAATTTACCTTTTTCCAAGAGGAAAGCCCAATTTCCTGAGCATATTTTGATTCCTTTGTACGTATTTGTGAATGGGTTGCCACATAACTTATGGAAGTGTAGTAGAATGTAGCACATTTTCTGTTCCTTCTACAGCAAAATGGTGACATGATTGTTGTAATGAAAAGCATCCTGTCCGTGACCTTAAATACTCAGCCTCTGAAGTGAAATTCAAAGAGGAGGAAAGTAGGTTGTGATATTTATCTTCTTCAACTTGGTACATCCAGGACAGAAAGGTATCCCAGCTCAGTCTGCAGAAGATGGCATTCCTTCCTTTAAGAGGGAAAATCTTTACTTCCAAGATCCTGAAACTTAGTGTTTTGAATGTAGAAAGAAATAATTATAATGAGAGTCCCAGACATCAGTATATTTGCAATCAAAGCTACCTCTGAAGAAAGAATTGAGATAAATGGCAAAGTAAGAGCTGTGCGAGGCAGGAGGAAGAACTGGGAGTAAGGGAATTAAGAAGCACTGAACAGCAAACATCTGCAAGAAAACTGCTGATTTGTGGCTGAGCAACTTCTTGTACTGAGCCAGATGGTTCATTAGCAAAAAAGCATGGGTAGATGCCAAACAGCTTTAACTCTGCAGTGACCAGCACCTGTACCTATTGCTTCCAGGAGCATTACGGAGACAGGGCACTCCCAAGATGTGCCATATAGTTTTGTTACTATTAAGGCTGGCAATATTGAATCATGGTCATCCACTGCTAATTCTGACCTGTAAATAGCCCCCCAAACATGCATGGAGTCTCAGAGATAAGGCAGCAGATTATTTTTAAGGGTATAATAGATGTGTTGCTTTGTAGCAGCACGTTATTGCCATTTGCTGTTATCTGTCATTTTATGACGTCTTCTCACCATCCACCAAGTTTCAGGGAATATGTGACACTTGCTTCATGTCCAATTTGCTCCATTTTCATTTCTCAAGGCAGTAGAAGTTCTCTTTCCATCTATACTTTTACATTTCTCTCAGATACCGATATCAGCTATGACAAATGCTTGGTTATTCTTGTGCTCAATGCAGACTTATTTTTCTCTTTGTAAATATAATACACATTGAGGGCAAGTTTTCTGTTGCTCTTTCCTGTCATCTTAGTCACAACTGTGGGTGAATGAGTTAATTTGAAAATCAGGCCCACCCAGGCTCATACAAATTCTCTGTGACAATATTTGGGCACCTGCTTTAGAGCAAACATATAGTGGACAGAGAGATTGTTGCCCTCTTCCACCTCAAAAGCATCAGTACTCTAGATTGCTCATTATAGGAGGCTCTGAGAACACCTGGGTTTGTATCTCTGGGGCCATCTCTGTGAAAATCAGGTGATACTTCATGCCACTCTCACCAAATCTGTAAAATCAATCTGTATTTATACCTTTCCAAGGCCACCTTGCAATGAAAAGAGCTGTGGAGTGAAGGACAATGGCACTAATATATAATTACAACCCTTTACCCAGGATGATGGGGTATATAAGCATCCATCAAAGACAAGTAAGTGCTTAGTAGATACTGAGTCAGGCTTGTAATTTCCCAACCAGCTGGCAAGGACACCCTTCCAATGGCTGAATATGCTTTCTCCCATGCTGATAGCTTTGTGCTTAAAGCTAATATTATATTTAAAAGTATACTTAGCATTATATCAATATAATGCAGTCCCTTCACCTTGCTGGAGACATCTGTCCAGAATATATATAGCTTGGAAAATCTGGCACCATCAGCAGTGATGATGTTTTCTGCCTTTATTCTGGAAGTGGTGATACCACTTCCAAGAACCTATATACAAACAAACCAATATAGCTAGCCAAGCAAAAAAAAAAAAAAAAAAACAAACCAAAAAAAAACCAAACAAACAAACAAACAAATTATTCTCTTCTTTTTCCACTTGAAATAAAGTCTCCATTGCCTCTGGACATTATTCAATCATGTACTTTCTATGCCATTTTCCATGCCATTTTCCTAGAAACCCAAAAGTCACTTATATTCTGCACACACTACTCAGAATTGATCTCAATCTTTCATCTTAACTAAATTCTAAGATCAGAAAAAAAAATCCTGATTACATGTTGCTGGTCTTCCCATTGTCCACTGAAAATCACAGTGTCATTTGAATGTGTCTTCGTACACTCCTGATGGGGTCGAAGAAACTGAGGGCGGAAAAACAACTATAACCACTGAACAGCTGTCAGTGGTGTTTAGTGGTGTCCAGGTGTTAAAAGGGTAAATTTCCTGTTGCCTTACCTTCACCCTTCTGGTCAGAGGGATACACAGAGGGATTCAAATTAGAAGATTTAACATTTCATCAAATATGTCTTAGAGTTGGATTCATATTTACCTGCCAGAAAGCTATCTGGGTTAAGACATCACTACCTGTCTTCCCCTCAGGATATGGGATTCCTTTGTAATTTCCTATTTTTACATCTCAGCTCTTGTTTTTCAGTAGCTGCTTCTCTAGGATTCAACCTTAACTCAAGGACATTTTTGGGCTTTTTATGGAAGTCTAGATGTGAGAACAGATACCTTTGCTTCGTCCTTAACTTCTGCACCACATAATCTAAAGGTTTACAGTGTTGTATTGTCCTTTGATTTCCTATTTGCACTTCCTCTGATAGCTTGTGCAATTAGGCTCAGCTTGGGTTTAGAGAAAAGCTTTGCTTTGCTTTCCTCTCAATGCAAAAGTCTTTTTGCACCTGTGGCCTCTGTTTCAAAGTATTTCAGATGAATCCTTGATATTTTTTCAGACACCTTGAACTCCAAACCTCACTGCAATACTTGAACTTTTTGAATTCTGTTCCCTGCCTCTGTCTATACTCTCAAGAAGTTTCCTTTCTTCCTTCTCACCCCAGTCCTACACTAGAAAAGACTGTGGTGGTTTGATCCTGGCTGGATGCCAGACACCCACCATTCTACCCTGTCACTCTCCTCCACAATGGGACAGGGGAGAGAAAACAAAACAAAAAGTTCATGAATTGAGATAAAGGCAGGGGGAGATCCCTCACTAATTACTGTCATGGGCATTACAGACTTGACTTGTGGAAACCAATTAAAATTATAATCAATCAAAATCAGAGCAAGAAAATTAAAAGTAACATAAAATCTTAAAAATACCTTCCCCTCATCCCTTCCTCCTTCCTGTGCCTTGTAGAAGGCAGAGGGACATGGGGATGGGAGTTATTGTCAGTTCATCACACACTCTTCCTCAGGGAGAGGAGTCCTCCTGCTCCAGCATGAGGTCCTTCCCACAGGACATAGTTCTCCATGAGCTCCTCCAGAGCCCTTGCTATGGGTTACAGTTCTTCACAAATTGCTCCAGAGGGGGTCCCTTTCCATGGGGTGCAGTTCTTCAAAAACAGGCTGCTCCAGGATGGGTACCCCACAGGGTTGCAAGTGCTGCCAGGGAATCTGGTCCAGCCTGGGCTCCTCTCTCCACAGGTCTGCAGGTGCCTGTCAGGAGCCTGCTTCAGCATGTGCTTCCCACAGGGCCACAGGCCTCTTTCCACTGGCTCCAGAACAGATGTCCTCCACTGCAGGTTTGTCACCACTGACCTCCACGGGTGCAGGGGCACAGCTTCTTCACCATAGTCTGCACCACAGGCTGCAGGGGAATCTCAGCTTAGGTGCCTGGAGAACCTCCTCTCACTCCCTCCCCACTGACCTTGGTTTCTGCAGAGCTGTTCCTCTCACATTTTGTAAATCCTCTCTTCTCTGAGCACAATTACAGCTGCACAATTTTTTTTTTCCCTTCTTAAATACATTATCACAGAGGCATTACTATGATTCCCAATTGGCTTGGCCATGGTCAGTGGTGCATCTTGGAGCTGGCTGGCAATGGCTTTGCCAGACATGGGGAAGCTTCTGGCAGCTTCTCACAGAAGCCACCCCTGTATCCCCCTTGCTACCAAAACCTGGCCACACACCTGGCTAATACAAACCCAAACGTTCTTGTTGGCTACAGATGTTAAAACCTTGCCTCCTGTACAAGGAGTAGGGTGTCAACAAATGAGACAGTGGTTGTGGTTTAGTTAAGTGGTCTATTGCATCCTCTGATATATGTCTGAAACACTCCACCCTCTCCTCAGCTATGCATGATAGATTGGCATCCTTGGCACATAAGGAGTTGGATGTTCTTTAAAAACAGTAAAGATCTCTTCTCTTAGGCATCATACAGTTAGTGCATCAATCAGTAAACATTTCTTTGTGCAATCAAACTGAGAAAAAAGTTTAGTTTTGCTATTCATTTTTTGGGATAGCTTACAGCATAATTTATTAGGATTTGCATTCATGGTCCCATATAGGACAACTGATTTGCAACTCTGAACCCTCAATCCACACCTAAAGATAATCACCAGTAACTGTCTTGTTATTGTTCCCTTGCATGTCAAGGATGTTTATTCATGGGCCTCTGGTTGTCTTCCCATCACTTTGGCCCTGCTCTCAAGTCACTAGATCTGAGTCTGTGTCTTCACCTCTATTTCCCACTGTCATAGAACAACCATTTGTACTGCCACCCATCATCATTGAGCTTTGATCACAACTAAAGTCGCTGTCTGGAGCTGTCATTGATTTTATGTGCTGGAGACAAAAAGCCATCACATTGCTATGGAAGAGCAGCTCTCTAGGAGCCTATTTTTGTGCCCAGCTTCATGACTTTGATATTTCAAACACATCTGTACAACTTTGGCTCTTTGGCCCTCCAGTCCTCATCTATGCTTTCACCCTTTCAACATGCTTTCCATTAGCTTCAAGCCACAATCTGTTTCACAGTTTCTCACTTTTACTTCGCTGCAGTCAAAAGCTGAAGTTGCTAATCCTCTCCTGCTCCTTGCTCTCACATCAAGGAGCAGAGCAAAGATAGTCATTTCATGTTAAAATACCATTACTACTGTTGTGAGGTTTTTCATTCCATCATTTTTAGAAATGTAGGACACTAATGCAGCACTGGAACTGGTCACTGTAGAAGTACCTTAAGTGCTGAGATGCCAGGGAAACTGATGCAATCCTCTAATCATACATTTAGGTTCAAATTGCATCTTTAACCTTTGTCTCTCTCATTGGTAGAAGGAAAGAAAGAAGAAGGACAAAATTCATTTACACATTTAAATATGTAATATTTTTTTTGGAAGATATAACACTAAAAAAAATGCAGAGAGAATTTAAGAGACAAATCTTGTATCTGTTCAATCAATATTAGCATAGTGATTTCATACCTAAAGTACAATTATTTCCTCTCTTTTAACCAGTAAATCAGATGGAAATTTATCTATTTACAACCAGTGTGCAAAATATTTGATCATTCTACAAAATGAATTACAAGTCCACATATCACAGCAAAGATAAATTCAATTGATTGAGAAGTCAACCATGACACAAGAAGACTGAGTAGTGAGTACATGAGTATGCAGAATTAGGCATACCTTGATCTATAGTGTCTTGATCAATAGTACCATCAGAATACAGAGTTGAGATCCTGCTGGCATGTAACACGTGTGTGTACCCAATTTGGCTGTGCATAGTAGTCCACAAATATTTTCAGCAAAGTGTCTTTCACACATACCTATAGTGCCCTTCAACTGTGCAGCACAGCAACAAAGCTAGTGGTAAAAGGGAATTTAATCCTATAGAACATTTATGATATGCTGTATAGAGAGACTCTAACTGCAACTCTTCTTTGTCCTTGATACTTTCACTGTACACAACACAAAGAATGTAGAGACAAATGTCAGTCATGTCCAGACAGGTATAAATTGTGCCCTTGCAACTGTTAGCTGAATATAGGATTTAAACATAAAGGCCCCTTTGTGTTGTATTTCCCTTTGCTAAGAAGCCATTTTTGAGTAACTAAGACAAATTTTTCAAAACTTTGCCAGGAGCTTTTTTAATGACCAAACCCACTAGCCTAACATCTTGGTGGTTGTGCTCTACATAAGAGCAATCCACCCCTGGAATTGTCCAAGGCCAGGCTGGATGGGGCTTCTGAGCAACCTGGTCTGGTGGAAGGTTGAGTCCTGCTGGTGTAGATGATCTTCAATGTCCCTTCCAACCAAAATCATTCTAAAGTTCCATGAATGTCTGTGGACACTACAAGCACAAATCCACAAAATAGTGGATTTTTTTGTAACAGTACTCTCCATCTGCAAGAGACACCATTAAATTTTGCCAAGGATCAACTTCAGGGGCAAAAATAGTTCTCTTTAAATAATCTCAGTGTAAAAAGCCAAAGCTTCTAAAACTGGAGCCCAGAAGAGATTCCACAGAAGGAATAAGGGCATAACTTTCTCTTTAAATCTGATGAAAATTGTAAGCAAATCACATCTCAGTTTCACAGACAGGCAGATTCAGCCCACCCACCTGAAAATATCACAAGAGTTTAAGAGTAGCTGGGCAACTCTCACTGGTACTGAAAACCTGAGTTTCTAAAAGGCTTTGTTAGTGAACAAAAGGAGATTGGTCCTTTAGTCTGACAAAACCAACAAGACTGACAACACCTCTTCCAGCACAGATGTCACAACCCATTTTAGAGTGGAGACTACAGGCAGATTTAATATTCTCATGAAATACTACCATATGTTTTGACCCATCTTGTTTTGCTAAAGGTACATGATGAAGAAATAGTGTCTCTAGCATTATGAAACATTGGAGCAATGCAGGTGGTCAGGAAGTCACTGTCCACTTTTATTCAAATGCATTCTCTTTCTTCAAGACTCTCAGTGTGAATGTCAGTCATATTATCAGTTTAAAATGACACCTTGCTATATATTGTTCAACAAGTTGGCTTTTTCAGGAGACATATTTCCACTTTTGTAATGGCCTGTAGCATTGTGTGAAGCCAAAATAGCAGATGGTCTCACAGTTATATTGTTGTTACGTTCCCAAACTCACAGAAGCGGTTCTGTTCTAACCAAGATGTTTATATTCTTTGCTCATTATAGCTATCTTGGGCTAGTTTTGCCTTACTATTCTCATTTCATTCCCCTTATTCTTAACAGTGCCAGTGTGAGAACCTGAGTGGGGCCATCAGTGAACTGCCTTCATGACTCATATTTTTGCACCTGCACACAGAACAGCATGAAGTTGGTCTCACGTGGTGCAGGGCAAAAACAAAATTTTGTCTTGCTCAATTTCACATGCATTTGGAGACTGTTCTCATTAAAATATATTCCCTAGTTAAAATGTATTTTCCTAGTTTAGGAAATAAAAAGGCTTAATTTTCAGGCCCTAATTGTTCTAAAATTTTCTGTGATATAAATGTTCAATTGTTCAACAATTTGTCATGACATTTGGAATTATTTCATGTATCAGAAAACAGCTAGAGGTAAGAGGTAAAATATCTCTTAAGTTAATTATTTATACCTAAAGCAAAGCAAAAACCTTAAGAACGAATTATTTTTAAAAGAAGTAAAAATGCTTGTGTGTTTGAGACAAAGAAAAGGCACATCAGTGATCCCACCTTCTCATCCAGATCTTAGTGATTGTTTCAAATGCTGCAGTGTGACAGGGGCTCACTCCCTGCAGGGGCATTGGCAACCCTCAGCAGTCACCTGTTCTGTGTGAAGGGTGATGACAGCTAAATGTTGGTATCTGTGAAGGCTGGCAAGAGCTACAAAAGCCTAACCAGCAGGCAGTGTTGACTCACTTCCAAATTCTACCACTCCATAGGGACTGCAAAATATGGGCACTGCTATGAGGAAGTGAATCCTTTCATTCAAGGTTCTCAAACCTACATCGTCTTCAGGTAGTTCTGCTCCAAGATCAGGGCAAAAATCATGACTTATGGATTTAAAGTTAAATAGCCATTATATAAAATGTAAAAGTCATCAAATGAGCTAGCACTGAAATTCTAGTCTGCTTTTAACCAGCCAAGTGTCCTAATTATGGCAAAAGGACCTGATTTGTTCTGGAAACTCAGAAATAGCCCAGTGGTTTTATGAGGACCACCAAAAATTTTGGATGTAGGTGCTGAATTTGTGAACCATATTCTGACTCTTTCAGGAAAATAAGAAAAAAATAATAATAAAGCCTACATACAATAATAAAAAAGATCTACATAGCTAGTTAAAAGATTATTTTTCTTAAAATGGGTCTAGTGACACACACTATGTGTTTGTGTTGCTTTGTCAGTGGTAACTGTACTATTTTCTTGCTTATGCCACTTACAGATGCTATGTATACATAACTATGGCGTTATGCAGTGCATTGCCTCTTTTAATATGTTGTTCCATACATACTGACTCATTAGCTAATCATGTGTGCAGACAACCAGAAACATTCTTGAAAGGATTTTGGCTCTTTGATTTTTTTTCTTCTAAATGAAAATTACGATTTTTCCACTCCACTAATCCAGTATTGTAAATGTTAAGTTATATAAAATGTTTCTCACAGGGACTGAAGCATTAGCTGGTATCCAGAGGCTCCTAAAGCCATTTCTGAGAGATGTCGACAGTAAAGTGGAATGTCCTTGTCTCGGTTTCATTCTATATCTTCACATTTAAATGCAGGAGAATGCATCCTGCTGAACCCAGGCTGAGAGATGGAAAGGGAGGAGGTGCCCCAAGCACCAGAGCAGGAATTCTCCTGCAGCCTGTGGAGAAGACCATGGAGAACAGATTGCTCCCCTGCAGCCTATGGAGGACACCACGGATTCTTCAGCTTCTCTCACTTTTCCCTGGCTTACAGCCACACATGAATAGCTGCAAGGTACCAAACTTATGTTTCCACACACCACAATACATTTTGATTCTATTTTTTTCCTGATTGTATTATTCAATTCTTCCACATTCTGTTTTCTTCTTTACTGGTGGAAAAATAAGAAATACAGGTTTATTATATACTCCCCAGCATTTTTACGGGAACAAGTGCCTATATGATTTCTGTATTCATAAATTAATAATAAGTATTCAGGCACACTTCAGACTGCGGAGCTTTCTAGCACTAGTAGTATGTCGCTCTTTAGCACCAAAAATTATCATGTAGTTTCTAAAAATAATTCAATTTTAACTAAACCTCCATTTTTAGAACCAACTTTAACATTTGCCAAAGGTTTCTGGATTACAGATGAACCAGTCTGTAGGAGTCTGTGAAAAATTGAGACATTTGTCATGAAATTGCTATCAACTTTATCAATATAACCTTTCAGTAATCGATAGATCACCAAAAGGATGTGGTTAATCAGAGCAATATTTGCAGAATTTTCAGATTTGTGAAGAGTCTTAAAATGATTTTCATCCTATTCAAGGTGGGAGCAAATTTCTGCAATTTCAGCATCTCCTGTAGGTCAGGATTTCACCAAAACTACAGCTCCACCTCTGTATTATCGTATGCATTGAGACTAAAGGCCATAAGCATTTGAAATGTATTCAGGAAATGCCATTGCTCCTCTAGGATATATTTAGAATGTTTGTGTCAAAATTAAGTATTTCTACAAGCAGGTAAGTGACACTGTATTAGAGGCTAGAGAGAATGACAGTATGTGGGGCCTTCTATCTAAGAATGGTGATAACAGATTAGTAACAAAATCATAGAACAAGGGATAAATTCTTTTAGGGAGGTTCTTTGTGGTACTGTGATTCTCATTAATGCAGTGACCTGTTCCAGTGTCCTGAGTCAATAACGCATTTCAGCACAGAGGCATGAATGTGAATTCTGTTCAAAATCAAGCATAAGCCTTAACCACATAGTAATCCAACATGCCTGAATTCAGGAAAAAAACATGTTGCTAGGACCTCAGCAGAAATGGCTATGAATCCTGCTTCTGGGTAATGCCCCTGGAGCTGATCAGTTAAACCCCCTGCTTCATGAAATATGGCAGTGGAGGGAGGTCTGTCCTTCTAACAGAGACATTCAGAAAATTTGTGCAGATGGAAACTGATACCACTTCCACTACAGCCCTCCAAGAATAAGGAGCTATGTGACTAGATAACAGGAAGACAACATACCAAATAAATTAATTACAGGCTGATTACACATGGCACCAGTTTCATGTCTTCTCCCCTTACAACCAGGACACTTGGACACACAACAGCAGCTCACAGTTCCTGCATCCATGGTTTCTGGTAACAGCTCCCATCATGCCATATTACAGTAGGAGCACTTCTGTCTCACTCTCTTTCTTTATTTTTTAGTTTAAATATGACTATAGAAGCACTTGGAGCTGACCTATAAAGGTGGGGTTAATGAAAATCATGCAGATATTGAATGTCAGAAGAATGGGTTGAGGATTTGCATGCATCATACTGGAGCCACTGCATACATTTCCATAACAGTAAGTGATGAATAATAAAACCTTCAAGTTTTATGTTTTTATCATGTCATCATCTCTGATTTAATATTCTTTTTGGTGCATTTTTTTTCTTCCTTGTTCTCAGTGCTCCTTCCTTCATTATTTAGTTCAAACAATAAGCCTTTCTCCACCTTTGGGAGTTTTATTTATATGTTTTTCCCTTCCAGATGCAAAATAGAAGTATGCATTAAGAAGCCATCCCAGAGGTGATTAGAGTCATTCATATGTAAAGTAAAAGGAGGACTCTCTGGAGAGGACTACTAAGCTCATGTCACTGTTAAAAAAAACTCTTGGTTTTGTCCTTTTTTTCCACTATTTTGCGTACCTCCCCCAAAAAAAGAAAACATCACACATGCCAAAATAGATGACAAAAAATTTTATGGTGCTATTTGGTCATGGTCTTCAAAAGTTGTTCTCTTTAGGGAACGGTGGTAATTTGTGTTTTAGCTCTTACCAGGCAGATGGTCAGTCCTTGGGACAACCTGATCCTGTAGCTGCTGAGTGCTTGCAGAAGTGCAACTAAGTCTGATCCTTCCACTCTGAACCCAAAGACAATGTTCACCTTTCATTTCAAAGCAAATAGAACCAAGATCTGTACTGGAGATTATTCTCTCTGATTCACAAATTAAGATTGGTGTAATAAAGCCTCAGAATAAGACACCACTGCCTACCTTGCTTTTGGACAAAATTTTACATTCTTTTATTAACCCTTGCAAAATGGAAATTGAAGAGGACCTGAACTGCACTTAGCTGTCACCTAGCTAGAGAGGCATCCAAATTTCTTTCAGCAAGATATTTCATTTCTTCTTTTTTGTGGAGCCCGAGACATTTTTCAATGAATGTTGTAAAAATGACTGTGTGACTTGGCCACTGTCAACTTGCTTTAAGATTCTGAGTATAATGCAGGGATTCCCCAGGGTGCTTTGGGTGCTTATTTTTCTATGAGAAACATCCTCTTGTTGTCTGGCTGTCTCTGACTAGGAACGCCTATGTGTCAGTAATATTGAATTATTTAATACCCAACCTTTATACCTGCTTATCTCTTAGCATAATTCAGACACTTTGTGCTCAGTTCCACCGTTGGAGCTTTTTCCAATACATTTTCTTTGGTATTTACCTACTGGAGCAGATCTGAGCACACAAAAAGAAACATTCAAATATTTTGATTTAGACCAAAACTGTTTAAATCAGCCTTACTGGAAGATTTTCAGTGCCCTTTAGAAGCCACCTTAGCCTTTACAAACTTATTCTCCTGTTTAATTCTCAATACATTTAGATACCAACGTTTTGAACTGCTGAACAAGCTGTATTAGCCAAATGTGACTAACACATTTTAAATTAGTTTTAAGCGTGTAGTTATGACAGCCTCCAACAAAGGCTAAGACAATTATGACAGATGCCAAATATAAAAACAACTGAAGACTAAAGAAAGAGAAAACTAATACAGATTTTTATAAGTGACATTTGAATTATTCACATATTCAGAATTTATTTAGTAAATAATTTTACCTTCCCTGAGGTAATCTTTCCAAATGAAATAATTTAGACTCCTTCTGTTTAAAAGAGTTAAGCTAAAAACTAAATCCCTTGCTGAAGTGTTCTGTCTGATTTATTTGACCTGCTTTATGTTTATTTAAAAACAAACAAAACACTTTAAAATGCTGTCAATTAGGGATGATCTGAAATCTGGTAAGAAAATCACTGTACAAGATCTATAGTCATTTGGACTCCTTTGTTCTTTTTTATCTTAGCTTAAATGAAAATATAAACAGAAAAAGGAGAACAACATGCCAGAAATTAACTTTTTGCCCTGACCAGAGCGCAAAATTCTCATTGAGACTGGAATTTCAGCCCAGATGGCTTGGCCAAGAAACATATGTCAATAGTGTTAACTGCACTGTATATGATTTGACATCTTGACTTTTAGCAAACATAGAAAAAAAAATCTTACAAGAGACATAGATACCTTAAGGATGAGCCTTACTAATACCACTATACCTCTTTTCTGCTACTGTTCTCCTGGATTATGTGGCAGCGTGGAAGGCAGCTCAGGCTGTATGCAACGCATCAAATTCACCAGTACTGCGCCCTCTCTAACACACTTTGCCCAGTCCTGGGCATTTCACAACCAAATAAGGATTAGTCCAAAGTAAAAACTCATGGAATGCACTCAGTGAGGACATCAGGTGGCATTTCACCATGCAGACCTTGCTCCCTCTGGACCACAGCACTGGTTGGTGTAGACATGCTAGCAAGCACATCAGGAGAAACAAAAAGCCTTGGAGTCACTCAGGTGCTCCCCCTAAGTGTCTGAACCATTTTGCAAAATCGGATTTCAAAGCACTAAATATTCATCACAATGAATTCAATCAATCAATGGTATACAGAAGTGCAACTGTATTCTACAGGCAATTTCTGAAAGCAATTTTTATTGCAGTTTCCATTACAACTGCAAATAGAAACTTGTTCTTAATCTTTTCATAGCAGTCTCCCACTTGAGCTGTTATCATGAAGTATGTTTTCTGTCTTGAAGCACTGAGGACAGCATAGCACAGATGGGATGAGCCATATAAAATTATTTAGAAATTGGATCCTATTACTGAGCAGTTGCCATGCTAAAAATTAGCAGAAAGGGTGTAACAAGATTATTTTACAAAGAGGATGCAGAGGAAGATGATTTACTTCTAATGAGATTTACCCACTTTTTTTCCCTTAGAGTTGAGACTTAAAACACCATAAAAATAATAGATAAATTTTAGTTACAGAGAAGACTTATTTTTTCATAGGGTTCTGTAGAACTTCAAGAGACACCAAAGGGAGGTATCCAAAGATTTCTCTACACAACACTCCATCAAACTTCAATTGAAAACATACTGTTATCTGTCTAATGACCAAATTGATGATTGTTCTGCTCTTCGAAACATAATTTTTGAAGGAATTCCGAAGACAATGTCCTTTCGCTTTCTAATGTCACTCGTGAAGGGTGCTGGTTTAGGCTACAGCTGGCAACATAATCAGTTGATTAGGCAGAGTAATTCTGGAGCGTTCTCTGATCTGATGCCTGTGATCTAAATAATGAAACATTTTGTCCCTCCAAATGAGAATGCTTTTCAAGCACGTGCCAAAATCAAAAAACATGTGGTTCTTCTCTGGCAATCTTCCAGAAATGTACCAATGCTTACAAGATCCACCTTGTACCTTGCACTGGCATAAAATCAGAGTTCAAATGATGATTCAGTATAAATTCTTCTGAATCAGAAGACAGTCTGCAGAAAAGGTAAAACTGTGGCTTACAGGACAAAAAGATAATAGTCTATCACACTATGTTTTAGCAAAGGGTCACCATCCTCAGTGGAAACAAATAAACCATAAAAATGTCATTGTAACTGGAAGAAAAAGAAATCTCTCTTTGTTTTAATTGATACATTAGTTTTATATATATATTTTGGTAGTAAAATTAAAGCAGCTGTGTATTTCCCCTCTCCTCCCCTTGAATAGGGAATTGGTTCCCTGGAAATGCTAAGACAATTTTCTACAAAATCCAATCCTATCTGACAGAATCATTGGAAAAAATCATATTGTTTATGGTAAAGAAGACTATTTTTGTATCTGTTTTCTCCTTCTCTATCAGTGATAGTGAATAAATAAACTATATAATATATCTCAACCCACCAGCAGCAACAAGAGTTATTGATTCTAAAATAGAAAATTAAACTTTCTAAAATTAAAGATTTTCACTCCAGATAAAGCCTTTGCTTTGTGATTAACATTTCTGGAGAAATGCACTCAAGATTTCCTGGTAATCCATTGTTCCTATTTACTGATACATGAAAATTACCATGTATTTCTCCTCTGGGTTGTTCATTTACTTCTACTGTTAATGTGAAAAAAGTGCCTGCCTATGTATCAGTCCACATGGTAAATAGTCAGTGTTCAATCAACACCCCCTAATTAATATTCATAACATTTCTCTGAGGTTTTGTTTATTTCATGTTATCATCAAAAATTAATCCAAGATAGAAAAAAGAGAATTAATGGATCAAGATTTCAACACATTCATTAGTAAAGCTTCAGTAGTAAGCTGCACCTTCCTGACACTCACCATATACATTTCTTCCATGGGCCAAGAGAGGGCCAAGACCTATTACCTCCCTTCTGGTCAAATGTCCCACAAAAAATAAAATCAGAAATCTTCTGTGTTGTTTTAGAAGAAGTAAGCATTTTTCCTTCTTTTCCTGCCTAGCTATGAAAGATTAATTGCTCTACACAAATACACATGAAGACTACTCCCAAAGTCCTTCTACAGAGACATTTTTGACTAAAATACATATGAATCAGGGAGGGAAATTAATTTTATGTCAGCAAGAAGCTTCCTGACCTCCCACTATCTGGCAGCACCACATGTTCCCATTCTGCAAAATGATTCAACAACCCCCTGGAAGCACAAGAAAAGCCTTCCCCTGCAAAGGGAAATGAAGAAGGCAGAAGAACCTGGATTGTTCTATAGAACTATGAAAATCAACATCCAGTAGCAACATTAAGAGAAAGCCTGAACACAGATGCTGAATCTGGAAAGAGACAAGCCACATGAAACTATAATGTCATTGAGATGAAATGGGGAGAAAAAAGGAAACAGAAAATCAGAAGCATTGATAAGCCCTTGAAAATGTTTCATAAGAAGCTTGAAAGCAATCCTGGAAGACATTTGCACAGATTACACAGGGTAAATGTTCCCAAAATACATGTAAAATAATGAAAAATACTAAGAACACAAGCAGAATAAAGAAAATATTTAATAAACAAGAAAGTGCAGCAGAAACCAAGCTAAAAACAGCCAGCCCACATGATGAGAACTCAGCTTTTACTCAATGCCTTACCAATAGCATTTTATTTGGTATTTGTGGGCTTATTACTATAAAACCCCATGTAACAGCATATATCTATATTGCAGCTTGTGACTTACAGCTAAAGATCCCTCACCACAATGGTCTCAAAGGTGAGAGGAGACATCCTCTGAGTGCATGAGGGTCTGGGAAGCATTTACACTGAAAATATTAATATGTTGACAGTGGAGAGGAATGCTTGGTATGCCTGAAGGGGTTTGGGCAGGGGTTCTGGGGAGGAAAGGAGAGAGAGAAGTCATTCGTGAAAGACCTTGGATGGAAGGTAATATTCTGAAAATGCCACAATGACTTTAGAAGGAACAGGGTAATTTACTGATGGTTTAGTAATTGTCAGGCTCCAGTGAAAGCCACAGAAAACCTTTAAAATCCCTACAAAAAGGGGCCTCTTTTAAAGAGGTTGTCATTACTGAAAAGAAAAATAATAGACTAATGGGACTAATTCTAAACCCAGCAGGTCAGGAGCTGAGGCCTTGCAGAATAGAAAGGGAAAGCAATCATGTCAGATGAAAGAGAACTTGTAAGGGGAGAATATTCTGCTGTGTACTGTCAAGCCAATTGTGGACTAATGCACATCTCTCATTGCTGTCACTAATTTAAACAGGCTGAACATTCAATCACTATTATTGTGTTATCTTTTTAGCTGAAGGTCGAACAAATGGGTGTTTGAACATTATGACTTCTCCTGTACGAGGAAAAAAATCTCTGTGCCTACATTTGATATGTAACATTGCATTTTGTAGCTAGAATGTTTACTTGTAAGTAGAATTGAAGGACATATCTAAGAAACAGCAAGCAAAAAATGCTTTGGTGGCAATCCCTATCCAAAGAGTAGGGACATACATCAGCCAGGTAAGGAAAGGCATGATCCCTTCTCACAGACCTGTCCCAGCATGAACACACAGATTTGGGATGCCAGGCCAGGGCTGTGGTCACCAGGGAGCAGTTCTTGTTATGGTGGGTCCTATGATTATTTCTCAGAAGACTGTATATGTGAAAAACAACATGTCTTTACAGGGCTTCTCCTTTATTTGTGCAGTCTGTGATGCAGATCTCTGAAGAAAATAATTACAAAGCAGAGTTATTAGCAGGAAACTTAGTCAAAATTTTATATCTCCAAAACAAGAGCTGTCTTTGTCCTCTAAGTTTCTTAAAGAATCATACAATAATTTAGGTTGGAAGGAATTTAGGCCATATAGGTGGACCTCCAAGAGCAAGGACAGCTTCCAGTTTAATGAAGTTGTTCAAGGCTGTGTTTCATGTACTCAGAAACATTGCTAGGTAAATATTCCAGTGTTTCACATCCTCATTGTGCAGAAGTATTTGACTTCTATCTATGGGGAAGGTTTAACATTTCTGTATTGAGAGTAAAAATTGCTAACTCTGGTCTTTTCAGTATGCCAGATAAAGATATTTAAACAAACAAATGCCCATCTCATTACTAGAACTTGCAGTGTAACCTGAAATGCAATAATAAATTTTTAATACCATATACCTTGCAAAAAAAAAAAGTAAAAAAAGGGGCAAAAAAATTCAAGGACTCAGGATTTCTGAGTTATTACTGTCTCAAATTGAAAAATAGGAACAGAGATGAGATATCATCACTTTCTATTCTCTTTTTTAAACTAAATAAATTAAAAAAAAAAACCAAACAAAAAAGAAAAAACTACCACAAAACACTCTCTTTAGATCATTCCAAGAGAAGGACTCTGATGCAGCTCTATCTCCACACAGTACACACTAGTGCACAAAGGACACACACCACACTTCAGTAGGACTCACCAAACTGAAGTAGATTCAGGTAATGCATTAGAAATTATTAAAGTTATAGTTACTTTTATATATATCCTAATGTCTTAAAAGACACAGTTCTGCTACGGGCTATGCAGCACAAAACAGCACAAGGGTTTCTGTTAAATTTAAACAATACAGAACGTTCATAAGCATGGGCTGGTCAAGATGGAATAGAGTCGGAAAGAGGAGCTCAGATCTTCACCACCTGTGAAGGTGGAGGCATTGGTCTGTCCAAATCACAGTCCCAGCTGCACTGGGTACAGACCTGCAGCAGAGGGAATGAAGACTACAGTGTGATGTGTCTCCTGATCCCACATTGCAGCAGCACAGAGAGAAAGGAGTCCCTCAACACACACACCCTGTGATCACCTTTCCCTCCTCCTCCCCTGCCCCCTAAGCTGGGGCTGTGGGGATCTCAGAGCCAGGTGCCACTGGTGGAGAGAAAAATAGATGATAGGGCAGAGATAGCCCTGGCCTAAGTGCTACACAGCAACCAATAACTATTGTGGATACATATAAATGCCCTCCTTTCTGTGACTGGTTTTAACCAAGCAAACTACCCATGCCCAAATCACAATAGTACTCAGGGCAACACTACATAAGTCAATGTCATTGTGCCTCTTGTCCAAAAGCTGAGTGATTCAGCAGCTGCCAAGCAAGCCAAGAGTGCTGGGATTAAGCAACACAAACTTTTTCTATGACTGCAACTATTTCTGTGACTCTATATCTATAGATGCTCCCTAAATTAATTTACACTGACCTGTGAAAATGCCACTGACAGTAAAACCATTACAGCCTTTAAGGAAAAAGAGATGATCAGTAACCGCCATGGTCAAGAAAGTAAACCCTTTTACAGGCTGAAATACAGGAAACTTTCAGCTTCCAGTCCCAATATGTTTTTACAGCTGCATCTGCTAAAATGATGGTCCCTTTATCAAACTTTTGTTCTTCACATAGAACTACCCTGAAGTCACTTTTTCTCCTCCTCAGGGAGCTCAGTGGATTAGTCGGCCTTATTTTTTTTAATGAATGGGTCCTGTCCTTACAGCTGTTGATGTTTTCACTCCATGTGTCCTCAAGGACATTTACATAACAGTTCTCTTGAACTGTGCTTGTTACTCCAGCAGCTGAAGCAGGGCACACCATGGTAACAAGCCCACAATTATCTCTGTGGTCTCCAACAGCGCTGCAGCAGCTCCTGCTATGTGGATGGGATGAACACACTGACAATCTCAGGGAGAAACCTGCAAAGGATTGTACAAACACACATCATGGTCTTCCATCCTAAGTTCAAAACCATTCAAAACACTAACTGAACAAAGTATTTGTTGTTTTCTTCACTGTTATGGCTATATGCATACATAAAGAAGTAATCTGGTTTTATCCTGCAAAAAGAGTGATGCAATACTAGTCTAGGGCTACTACAGAGTAAAAGCAGACGTCTTCACACTTAAACGGTACTCATTTTTCTTTGTCTCTCTCAGTCACACACAAATGCTGCACAGAGACATGCTACAAAGTGAATCAATGCACCACTGTGATAGTGGGAGTGGGACTGGCACCTGAAAGCCTCATTTTGAAAAACATGGATCACTCCAAACACTTCTGAAAGGTGTAGTAACTCCCCACCCATGGCTATAAGGGTCCTGGATGGCTCTGATTGCTATTACTTGAATGTGCATCATTCCCAATGCTTCCACATTATAGAATTTGTGAAGTATCTGCAGAAGGTTTCAAATTAACTCCAAATTTCAAAGTGATATCCAGGGGGTATTGCATGAATTCATTAGGATTTGCTTTGAAGCAAAGACCTTCAGGCGTGAACCCCAGAGTTTCCTAAGCCTGAGTGAAGCTTTCAGAAACCAGTGCAAGCAGTTCAAAACAGTGGTATGACAATGCTCTAACATAAAAGTAAAACAGCACTGTAAAATGCAATCTTTCATACAAATCCAGACTAAACCCATGGAAATACAGCTGCTAATTGCAGCTGGTCAGAGCTGTCATAACTGCCTTTATGATATTTAGTGAGGCAACAAACTGTCTTTAAAAAACTACTGAGAAAGCAGTGGTAAGCATGACAATTAATTGTTTCCACTTCAATTAGATGAGGAAAACAAACACAGGAGACCCGTGGAAAATAAGCCTAGCATCCATCTTGGGAAGTTCAGCAGATAGCTTTTTGGAATGCTGCTGCCAAAATCCTTCTGACACAAAACTCTTCAGAGATCAGCTCTGCAAGCCTTGGCCAAGGAGGTTGCTACCTCTACCTCCTGCTGGGGATCAGACCAAGTCCAGAGGGTTGGCAACTGTGCTCATCAACTGCAGGGAAAGAACTGTGGTGTAGCCAGGCCTCCCCTCCTCCTGGCCCCTGTGAGCACTCCTTGCTCACTACTCCTGTTGGGGCCAGGTCTGTTTCCAGCTCCTCAGGAGAGCGCAGAAAGCCGCTTTGCTCCAGCTCAGCAAATAATCCACATTCCCTGGCCAGGCCTTGGCTCCTCTCACCAACGTCTGCAGCCGGCAGGACTGAGCCCAAGCTTGTTCATGGTGTGCAACACTTTGGCTTGAAAGTTGGCACCCTAATGTGCAGAGGATTTCTGGCACATGTGAGTGTGCACAGCAGAATCAGATTGGTGTTCCGAGAAATTGGACCAATCTCATCCCGGCAAAGCTAGTGGCAATTTTTGTAATTAATGCATTAGAAACAGCCCTCAGGAACTATGCTGAAATGTAATTTTCCATTAGCCTCCACAGGGCGGCAGTTGTACAATGTGACAATTATTCAAATATCACTTCATTGTAAAAATTACAGATTTAAGCTGTGTCATGGGTTTTGACATTTGATAAATTCATGATACTTTTTATTACATGTTCCTACTCAGGTGTTAATGTGCAAAGTCTCATAAAAGCAACAAAATACAATAAAACTTCTGACTTAAGATATTAATTAGGTGATTAAACTGTCACACAAGATTTGTTTGGCCTTTATAAATTAGTAACTCAACCCTCACAATTTATAAGCAGAACAAATAATAAAACAAAAGGCTTGGTTCACTAAAAAAAACACTAATGTTTTGCACAAGGCCAAAGCAGCCATGGAAAATTGATTTTCCGCAGCTTACTGAGTCTTGAATAGACACTGCTTTGTAAAAAAATTTTTATTGAGTGAAGCCAAAGCTTAGACCATTAGGAACAGTGTCTGTTTGCACCATTATTTCTAATGTCATCAACATCACATTTTAATCTCATGTATTAAAGTGGAAAGAGCTGAAAGATGTATTTGCATTTTATTACCAGGGTAAAAGAAGGGGATCTTCTGTGCTAGATCTTTAATAAAGATCTGTGCTAGATCTTTAATAAAATGTGGGCTGTTGGAAAAGGAAAATGATTATGCATTATTTCTCACAGGATGAACTGTGAGTAAAGAGCAGGTTCAAGGTAAAGTGAAGCAGCACTTTTTGTACAATGTCCCACTACAGAACTCATTATCATTGAACCTAAGGACAGCCAACACAGAAATGGTACTGGACAAATTTGGAGAACAGGACATTACACACAGCATTCCAGGTGCTGCCTGAGAAATCTCTTCACCAGTGATCAGGGGAAGCTGGGAAGCCCCAATCAGCATGGATTATCCTATCTTCAGAATTTGGCCTCACTGTGGGAAGCAGGTTGGACCACGGACCTCCTGAGGAAGCCTTCCAACTTGAATTATGGTACATCCCTCTGTCTGTGCCCTTGGTTTACACTGTTAACATCCTGGCTGGTATCAGAAAACATGAGGTCTACATGGATGATTTGAACTGGTATGGAAGATTTGAACTGGTATGGAAGATTTGAACTGGTATGGAAGATTTTATGCTGTGTTAATAAACAAAATTGTGTCACCTGATCCAAGATACATTAAAATCAGCAGTTTTCAGCAGCTTCTCTAGTCATTGAACTGGTCTAGGTGATTTTGCCAGGATTATCACAAAGAAATAAATCTTCAGCATACTCTACAGAGCTGAATAATAATTGCATAGAGACTGGGCAACCTGCATTTTACAACTGATACAATTACTGGTCTATGCAAGAACCACCAGCTGCTCACCCAGATCTTGGCAGAGACCTGATCTCATGGAGTCCCACAGTTTAAATCCAGACTTGCCACTTGTAATCACCTAATCTGATCTACTTTTCACAGGCCATTACCTTTGTACTGAGCTCAGTAACTTTGTGTTTGACTTAAATACATCTTCCAGCATGACATCCTGTCTTAATTTGAAAATGAGAGATGGGAAACCCATCTCTTCCCTTCATCATGTACTTCAATGATTAATCACTCTTTCTGTTAAAAATGGGCACAGAATTTCTAGCTTTAATTTGGCTGGTGACAGTTTCCAGCCATTGCTTTTGTAGTACTCGGAATTTTCTTATTGTGAATACGTTCACATATTTTAATGAGGTCATCTCTGAGTCTTGCTTTTAATTCACTGACATGCCAATTCCTTTATTTCTTATGGGATGAGGTATTTCTTACCACTCATGAACCATTTCAGTAGTTATTTCCCTTGCTCTTTTAAACCTTTGAACCATTTTAAACATATGAATATGAACTGGATACATTATTCCATTTCTCTGCAGAGAAGTAAGACCGCCACACTCCTATCAGGAATCTGTTTTTTAATGGGCATCCTACCACTGACTGGAGCATACAAACTGAATTTGTTTGGATGAAATAAAGTCATATTAGAAGACTGACAGTTACTCTATGAGTGAACTTTCTTATATTTAAAGGTTTAGTTGAGCATCCAAATTTCTGACTAAAGACAGCAAATTTCTTAGTGAAACTTGTTGGCTGTCAAACTGTGGCCTTTCAAAAGTCAGATTATCACCTGATTTCAGTTTCTGTAACTATAAAATTGGAACAAAATCTTGTTAACCCTGGCACACCAGGGAAAAAAATGTTTGCTGTAATACTGTCATAGCAATTCTGTTCTTCACCACTACTGAAATTTTCAAAGAATTATGCCACATTATTGGGAGTGTTCAAACTGCCGAAAAGAAGGCTCCAGGGAAACACTACAGCAGCCTTCCAGTACCCACAAAAGAAGAGGAGGGGGACTTTTTAAAAGGGCATGACATGATGGGACAAGGCGGAATGGCTTTAAACTGAAGGAAGGTAGACTTAGATTAGGTATTTGGAAGAAGTTCTTTACTGTGAGGGTGCTGAGGGTGCTCAGAGAAGTCATGGATGTCCCACCCCTGGAAGTATCAAAGGGCAGGCTGGATAGAGCTCTGAGCAACCTGGTCTACTGGAAGGTGTCCTTCTCCAGAAGAGGGGGGGGTTGGAACTAGGTCATCTTTTGGGTCCATTGTAGTCCAAACCATTCTATGAAAAAATAATTTTATTAAACAGTTCCTTCTTCTCCAAGAGCTATTCGAAGCAACTTCTTAGCCTGTAAAACCCCTATATCTGTAAGAAAAGCTTTTATCCTAGTGCTACAATGTTGAGATAGATGATTACTGAGGTAAAGAAAAAAGAGCATGGGCTGTACTGTGTTAGTTCAAACCCACTGAATTTTGCATACTTTTAGCTGACAAATCTCATTTTAGAATCACTGCTGCCATAATAGATGTTTAATAATGCCAATTTAAATGCATTACTGAATTGAAAAAAAAGAGCTCTCTAAATGTGCATTATTTACTTTAGAAATTATTCCTTTTTAGTGATAGGGATACATGGTTTCTCAGAAATGATGGATGCTGCATTCCTTTTGCTGTTCAGGATTATCATCCTTTCAGACAATTGAATTTCTTCCATTTGTAAAATCTATTACCAGCAGAAGGACTGCAAGTGAAAACCAGTGACTGGAATCAGAAGTGTTTTGGCAATACAGTGAATGAGTACTTCACTGACCCATATCAATACCCAGGAATCCCATTTTTTAAACAAATGAAAATGGTATTTACTTTGGCTTAGAAATTAGAATTCAAGCAATACCATGAAAAAGCTCACAAGGGATAAGAATTCATTATATTCATACAACATATTATGTAAAATACACTTTATCTTGGACCAGTTTGATGCTTTGATTTCTGGAATTGCACTAAAGGAATACAACCACATTAAATGTCTAAAGGCTGATTAACCAGAGAGACTGAAGAAAGCAATAGTAGGCTTAGCAACTTTATCCAAGGAGGTACTTTCTAGGCAGAATCTTCTTTAGGTCAGATTGAAGCAGCATTTCTTAGTAATCTAAGTGGGACTATTAAATTGATGCTAGTAGATATGAAATTACTAATAAAATTTGTGATTTCATAAATAATTATTTGCAGAATGATTCAGAGAAAGTAATAGTCCTTTCCAGACTTAAAAATTTATGAACTGATGACACTCTATTGATTGGAGCATTTACTGCACTTTCAATAGGTCTAATTAACAAAACTGCTCACAAAATTAAACATGGTACTTAGCAGGATGACACTATGGCCCAGTTCTTTGCAAACATCTCCACAGTCAAACACTTTCATCCTCATGGACTGGCCTAAGGAGGAGCTGACGGCTTGTCCTAGTGAAGCCAGAGTGTTTCTCATTAACTTCAATTATCTTATGCTTACCTACACATGAATATAAGGCTACCTAGAAGACATGTAAATAGCAGGATCTGACCCTTGATCAAACAACACTGCTAAAAATAAGATGTAAAAGAATACTTGGTTTGTTGCCTCTCTCATTTAACTTTAAATCATTACCATAGCATGGAATATGTGGAAAAATAATTTTTTGTTATTTTTAAAAATAATGTCCATTTGAATTTTAATATGTACTAATGCAAAGGTATAGATCCAGCAACAGGCAGTCTAACATAGCAGAGAACAACCACCTGAAAAGCAGAGTCTGAAAGGGATCTTCAGATCCCAGTGGAGACATGGCATGGCCTCTTAAAAGCAGCTATATTATGACAAGATAAGCTAATACAATTTTCGAACACGTTAAAAGAAATGAGCAAAACCAGAGAGGCAGTTTTTGTCTGTTGATGAGGTCATTTTAGAATAAGATGTTTCTACTACATTTTTTTTAAAGATGTTAAAAAACAAGGACAGAAATGGAATAAGAAGAGTCACAAAGCTAAGACTTCAGATCATTCCTTAAAGCAAGAAACTTCAGGGACCAAATCATCTTGGGTTTTCAGGAAAGCAACTGAAAAGAGACTGAAAACTAAAACAGAAAAAATAAAATCAGAAGATGGACTTCAGAGGCAGAGAAATTCAGCTGCTAAACTGGAAGTTTTCACCTAATGTGTTTTTCCATGTTTGGTTATTACAATGGCTATGTACCATGGAGCCATTGACAAAGATGGACAGCTTTTTCCTCTTATTTTTCTTTTCTGTCTGAAGTTCTTACATTACTTGAATCTAATAACATTTGACTGAATAGGAAATCAGAGGTAAGTCAGGAATTTTTCAGCCCTAGAAAAGATAAAAGTGAGTTACAGCTTTAATTGGCCATTGAATTAGCTCATATGAATAATAGCTCACGGTCTTTTCAAGTTCTGTAGCTTAATAAGACTCCCTTTTATTTCTTTATCTGAAGATTTACTGGAAAATATTCTTTTCTTCTGAACTTAGTGATTACATTCAAACTTCAGACATGAAAAAAGAAATAGCTGTGCAAAGCAAAAAACATAAGTAGCATACATAAGCTGCTGGGAACAGAGGTTTATTACCACCTTCTACGTGTCTTGCTACAGGACAAAAACTGACAGGGCACATTGTGACATGGGATTGCACCAGACAGGCTGTGCAGGGCTGCATATAAAAATATGAAAAGACAAAAGGGTACAGACAGATATGCCCCAGACAGCAGAACTATCACCCATGCCACAGAGGTGGAACTCAGGTGGTACATTGGCTTTTGTAAGTTCAGAGCTGAACTAACAAACATAGGAGAAATTCTAGGCCGCTCAAAAACTAAATTCCCATTGAGCCCCATACCTACAGTGCCCACAGACAGACACTAACAAAAAAACACCTTGTTTGGCTTTACTAAGCTATGGCTTTAATAATCAAAACAAAAGGTCAGTAAAGGAAACCATTCTTTATTCTCTATCGTGAGTTACTAAGTCTGTAACTCGCTGCCTGCATAACTCTTCCTAAAACACCATTTTCCTTGCAAACAGTAACATTAAACATGTTTCGTTAATCTCCGACCAGTCACAAGCTGTAAATGCATTTCCACTATTTTCCATGACACAAATTAAACATCTACCTAAGTACTATTCATTCTTAGGGTACCCAACGACATTACTCAGAAGCAGTGACTCTATGGGACATAGTTTGGAGTAAGTTTCCATGAGAGACAGGAACTCCAAAAAACAAAAAAATTCAAAAGCTCCACTACCTTCTACCCTCAGCATAAAGTGCACTCATGAACCCTACACATTCAAAATAGGAGTATAGCCATTAATGTACACATCACAAACCTGAAGCTCCATACTATCCAAACAAGCGACCCTGCCTAGAGAAAGAAAGAAGCACATGGGTCATCAGTAGACCTTTTAATCCCCCTCCTGGAAATCTACCCAGTACAAGGGTGATAATAACTTCCTGTATCTATGTCACAGTCTTTAACTGCTATTTTTGCATATAACCATGATGCTATATTCACCAAACAGTTAATCAATACTTTGCTTTCACCTCATAATTCACTGTGTGGCCATGCTTTGTTCACTGCCCATTATTCAATTGCCTTATGATGCCAGAAATATTAATTTCCTCCAGAGCTTCTCAATGCTGCTCATCACTTCAACATCAGAGTGCTGCACAAATTCAAATTAATTCACAAATATTCACAGCAGCAAAGAAAAGGTACTACTGCTGCTTAAAATACAGGGCAAGGAGGTACAAAATAATTAAAGGGAGAGGTATTTCTGATTTTATATCTTACTTCTGAGACATTACAGATGAAATTTAAAATTATTTTAAAATATTTCAAACACAGACATTGCAACATCACTTGCAGGTGTGATTGCTGAGAAAATTGGATTTAGGGCTCTAAAAGGGGTCATTAAAAATTAGATAATTAGAAACTATTACACCATTAGAGGTTCCACACAGAACTGGTTTAAGTGTCTATATTAGCACTACATAGAAAAGTATCTTTTGTGCAACAGTGCATTATTACAGTTGCATGACCTTTCTTTCCCCTCCCATTGTTCATTATTGACTTCCCAGCTCAGGCAATAAATGAAGCAGGAGACACAGGGGCATCACTCGTCCCTCCTGCACAGCCCCAGTACAGCCCCAGAGCAGGTCCATCCTGCACAGAGGCAGAAATCCTGCATAAATACAGCATGTGATCACCCATGTATAATAAGGGGACCAAATTAAGGTTGCCAAGCAACCACTTCCCCACATTATGCCACAAATCCCTGCTCTTCATCTCTTCAGCAAACACATGCCATGCCCTGTCTCACAACCCAACTCTCCCTTGTCTGCTTCTGTGACCCTAATTACCCATTCTCCCAAAGGCTTCTTCATTGCAGTTTCTTTGTCCAGCCAGTACCCATTTTCTCTCATTATTCCAGTTGTTACCCTGTCTGTCTGTTCTTCATAATTAGCATTTTGTTCATTGCATTTTCCTCTTTCCCTGACCAGCTCTCTGTCCACTAACATTGCTAAAAAAAAAGAAAAAAAAAAAAAGGGGGGGGGGGCAGAAACACTAAAAATATCAGATTAAGGTAATGAAGTCTGGCAAAGCTGTAAGCAAAAACAGTTGTTAAATGAAACTTCCTGTAAACATTTTAATGTACGAAGAGCAAGACTAGAACTAAAAAAGTTCTCTTACGCTTCATTCTCAAAGTGATTTTCTGCTGCTGTTTCCTTCTAAGTGTGAATTTCACACTAAGATTTCAGCTAATATCTTCAAAGTCTGTTTTATCTAACCTCAGCATATTTTTAATTTACCATCATCTGTTGTTTTGTACACTAAATCACTAAGTCAAAATAAATTTTAGTTGCGGAAAGAGTAGAGGATGTGCCTGGTATCAAGAACCATATCTTTATTTGACAGCCAGCAACAATGTAACACTTACCAGTCCTAAAACAAATGTATCTATGAATATGCCTGACGACATAGAGAAAAATGGTGTAGAATACACTTGAAGCAGCAAAAGGTCTGTTGGTCTTCTCCAAGGCATGTGAGAAAAAGCCATGATGAAACAGCTGATAACCAGCCAACAGTAATAAGAAATTTAGTCAATCCAAAGAAGACGTAAAATACCTCAGTACTTTCTCGCAGCGAGCAGTAAGGGAGGCAGAGCAAAGTGAATTAGGCACTTTACAGCATGATTTTGCTGCTGACTTCACCTAACATGAGGCATTTTGCTGTTCAGAAAATTACAGTAAAGAAAGAAAACCAGAACCATGTCAGGATATAACTCATTTGGATAGGACACTCAGAGAACACTTTCCAACTAGGCCTCCTGGTCTTGGAATTACATGTGATTTAGGTCTGCTGAATATTGACATCAGCATTTCTGTTTTTCTGTGAAAATTTCACTCTGAACCTCTGAGGTGCAGCACATGGTGTGGTTCCCCATAAGCCTAATCTAACTCCTTCTGTATCATCTATTTCTCCCATTCTAAAAGTATAGTTGGATCCAGTATTCTTCCCTCCATTAACTTTTACTTTAAAGAGGGAATGACCATATGATTCTAGGGCTGAAAGAATACTTAGCATCCCACATCAAGATAAACATAACAGGTCTTGGTAGGACACATGCTCAATATAAACAAAAGAAGGTGCTTCTTCCCATAGCAAGGAGCTGCTCTGTGGAGCAGATTTCCATGAGATACTGTGGATACCACAGAAGGAAAAAGATTGGTCAAGGGTTACTGAGTACCAAAATTGTATTAGGCTCAGGCATTCCTGAAAGCAGTCAGTACCTGGAATGGTCCCTAGGGAAGCTCTTCATGTGCTTTTCCTACTGTCAGCCTTCCCCCAGAGTTCACCTGCAGCCAGTGATGACAAAAAGAAGCTGCACTTCCAGAGGGTAGGTAACTAGATGTTTAGAGATTAGATGAAGGCCTCAAAGTGCATATACTGACAGAATAACAGGAGCTTGCCCTTTGGTGTTCCTCCTTGGCCTGGGCTTGTGGCTGCTCTTCCTATATGGTTTCCCATTTCAAAGACAAGTGTCAGCTCATCCCTTTACAAAAATAAAAAACACGACTTTATCTGTGAAGAGTGAACTGAAGAAGAAAGAAATTAAGGATTAAAAAAAAATTAAAAGCAAGGGAATATGGAAGTGGAAGCAAGAAGGCAGGGGAGAGTCAAAGAATTACAAATGTAAGGATTCACATGTAGATATCAGGCTGACAGCACTTCTGTGAGCACACTGAACACATGCAAGGATGTGGGGAGGCTGCCCAGTCGTGGCTAACACAAAGATGGGTCAGGATGAGAAAACCAAAACAGTTCCACAGGCCCTGGGATTCCCCTCCAAGCTGTCCTGTCCAAGAGCTGATGATGAAGGGTTCATCCAAGGTGAGAATGTCACTGACTAGGAAATTCTGCTGTCTGGCAGAGCCTTGGAAGGGGAGGATATGCAATTTGCAGTCTACTGGATAGATGGCCCCTTGGTTTAATTCCACACAAGAGTTCTCAGGGTCTCGAGCACATGCTATCCTCATTCAGAATTATGTAATCGGTTTCCACCTCAATTTTCCCAGTCTTTGCCCACTAGGCCTAAGGTTTATGTGTATTTGGCACAGTGCAGATCTAGCTGCAACCAAGTCACTCCATGTGGCCTTACACAGCTCTAGCTCACATCTCATGGACAAGGTTGTTGAGGGAAATCTCATTATGTACAATACCAGTGCTAGCATTAAGCCATTGCTTACAGATTTCTATGAAAATAAGAAAAAAAAAGCAGTAAATCCACAAATGCCACAATACCATTATTCAGCTCCCTCACAGTGGTCCTGAATGCTGCTGAAAGGAGCACTCTGTGCAGCCGTGCAAGGATAAAAGCCTCCATGAAACCAGGCGAGCTCTAAAGCTGCCTCACTCCAACATGTGTGTGGAACAAGCAGCAACCCAAATCACTAATGGTGATATTGTTTGCAGCTGGCTTAGCAAGCAGCTACCAAGCTTCTTTACAAGATGATTTTTAGATAGGCTGTGCTCAGCAAAAAAAAAGCACCATTTCAGAAGCAGAGAAATGCTAATGGGAGTGTAACAGTACTGCTTCATAGAGTGAATGTTACATAGGGAAATGAAAGGATAAGAAAGATACAATTCAAGAAGAAAATGGTCACCATGCTTCAGATACAAGACACAGTCATACATACATATATATCTCTGCTCTTTCTTTCTCCCTGTGTTTTCAGTAGGCAGCTAATCTTTTCATCTGCTTGGTATATTTATACAGTTCTACAGAAAATTTCAGAAAAAGTTACCAAAAATTCCCAAATGTTAAAACGATTATGAAAATCACACATGCATATATTTGTAGTCTTCTCTCTCTAAATTTCACATTAAAATATGCTTGCTTATCTGCTTACTGAAACACAAACTATGCTAACACCTTCTAATCTGTGGTTAACCTGCTGTGAAGAAGCAAGACAAAAGATTTTTTCACCCATATTAGGAAAATCTTCTGGCAAACATTCTTGCAAGAAAATCTTTATTGTACCCATGCTTTCAAGGACACAGAGAACTGTGTCAAGGTTCTTTTCTATGAGAACAAAATGAAAATAAAAAATCAAATAGTGCTCAAAAAAGGGAGTACTATCCATCTTGTTATGTATGTAGAGAGAAAAAAATAGCAAGGGACTGTATAATCTAAAACTCTATCATTATATAAATGCATTGGAAAAGTAATTAAGATTGCATAGGCACCATTCTTCTTTGAGTTTTGAAGATTTCATTGTACAGTCTGAACAATATCTTTTATCATAAGTTTTGGTGAGGATGTGAAAGGAACAGAGATGTAAACAAACTAATAATGAACTAATTACTAACAAATTTTCTAAAAATTTCATAGACACAAAGAGAAATCACTCTTGAAGGCCTAAAGAAGGAAAGTGAAAGTGAAGTGAAAAAATGGAAAAAAATCAACTCCTCTAAATAAGGTCCATTACATTTCCTAATGACAAAGGCTCAGTGTAAACAATTCTCCCAAAATTCTGTAGGAAAAAAGCTGACTTTTCAGGTTATTTAAGAAAACTAAACAAGGTGGCAAAGCCTCCCAGCCTATGCAGTAGAAACACATAGCACAGGCAGAGAAAAAGAGATTCATGACCTATTCCCATCTCTGTGATTCACATTTCAATGCCAATGCAGTTCATTTACTTAGCAGTAATTGTCTTCAAAGTGCTGCACAAACATTTTTCTTTCCGGTACCACCCCCCTTTCTCCCTTGTCTGCAATAGGGTAAAAAAGTAAAATCTTTCCTAACAAATGGAAAAAGAACAAACAGGGAAAATGAACAAATGGTTTTCAATAATCTGGCCATGGCCAGATAAATGTCCAACAAAAACGGGATGAAAGCCACAGTTACGCCCTACTGCTATGTAGAAGCAATTCAGGGGTGTTTTACTCAGTAGCACATCCTTACAGGCTGTACAGCCACAGACCTGGAGGTAGCCTGGCCTGCAAATGCATTTTAATGTCAATCAAGAAAAGTCCCAAACTGTGAAAGAAAATAAGTCCTAGCCTTGCTAGGACATGCTGGAGTTTAATTTATGCTCCCGTAAAATTTATGTGAAACACAACACGAAAAAGTGGCAGTCAGTGGAACAGAAATGATGTATGAGGTGTCTGGTAACTGCTCCTGTACATGCCAAGATGTGACATGACAGTGATTGCCAAGCAATTTCTTGCACCGCTTTCTCGGCACTCCCCGCCCCAGGAGCCCGGGAACTGCATCCTGGGGGAGACCCGAACTGTCATCGTCTGCGTCTCACGTCCCCCAGGCCCGACAATCAGCGCCGGCTCCCTCGGAAAGGGCTGCGGGGAGTCCCGGTCCCGGCCTGGGGCACCCGGGGATCGGGCGGAGGCGCCGTTCCCGGCGGCGAACGGAGCGGGGAAGCGCTGCTGCCACTGCGGCGGCAGCAGGGAACCGGGAAGGGAGGTCCCTCCCGCAAGGGCGGGGGAACCTTCCCACTCTGCCGGCCGCCCGTGCCGCCGCTTTAGCTCGGAGAACAGGAAAATCAACTAAATAGAAGAGACAGACGCCGGGGCGGGTTCGCTGCCTGCTGGGCGTGCCGGGCGGGGGATGGGGAACCGAGCATAGATGCTCTGTGTCAGCGCAGCCCCCGTGTCACGTCCCTCCCCGGGCAGCTGAGCCCTGCCGAGCCACGCCAAGCCGAGCGCCGGTGCCGCCCCGTGCCGGGAAAGCACGAGGGAGACGGGGAGCGGCGGGGCCGGCAGCGGGACCCTCACCATTCCTCGGGGCCAGGGTCAGCCGCACCTACCCCTGCCTGCCCCCTCCTCGTCCGTCCCTGCCGCCCTGCCTGTCTCCCGCCCCCCGTCCGGCCCCTCCTTGCCTGCCCGGCCCCCATCCCGGCCCGCCGGGGCTGCAGCGGCCCCGGGAGCGCCGCCGCCTCCAGCACCACGGAGAGCGCCCGGGCACGCCCGGCCCGCCCCGCCCGCGGAGGGACCACCCTGCCTGGGCAGGGAGGCTCGGCGGGTCCTTTGGATGGGGCGAGGTCGCCCTGTATGCGCAGCACTGCGTCGTTGCTCACCATTTCCTTTCGGGAATAAGCTCCTCTCACTACAGACATCCAGTCGCAATCCTGTCCCATGCTCACCAACGCCCCTACGCAGCCACAGAGCCGAAGGCCCAGAAGTGAAACACCCCAGAAAGCTATGGGGTCCCGGGGCTGCCCTTCTGCTTTCCCCGCGGGCAGGGCCTCTAAGGAGGGTAGATCGGCCCTGCATCCCGACACACCTGTTCTCATTCTCTCTGCCTGTACCTCGGCAGGGAGCCATCACGGCGTCTGCCCCGCCTCAGCTCACACGCTGGTGTCTGTGCACTGGGATGCTTCTGTCCCCAGACTCACTTCTAGACTTTACTATTCTCATTTAAAGAAAAAAACCTAGTTTAGTTTTTAGTGTCATCATTGGTGTCTCAAAAGAGAAAGCTAGCCTTATGCCTCCAGGTGATGCTTCATTCAAAGGTGCTCTTCACTGATTTCAAGGAAGTTTGAGAAGCATAGAATGGTGGGTTACCTGTCCCAGGGAAGCACACACAATGAGAGCATCGCAGTTAGTGATGGCACGCAGTGTGGGCTGTGCAGCGGCAAACAGCCCCACACAAGGAAGAACAATGGTGCCAACGCCCTGCTTTTCCCACCCACCCATACACACACCACGAAACATTTACAAGCAGTGTCCTCCAAATTGCAAGCTGAAAATTTGCCCTGTGCCCTATCTGTCTGGAAGCAGGGTAGCAGTCTGGTATCCCTGAAAGCTCTTAACAGTAAGGCTGGTAATCCCCTGGGAGAGGTAAATGAGCTCCAGCTGGATAGTCAGACAAGAAGGTAAAGGTGGAGCATCCTTCTCTTTGTGCCAAGGTCTTGGATACTGGCTCCTCTAGGCCAGCAACAGCTTCCAGGCCTACAAGGTGTCCAAACAGGTCCCATCACTGCCATGTTTCTAGCAATGTTTCAATTAACCTCCACCACATTTGTTTAGTGGCTGCCAGTTATGTTACTGGCTTTCTTCTTGCCAGGGATAGAGAATTCTTAAAATCAGCGTAGGGAATTCTTAGAATGTGTCCATCCCCTTTCATGTAATGACCATGTCAGATCCCATCGTGCACACTTTATCAAGGGAATCAAGCTCACATCTTCCTGGTGATTCTTACCAAAGTGAATCAGGGAAGTAGTTACTGACTTGTGTACACATTTGTCCTGTTCTGGGATTTCCAGAGTCCTTTGAGAGCATAAGCAGGTCCAGCTGCCATTTCACAAGGTTAAGAAAAGTTTGACATGACCAAGGTTAGGTCTGGGGACAGTAAAACAGGTATTAAAATGCAGAAATATTCAGTATAAAACTATTTTATAGGATATCTGTGTATCCTTGCAGGAGGCAAAAATAATCTGAAATCATTTTACTGAAATGGTCTAGGAAATCCCTTGCAATGGTCCCTCTTCTTGTTGTATCTTTGGAATGAAATATGTTAAAATGAATTTGTGCATGTTTTACAGGTAGCAACAGCAGAGCCTTCAACACCAATAGGCTTTTTTCATGTAAGACATAAAACATTTGACATGGAATGTACTATTAATGCCAGACCGAGGGGGGAGAAGCATCCACGGACTGATTTCCATTTCAAACTGCATTCTGGCACTTTGTACTCCAGCACCATTGGTGGATCAATATTTAATGCCCGGAGATTCTGGCTCTGCAGGAGTCATGTCAGGGGACCTCTCGAGCCAATCTGCTTGGGTAGAGGAGTGATAATTATTCATGGGCTCCTGCCTCTTGCTCCTTCTCTTGCACAGCCCCACTCTGCTGACTCAGTGCCTTATTCAGTCTTCTCTCCCTCTCTCCACTGCTGTAGCTGGACCCCTTTGCCTTCACCGCCTCTGAGAGCTGCACATCCCAGCATGGCTAAAACAGCAATGGGTAAGAAAATGCCTCTCTTTTCCTTCAGCCAGCACTACGGCCACTGTCTCCTAGGTCTGCTACCTACACTGGGTGTTCTTCTCACTGCCTCAAAAGTTTAGGAAAAAAAAAAAAAGAATCAAGAGAACGCTGAACATATTTTTTTTATTTCATTGATCAGAGAAAAAAAAAGGAG
>VXBN01012748.1:899913-948820 GCA_013397395.1 Sinosuthora webbiana | reverse complement strand
CCCCCGCAGGAGCCGCGCCCTGCCGCCGCGGCGCGCCGCCCGCGCCGCCCCCAGCCCGCCCCGGGAGCGGCCGAACGGGGCGCGGCTCCTCCGCCCTTCCCCCGGCCCCGGGGGGCTCCCGGGTCCTGGGGAGCCCGTTCCCCAGGCGTCCCTGTTGGTCCTGCTGGTCCTGGCAGGAGCGAAGGGCGGTAGCCCGGCACTGGTCCCTTTGTTCGAGGGAGGCTGCTGGGTAGGGTGGGCGAAGAAATCCCAGTGGGTGTGGAAGAAGGAAAGGGAGAACAAGTCTTAGGGTCGGGCTGCTGAAAGCGTCCAGACCCTAACGCTCCTTAGGGTTGTTTTCGATGGTTTCGGGGGTTTTGGCATTTTTTTGTTTTTTTTTGTTTGTTTGTTTTTTGGGTTTTTTAAGAGGAATAAGGCTGGACCTGCATTTGACGCATTCAAATTCAAGTTTTCACAATCATTCACCATTAATGTCGTGCACACGCAAATCGTACAAAATGAGGATGGGGTGCTCCCAACACAATTAGTGTCCTCCCCAAGAAGCAAATCCTGTTCAAATTTTCTTTTGTACAGATTCTTATTATCACTCTTCATCGCGTTGCACGAAGTTACACCTCCCGGCACCGGCTGAAACCGATGCGTTACACCCAAGCATTTATCTGAATGCTGATGTTCCGCTCCCAAGGAACAATTGGTGTGGATTGAAAGCATTCTAGCCCGGCTGTCGCACCCTTGGGAACAAGGCATGAGACAGCTGTAGATGCAAATTAGAGGAGGGAAGTGAGGGCTGTGGGAGCCTGGCCAGCCCTGCAGTGCCGAGCACGCCGTCCCCTCCCCACTGCAGCAATCCGGTAATCAGTATTGATAATTTGTAGTCGGTCAGGCACCTAGCGCTGCAGAAGGCCTGTTAGGAATTCTGTCACAAGGGAAGGAAGGGCTCCTCAGCCTGGTGTTAATGATCTCGCAGCACACAAATATAAAGATTTCTGCGGCAAGATTGATGCCAGGAATCATTAGGTTTACCAGAGACTGAGGGGCTGTGTGGCGCCTGTTTGTCTGTTAATCCCTGGTTAACGAGCCACCTACACCAGCAATAAAAAGCCGTGCAGCCACCTAGCTCCAGTTTCCAAAAATGCTAATTACAACAACATTCAATTAGAAAATTAAAGTTACTTTATTAAAAGCATCTTCCATCTTTAAACTCACAAAGCTTAAAGGATTCTCCTCCCAGTTTCTTTTAACTATATTCTTCCTTGTTATAGTTATAAATGTAGTAAATTTGTATCTAGACAGCCTATTACAATAAACCACTTTATTTCAAGAGTTACAACAAAGCAACAAATTTTATTTTCCTGTGGAAAGCCAGATGCATTCTCAGTAAAGCACATTTCCAGTTAGGGCCAAATGAGCTACGTGTGTTCTGTACTCAAACTTTACCCAGTAGAACACTGAAAGAACTACAGAGTGTCTGATTTTTTCCCCTGTTGAACCCCAGATTTTGCAAAGTGGCAATAAAGGCTAGCTACCACTGAAGCCAGCAAAACATTTCTAATCAGCTTAACCCAGCTCACTATTATGTTTCTGGCCCTGGTCCAGCAAGGCACTTAATCAGGTGTCTGAGCATGTGAATAGTCCTACTGGCTTCGGACAGAACTCTTCACATAACTCGGGTTAGACAGATGCTAAATAACCTTGAACAAGCCTGTGTTTATATTCTGCCACAGAAAGCAAAATTAGGCCTAATTTTCTATTAGGCTCTGTAAAAGAAAAGGTTTTCAGGGAAAGCTTCTTTTACTTACATAGGAATTTTAACAGCTGCAAGAACTTCTGGAGATCATTATACTCTGAATGCTCACAAGATTCCTCTTTCTCTTTAGTTTACATAGTATATGAATGATGCATTCCACACAAGCATCTTTGGGGTTGTTTGTTTTGTTTTGTTTTGTTTTGAAGTGTGTCTTTTTTTGAAATTCCATGTAACATGACTGCACAGAAATTCTGGGGGCTTCTAAATTTCATCCTCCCCCTGACACCATCTTCCACATGAAATATGTGTTGGATAGAGGGACTTCTTCATGCCTTAAGCTCCCAAGCAAACAGGACTGTGTATTACATAAATCAGGGCCTTTGCAGGTAGGGTCACTACAGATCAATCAGGCCACATATCCGGTTTGATAAACTTACTTAGGGTAAGGTTCACAGATAGCAATGTGAAGGTGAAGTAGTCTGTGATGCCACTGAAACTAAAAAAGTGTTAGAAACTATTATTTCATTGTTTCATTGTGATGCTTTATTTACAGAGTATTTATTATTCCAACATCTTCAGACAACCATCATACAGAAAATCTCGGTCCCAATTATGGCTCTGGTTTATTTTATAGGAAGTTGTTTAACAGAAATACATGGAGCATGTGTTAATAGTGAGTTACAGAAATGTTTTAATGTCAACTCCTTTTGAGATAGTCAGGAACACTGTAAGGTGATAAATGGGTGGGATTATGAGGGTACAGGAATTCAGGCAGCCCCATGCTCCCTCTTTCATATATCTGAGAAAGACTGATTAAACCATTGTGGAAGTGCTTCAGAGTTGCTCTTCTACTTTGTCATTCACATTTTAGTTATAAGCTCAGACCTCGATAGTTAGCTTGATGGATGCAAGGCCCCTGCTAAGTTTTTCTATTAACATACATTATTGTTTTATCTGGTATGTAACAAACATATGAAGTCTTAAATAAGTGCATGGTTGTTGAGTTTAACTGGTTCCATTATTTTAATAAGCTGCCTTTTTTACTGAAAAGGGGTAAGAATTTTGCTTTTGATCTACCACTACACTTAAACAATTGCTTGATCGTCAACAATTGCACATGAATAGTCATCTGAATATCAGTGGCAATGACAGGCTTCAAGTTAAACAACATATGGCAAAGCACCAGGCTGAATTTGGACTGAACACACTTCTTCCCAGATTATTCAGTGTTTAGCTGAAGGTTTTAACCTTCCCCTTTTATAATTAAATGAATGCACGTCAGCTCTGAATTATTTCTGTCAGAAAATTACATGTCTGTAAATAGGAAATTACTTTAAGAGAAGAATGAACATGGGCAAGAATCAGAAAGTTATTTATTGTATCATAATGTTGGCAGAAATGTGATTTGACTGAGATACCACTATTCCAAATTTTTTGAAGAATTAGGAGAAGAAATCACAGAATAAGCTGAGTTGGAAGAAACCCATCAGGGTCACTGAGTCCAGCTTCTGGCCCTGCACAGGACCATCCCCAGGAGTCACACCATGTGCCTGAGAGCATTGTCCAAACATTTCTTGAACTCTGTCAGGCTGATGCTGTGAGCGCTTCCCTGGGGAGCCTGTTCCAGTGCCCAAACACCCTCTGGGGAAAAAAAAAACTTTTTCCTAATATCACTTTGATGTGATAAGGAAACTGAAGTGATAACATTTCAGTTAGTGTACTTTTTCTGAGAACTTTTATTACTGAGCTAAATGTTGGTAAGTAAAATCCACTAAAGAATTGAGGTTAACATCTATTCACATTCTTTTCTTAGTTTTTAAAGACTGGATTACTCTTCCTGCTATTGAGAATTAAGGCAGGGATAATTTTAAAAACAGTCCATATGGCTAAGGATTTATACTGCCTCATAGCAGTTCTTTACTTACCCTGTGAGGTGTACAGACAGGAGGGATGGAACGTCATCTATTCCATTTTTCTTATGGAAGATACCCCATAACATGTTGAGGAAATAAAAATAAAATTCAGCAGCTTGAACACTTCCAAAATGTTCTCTCACCTCCACCTCCATTGCCATCACCTCTTTGTTCCAATATAAGCTCTAGTTAGACTAAAAACTTCCCTGCTTAATAATGTATTCCTGTAATTCATTCACATAGATTTTGTGAATTTGAATTTTCTTTAATTTATCTCTGGGGACTGGATTTTTTTTTTACTATTTTTACTAGCATTTGTCCTACAATAGTCATTTCTCTAGGTCTCATTTTGCACACCTATTTTTTACTATATTTTTTAGATACTTTATATATATGTGTGTATATTTCTATATTTATATTTATACTTTATTATATGCACTGTGTAATCTAACCTTATGGTTAGATTTATCTCAGATGACATTTATATTAATTTCTTTAGAAAAGGATTCTCCATTTTCAAATTAATAGCATTAATTTGAAAAAAAACCTCATTACAAAAGAGAGATGGGAGACTCACATTCAGCAATATATTTAGACAGTGTTTTAGCCTTCAAAGACTATACAATATTAACTAATTAATTCACTTAATTGCTTGCAGTGAGAAGTCAGCAGTATTTTGTAGTCTAAAACACAGAGAGCAGAAGGTTCCCGTGACAGATAAGTCTGGGCAATACTTGACCTGTGCAGCATTTTCATGTAGGTCTAATTTAACCACCTTATTAGTTCACAGACAAAAAAAAAAAAAACAGAGATGCTCAGCACTCCTGAAAAATATCAAGCCTTAGGAGTCCTAAAGTAGGTATCCGAAAATGGTGTCACACCGCATAATTGATAGAGTTGGAAAATTGACTCACTAAAAGCTTTGCTAAAGCTGGTACAGCAAAAAAGCTGAGCATGAGGGACTGAGGGTGGCAGCTGGCCCTGTGACCGGTGGGCAACATCACTGAAAGTGAATACTCCAGCAAGCCTTCTCACAGGCTAGACAGAGGGAGTGAAAATTTGCCTTTCAACTTAGGGTATCAGGCTTCAAAGCCCTTTATCCTGGCACTCTCAGTAGTCCTGCCCAAGAGGACTAGCAAATGGTGCATCATGAGGCAGCAGCTTGCCTGCCTCTGAAGTAAATACCTTCCAAAAATCCTCTGTCAGTTCTCCATACCAGTCACCTTTATAAACAAAAACTATTGCCCTCCCCAGGTGGCTTGTAGAGAACATGTCGTCTTCAGCATTTATCCATAAAATGGATGACAGATGAACCAACTTTACAAATGAGTCTTACCTCACAGGAGCCAATGGAGCACAGCCACTGGCCTCAGCATAATCAGCTGATCTTTAGCTTATGGGGACACAGAAACTGGCAGCTGGCTGGGAGGAATGGCTGCTATTCACAATTCTTTCTAGGCTATACACAACCCTCACACTATTCTATGCATACAGTCTGAGGTGGTGTTGGTTTTCATTCAGCTTAAAAGTACTATTGATCCCACTTGGAAGGGTGGGTCCCCATGGGGAATCTCAACCAGCAATTCTACCTGGGACAGGTATCCTGATCCTGCAAGGTGCTGGGTACCCAGGACTGCAGTGCAGAATTCCTCTAGTTGCTCAGGACTTTTCAAAAATGGGCAAAAATTGCTGTGGAGACCTCAATCCACATCAACCTACGTCCTGAGTCCAAAAAAAAATGGATTGATGCAGAAATGTTGGCTCCTAGGAACTAGATACGTATCGTGTGTCTGACAAATACCAATATATAAAGCTGATCTGAAATGATTTCATTTTCTCTTCCACTTATGTTTTTCTTTTTCCTGTCTGCTAATACATAATTTAACCAATGAAGTGAATTTAAGCTATTTCTGCCCGGATGTGCAGTTAAACTGATGCACAGCATCTGCACAAAACATTAGGCTTTGCTGAATATATTCAGAAATGTTATTTTTCTAAGTTATAGCTTCAAATCCAAGCAGTTCATAAATAAATTATGATTTATGCATTCATTCTAATATACAAAACCTATCACTGTTGTAGCAGTTGTTGTGTGGAGAAGTTGTGATCAGACAACAATCACAAGTTCACAGACACAATCACAAAAATGGGATTAATAGGAGTTTTCACCAATTTTGCCCTAAGCAGGTAGTTTAGTTTAGAGAGACTACTGAGGATAGGGTTAGTAAAGCACCTGTGGTGGGATACAGGCATGGCTGTACCTTCACAGCACACGGGGAGATGTCAGCACCTCTTGCTATGGTCAAGGTCTGCTCAGAGTGAATGTACTCATAGTTCAATGACCCAGAGGAAAATGCAGGGACGAATGGTGAGACTTCAGCTGTCCCTTGGACACTTGACAGACAGCCTTAGGGAAGCCCTGGCTTGGTCTCTTCCATTGTGGTGGGTGAGAAAAGGATGTGGCAATGGGTGCACTCCTGCCCCTGAGCCAAACAGCTGGTGGTTGGCCTCCAGGTGTGGTGCTGGGATGTGGTGGCCCTTGTCCCTGTGTGTCCCCACAGAATACCAGAGCCATTGAGCTGTGTCTTCTTTCCACTCTCCCATGGGAAGAACATCATGCTAGAGAGAGGACAAGAGAGAACTCAGGAGGGAGGATGACCTACACCTCGGAGCTGGGGATCCCAGGAGAATCACTAGATTTTGCTTGACATGGCAAAATAGAAACAGTTGTGGAAGCAGAAAATAGAACCTGAGTTCCTTTGGGTGACAATTAGGACACTTTGACTTGAATGGAAATTTTGAGAGTTTGACACCAGCTCTGGCATTTCCCAGTCAAAGGTGTCACTGTAGGCAGTTGCTCCAACAGGCAGGAGTAAGACAGCCAGCAGCGTTCCTCCTCAGCTGCATTTTAAAGGAAAACTGTGGCTTGCTCCTCTGTTATCAAGAACCCTGTGCTACCTATGTGTGCCACATGCTCCCAGAACACAGGCTACACAGGTTTCTTCAGAAGAACGGCTGTGAGCTGGAAGAACATGCAATTCCCAATGTTAGTGGCTTAAGCATTTCAAGTCTGAGCTATCCTTGCTTGTCCAAAGTTTAGCACCCTACAATGCACACCGATTTAAAGAGGACAAATTGTGTTTTTCTGTATTCTCATGACTTCTCCTCATCTGTGTAGGAATTTCTAGGATCCAGATTTTCTATTTAGAAATCTGAGTTTTCTTAAGCATCATTTTAGGCATCTAGTTCCTTTATTGGATTTGTAGGTTAATCATTTTATGACCTGACTTTCTCCTCTTTAAGGTAGGGATAATCTTGGGTACTTACCTCAGAGCTGGGATGTGAGGTTATGTTCCATACTGCATGGAAACGTGTAGCCGTGCTCTGATGCTATAGAAGTTGCCAAAATCCATACTGATCAGATTAACAAATAGAGCAACTTAGCTGCTAAAGCTGTATTACCATTCTGTGCTTTTCAGGTACTTTTTTATAATCCCTAGGGAATTTCTTAGGTAAAGAAAAAATAATGATGTGTGTATTTTATGCTACCAAAGTCACAGGGTTCTACAAATTGAGAATATACTCTAAGCTAAGGTACACTCTACCTGAAGGTAGATGAAGCATCTTTTAATGCTTAAGGGTTTTACATTTAAATATATTTCCTAGTCACTAAGTAGCTCTAACTTTTGATTATGATGCTATTTTTGATGCTTTCAAAATTACTGAAAACACAGATTGTCTTTTTGGACTAAGATTTGTGATATATATGTTTAAAATCATCCTCTGGTTTCCAGTAAGATGACTCTGGATGTCATTTCATTGGCAGAGCTCCCTGAAGTGACTAATATCATCACAGTTATTATTTTTTCTTTTTCAAAAGACTGTGGAGACCACAGCCAAGTCAAAAATGCACAAAAAAAATTTAGCAACTTTGCTATATGGAATTGTAGCAAAATTACTTTTTTTGGTTTACTAGTATTTTTGTGCTGCAAGTCCTCCAGTTACCTGAATGGAGCTGTAAGAAATGTTGCATGTACCTAGGAAATCTTAAAAAAAAATGCATTAATCAATATCCATAATTTTTCAAAGACATTTTTGGAAGTGAAATGCACTTCTGTAACCTATTTTACTAGTCTGTTAACTATTTTGATATATTTGTTGCTTTCTTTATTCATGTGATAAGAATGGGTAGCTGATGTCACTCAAATCATGTTTATATCACTTGAATATACTTTCTTTGTCTCCAGGTGCTGGTGTTTGTTACATAGATATAATACAAAAAGCTATTTCTAAGCTGATATCTTTTCTGTGTGCTCAGACATTTTTTGATGCTGCCAAGACTGCAGTTAGGGGGCTTTCAATATTGTATGCTGTAGGTAGGAATGAAGCCCTGATTTCTGATTTAAAAACCTAAATGTTTGTCAGCAAACCACTTGTTCTCAAGGTAAATAACTTCTTGCTGGGAAATGATGTTTTAAGTCTAAATATCATCATTTTCCAAGTAAAATATCAATAATGACTTCTTAGAAAAGTAATAGTAAAGTATTTATTTTAAGCTGCATTGACAATTCAAGTTACTCCATTTTGAAGTGCATTCCCTTTTTTTTTTTTTCAGTGAAATATTAAGAAGGGAAATATCTTACTTTGAGAATCATACTGCATTTGATTAACAGTGTAAAGTGTTTCATCTTCTTGTTGTGAGAGGCCTGAAAAATGGGAATAAACATGACAGAGGTACTTTCAAGTCCTCTGCAAAATTGTAATTACCAGTTTGCATAGTATGCCAGTGCTGTTCTAGAGATCTTATCTCTCTGGCATCCTGCTTTCTGCACAAAGATGTGAGCGGGTCTATCAAGGGTAAAAATTGCAATAAGAACAAATACTGAAGCCATGCAGCAAAATGAAGGCATTTAGATAAGCAAACAGGTAATCTACAACGTGAAGGTTGCAAAATTGTATTTAGTACACTTCCATGTAGTTACACAAATAGAATTTCCAAGATTAAAAAAAAAAATTAAGAAAAAGTATCGTGGAAACAGAATATTATATCAGATGGACCCCAGTCTGTCCCTGAACTGCAACTCTACTATTTTTAATAGTCTGTTAATGTCATTTGCTTCTAGGGGAAAGCCTGAGATAGTTAGGAAAATTTCTATTTGAGATGACTCTCAATGTTCTTGTGAACAATCTACCATCCTAATCAGTTTCCCATCTATCCATCCCTATGACCTACTGATTTCCAGTCTCATCCATTTCCTTGGTACCCTTTCCCTGATTTTCTCAACCTAGTTTCACTACCCAGTCAGTCAAGTGTAACCCTCATTCTTGATCCAGTTTCAGTCATCCTATTCCATGACTGACTTTACCTGCTTGCTTTTCCATTTTTTTTTTATTTTTTTTTTTTTAATTTGTCTGTTCTTGGCAATTACTTCCATGATGCAGATTCAGCTCTCATCTCTTCACACAGCCATTTCATTCTTGTAGTCCTTCACACTTCTGTGAGGCCAGAAGGGGCGGAATTGAGGCCACAGGATAGTTGTTTCATCTTTTTTTTTTTTTCCATTTCCAGTGCTTCTCTGGTCCATAATATCACTCCCAGCTCACATGGAATCAGAATCCTGCACAAAGTTGCTTGAAAGAAACTGGCTGTAAAGCTTGGATTTCCATTTCTCATACAAGGCTGAAAGCTGAAATCTCATGTTTCACTGACTTACTCCATGGCCAGGCTTGGACAGATTTTTCGAATGAAGAATGATTCCCCCATGATGGGAATCCCACATGTTCTAGTGGCACAAAGCACTAGAACCTTTCAAACAAGTGGAATAACCACCTGCTTAGTTTACCCACATGCAAGTATTTTTCCCCAGTCAGCTTCACAGAAATAGTGAAATGTTTTCAGCTAAAAGCTTCTCAAAAATTCAGCAAGAAGCAACCTTCCAGCCAAGAAAACTGTAGACCAAATTGTAATTTAACAATGTGATGTTCAGTGGAAGGACGCATTTTCTAATGCAGTGGAGGAAACAAAGTGGCACAAGGTGTTGCACATTTTAGAGGCTAAGCTGTGCAAAGGTCAGGAACACCAGTCTTGACAGAATTAGATACTAAACCAGTGGAAATCTGTGGGTGGACTCATGTGGATTTACATCTGATTAACATATTTTTCCACCTTTAAATCTACCAAAGCATCAACCTAGGAGGAAACCTCTCCTTAATTATTTAAAAAAATCATGTAAGAGTTTATCCTACACTAAAAAATCAGGAGAATTTTATTTTATAGAAAGAAACTTTTTTTATATACTGGAAAAATAACTTGATAATATAATGGAAGAGACAGAATAGGCTGTTACAAATTGACATTTGGGGATATCTAACTCCTGCTACTTCTAGATCATATTAAAATTTTGATGGACAATCCAGTTCTGGAAGTTTGATAAGTTTGTTATAAAGGACAGGCTGAACTACAAAGGAGTTCTGATTTTCCATTAATGACAGATTGTTGATGCTGGTGCACAGTGCCCTGAAAATCTCGCTATTGCAGAATCATTCTTTTTTATTTTAAATGAGACAAACACCCTTGAACCAACAATCAATGGAGCATCTGCAGGGATCAGCTCCTCATGTGGTTAATTTAGTAGCAGAGCAGTGTCTCTGAATTCATCAAGATTTTCTTCTAAGTGGAGGCTGGTATTGCAGAAAAATGGAGAGACACAGACAGAGACAGATAGCTGCAGAGGAAGAGATAGACTGACAGACCAATTGTACTCTAGAAATTCTCAGTAATATTTTGGGGTGGGAAAAATACCACTAAATTGAAAAACAGTAAAAAAGAGGGAAGAAGAAGAAAAAGATGAAAAAGAGAGGTGGGTCATGAAAGACTTAATTGGGAGCAGCCACATTTCCGAAAGTCTATATAAATTGTTATAGCATAGACATTTACATATTAATTTTACATTTTCAAAAATCAAACTGCTTCTGTTATGCAAATCTGAGCAAAGCTATTTAAAACACAGACAACTTCACTGCAAGCAGTGGCTCTTGTTCTAGTTTTATTGTAGCATCAACTGTAATGAAAGTATCCCACCAACAAATGTTCCCTCTCAGCCAGTTGAATCAATTCTGAATAATATACTAATTTCTTTGCACCATCAGTATGGTTTCCAAGAAGAGACATCATTCTTTATCTTACTTTTTTTCTTGTTAATTTTATACAGCTTCTGGTTAGCATACTCAATAATATTTATAATCTATGCCCAAACATGATAGATTTTATATGCTGTTGAGATGTATCATTATTTTCATTATGGAAGCAATCAAATGTTTGCATATATGCATAAAGTTGTGGCAGGATACAATAGTAGAAGTATAAATCCGGTAATTAGTAGCAATAACTGCATAGATTGTTTAGGTAAAGATCACATAGAAAACTCTGAAAGCCAGAGAGTGACAGATATATGTCATATGGAAATGTTTGGTTCTGTCATTTCATGAATTTGAGCACCTAATATAGTGTCCCTTAAGCCACCTATTTGCCCAATTACCCCTCACCTTCCGGACAGCTCTCCACTGGACTTCCACCTGACATGTTCCTCCATGTCACTCTTAAATTGGGGGATCCAAGGCTGGATGTAGCACCTGAGGTGCAGCTCCACAGTACCAAACACCTTCAGTCAATGGTGAACCCAACCCCTCCTGCTGATTCATGGACACCTCTGCTTCTTTTCTCTGTCTTCCAAACCTGGACATTTAAAAGAAAGATTGAAGAAATAGGTAAAAAAAAGGGGGAAAGAAAAAAAAAAAAAAAAACAAACCTCTCCCTTGTGAGACTTTTGGAGCCAACCTACACACGCTGAATTTACTTCTGCAAACATATTTTTTTTAAAAGTTACTTCCCCAGTATCCATTCCTATTTTGGTTCTTACTCTTCATCCTTCAGTGTTGACAGTTATGGGTTTAGGAACCCATCATCCGAAACCTCACTTGGGCATTTGTGCTTTTTTTGGACTGTGGAGAAGACTAACAGGAAATTATCCTATCCTTTCAATGTTGTAAAAATAGATTTCCACACTAGCCCCAGTTTCTAGATTTGGTGACCTGCCAAAAGATACTTCTCCTAGTCATTCTGCTCCCCACTTGCTAGCAGAAAACACCAAGTGAAAAGACGAGTTTTACAGAATCTGCTTCATATCAACATGGTTGGTGAGGGAGCTGCTGTCATTTTTGCTTATTCTGCACAGTGCTTTCAAGTCCTTCAAAACCTGAAGACATTATTTTTGAATCAAAGGATTTCTCCAAAGATAAACATGCCTTTGATAGGCTTCCTACATAGGGAAAATATTTTAAATTAGGGATTACATTTCTCTAAACCCAGAAATTTAGTCATTTGTATTATCTCATAATTAAATACAGACCCTTACTCCCACATATACCCCACTGAGTAGATGTAAAATTGTATAAAAACATTTACATTTCGAGAGTCTCTGTTATGAAAAAGAGGAATTAAGCCATGCAACATAAAGTATCAGAATAACACAGTTTCCATTATCACACCTCCTTGGGTTTGAAGCAAAATCTTTCACAATTATGAGTTATGTTGACAGGCAAAATCTAATATCAAACAGTTTTATACAGAAACTCAGAAGTTATTTGCTAGGAGCTTGTTTTGTTCTGGCATTCAAATTTAAAATACTACTGTTAATTAACACAATTATAATGTGTGTCCCATTGTATTATTGCAAGGATTGGAATTCTTCCTTTGTAAGTAATCTACTTACATGTGTCATTTGCAATTGTGTGCAGAAAGCAAACTTTATAAAGAAAATGCCTTTATTCAAACTGATGAGACAACCTTATTTTAAAATGTTCCACAAAATTAAAATTCTATTCAAAACCCAGAAGAAAATTGGATTTTCCAGACTGCCTCCTTTCATTGTCTTTTGCATTTTGACATTTAGTCGGTAGTCATGGCAGCCGGTAAGAATGATTGTCTAGCATAAAGATGCAGTTACACATATTTAGCTTTGGGTTAAGTACATTAAATACATGGGAATTGCTCAAAATCAACCAATAAACTTACACAAATATATATACCTTTATATACCTCTCTCTCTATACACACGCACACACATATATACTTTTTTATGTGTAGATATATATATACACGAACTAATTAATGATTCTATGTGTTTGGTTTTCAGACCCTATAACACATTTTCTAGTCTATATGGAATGATTAGTTTTGAAAGATACTATCTACAGCCCTTACAGCTGCATATTTTCTCTTAAATGCATTCGCCTGATATTTATGGTGTGAAAATAACTGCAATAGGTTTTGCACTCAGTGCGATGACTCAACAAGCAAGGAATGCGTTTAATTACTGGAATGCAAAGATTGAGAGTCCAAACCTACAAGAAATCCTAATTGCCTTTACATCATCATACAAACACAAATTTCTACTTATCTGATTGCCCTGCTTCTGTTTTTTCTTTTTGTCTAGAGAAAAAAAGAAAAAGGCACCTTGCAATTTATTTGGCTTATTGTTCTGAGCCCCAAGACACAACTAAATATTTTGGCCTTCATCAGTTCAAAGCAAAATTTTAAAAATATTGGAAGACATTAAAGGTCTCTGCATCTTGGAGTGGCACAAGTTAATGAAGATTGTTTTTTAAAAACCTATAGGAGTTATAAAAATGTCATATTTTATATCAGAGCTACAGTTCTGTTAAAACCGTGTGCATATCTGAGCCAGAAAAATGGCAAGAACCAGCCTGCCAGTGGAAACTGCCACAGTAGATAGTGATCTATCTCTGTTCCCTTGACTGAGGTACTCCACAACAGCTGAATTATGAAAACAGAAAAAGTTGAATTCTTTACCCATTCTTTCTTAATTGCTTGTTTTTCTGAACCATTTTGGGCCATTCCTTTCCTTCATGTTGTATCAGAGGTTTGCTTTCAAAACATGTGGGTAGTTCTGCTATATTTTTTTCCCCTCTGGAGAAGCTCAGTATGAACAATTTAACTGTAATCTCAGCATAGAGGTGAGGGGAGGGATTTCATCATGTAATACCAAGTACAAGTCCAGAAAGGATCTGCTGTGTCCAGATGAAAAGAAACAGTAGCAGAACTCCTATTTCCATCGCCAAGACTGGCAATATGCAAGGTAATGTCATTAGTCTCCGAGCACGATAAAAACCAGATGGCTTGGAACAAAATGTCTCAGTGTCAAGTGTCAGTGGGCGATGCATGGCCAGGTGATGCACGACCAGGAAGTGTTTGTTGAGCCAACAAAAAGGGATAATGGTAATGCAAATTTAAGTCAGTGGAAGCCTGTGAAGACATCACCAGGAAAAACTAAATAAATGCCGCTGTTCTAAACACACATGGATGACAGTGAGATTCAGCTAAATAAAAGTAATACTGGCAGCCAGCTCTCTCACAGCCTGCTCTAGTAACCCAGTCTTACTGTGCTGGAACAGAACCCGTAGTGATTCATACCTTGGGAAGATGCTGTTTGATCATAGTAGGCTGCGTGACTAAACCGTTGCCATTCTATTTCATCGCATTTGATTTGCATCCTCCCTCAAGGGGCTGTTTCACCAGCCAGCACCTGTATTGCCTGCAGCACTTGCAAAGAGGTGTCACTTATACAGAATTCAGGAGAGCTCTGTTCCCCAAGAAGTTTTCCTACAGAACAGGTCTGTGACCCAAGGCTTTTTTTTTTTCATGTCTGGGTCATTTTTTCCCCCAGCATCCCTTGCCTCTCTTTCTCACACCATAAGCTCTCTGGCATAGAGTGTTTGCATCTGACACATTTTTGCAGAAAGTAGCACAGATCTCAGCTGGGCCCCCGCACACTCCCACAAAGCGATGACGGGATGACCTTAAGAGCACACTGGGAGGTAGCAGCCATCCCTGACAGCCTAATCTTGGGTGTTCTGCTGGGTTCTCTGCCTGAGGCACCAGAGGAGATTGGAGTGCTCAACACAGGACTCGAAATTTCACTTCCCACCACTGTTTGGTTCAGCACCAAGCTGCAGACATGCTGCTGCTGTGCTGGCTGAAGCCTGCACACTGCTGAGGGAAAGTGGGCTGCTTGCAGGCTTGGCAGCTTCCAATCTGTAACTCAGTTCTCCCCACCCCACACTTAGAAAGCCTCTGAAGAAGTTCCAGCTCCTTTCATGTCCTTCCCTGGTGCTTCAGTCACCAACATGGCCCCAGAACCAAGCCAGGCACCCCAGGAAACAGCTCTGCGCAGGGAGTTCCTGAGTGCTACACGTCCACTTCTGAGGGAAGGACCAGCAATCTGGGGTTGTCCTATTGCAGGGAAGTCCTGAAGCTAACTCCACTTTGCTGATGTCATGGAAGGCAAGTACTGCTGGTAGCCCCCGTCTCAGGAATGATGAGACAAAATAACCTGCATACAGCAAGGCTGGGGTGGTTGTGTTGAGAAGAGTCATTGACAATCCTTCTGCTTCCCTGGCCTTCAGACATGTACATCAGGACTCCTGTAAATGCTGCTTTTTAGCCTTCAAGTAGATGGACATCATGGTTCAGTAGCACCTATCAGGAAGGATTTTCAAAGCCATGTTAATGGAAACTTTGGAGTGAAATATCTGGCTTTTTAAGCCATTTTTTATGTAACCTGTCTCAGAAGTGTAAAAGAGATTGATGTCTTTGTGTCCCAGTGAAAGGGTATGTCACAACCCTTCAGGCACACAATGCAAAGGAAATACATTACACACCGTGAGCACTAAATCATGGTAGGCAAATCTACCCATTCAAAAACTCCAGAGCTCAAGGTTTTGTTTCTCAAATCATTCATAGAAGACTTTAAGTGATAGATCAGGAGATAGGGATTTTTAGTGAGATAGGAAAATTAGTGATAGAATCAAATCCAGAACAATATATGGAGAATTCTTACTACTACTCTAGCAGGAGTCCTCAGCTAAAAGCAAAACAGATTTTTTTTGTAAGGCATGACAAGCTTACTGCAACGCAAATCAAAAGAAACTGTTTGGCCCAGGTGCAGGTATGTGACAAAACCAACAACAGTTCTTGAGCAGGTAAGGTGAGCCAAATAAGAAAGATTATTTCCTCCCGGTCTTGCTGCTTCCTCCTGCTGCTTGCTGAAAGCCTATTTACTTTTTCCATTCAGTCCACACTCAGGAAAATTACTTTGGTTCAAATCATCCCATAGCTGAATTTCCACAGTCTTTTTTGCTTCCAATGAATACAGGAGACAGCAGATAGCAGAATGGTTCCTGGCTGGAGCTGCCTTAAAATTTTTCAAATTTTGATGTTTGCATGACTTTCACACTTACTTGATAACCAGAAGCTATCTGTGTCTCTGGTGGCTTCTTATGAAGTAGGTGTAAGCTCAGCCTCTTAAACATCAGTATCCTGCCAAATCATCTGAATAACAGGGTTTGAACTTCTGACTGCACAAAAATTAAACAGTTATGTTCAGTTAACCAACAGGAAATAAGGCTGTCTTTGGACTACTCTAGCCTTTAAGTTCATTCTTCACTCTTCATACTCCCCATTGTTTTCAAAGTCTGTTTCAGTAATTTACATCCCTTCCTACACAGAAAGCCCTATGGGAAGAAAACTGGGGGAAGGCAGATGGGATGTAGAGATACAGAGGGAAATATGGTGAAGGGGTGCCTTGTAAAGGCAAAGTAGACCTTAAAGAGGGCTGTGTTTTCCCCTTGTGAAAAAAAAAAAAAAAAAAAAATCTCTGGAATTTTTGTTTTCACCTTAGTTGAAGTTCTCTTAAGTTCAAATGAATTTCAAGAGGGACACAGTCGTGTATATTAGTACTGGCTCCTTGGCCTTCCCCTCAGCCCCAGAGGACTTTTGGAACTGAACTGCCAGGGGCTTCTTCATGCCAGTGTGATGCATGGGCTCTGCAAAGGGGTAGCTCAGATGACAGTGCAGCATCTGGCTCTGCCACTGCTATGGGCCAGGTTCTGCAGAGCTTAAGGAGGAGCTAGCCCATGGCTTTCCTGTCTTGTCTTCCCATGTTTCCATCACCATGCAGTGTGGTGAGGCTGTGCAGCCCCGAGTACACCAACAGGCTCTGAACAGAATGACAGAATCACTAGGTTCGAAGAGGCCTTCAAGATCATCAAGTCCAACCCAGCCCTAACAGCTCAACTAAACCATGGCACCAAGTGCCACATCCAGTCTTTTTTTAAACACATTCAGGGATGGTGATTCCACCACTTCCCCGGGCAGGCTATTCCAATACTTTATCACTTTTTCAGTAAAAAACTTTTTCCTAATATCCAACCTATATTTTCCTTGGTGCAGCTTAAGACTGTGTCCTCTTGTTCTGTCAGTTGCTGCCTGGAGAAAGAGACCAACCCCCACCTGGCTACAGCCACCCTGCAGGAAATTGTAGAGAGTGATAAGGTCACCTCTGAGTCTCCTTCTCTCCAGGCGAAACAACCCCAGCTCCCTCAGCTGTTCCTCACAGGGTTTGTGTTCCAAGCCCCTCACCAGCCTTGTTGCCTCCTCTGGACACTCTCAAGCATCTCAACGTCCTCCCTAAACTGAGGGTCCAGAACTGGACACAGCACTCGAGGTGTGGCCTCACCAGTGTCACGTACAGGGGAAGAATGACCTCCCTGCTCCTGCTGGCCACACTATTCCTGATCCAGGCCAGGATGCCACTGGCCTTCTTGGCCACCAGGGCACACTGCTGGCTCATGTTCAGCTGCTGTCACCAGTACCCCCAGGTCCCTTTCCTCCTGGGCACTGTCCAGCCACACCGTCCCCAGCCTATAACACTGCAGGGGGTTATTGTGGCCAAAATGCAGGACTTGGCACTTGGACTTACTAAACGTCATCTTATTGGACTCTGCACAGGCACATGTCTGCTGTATTCTTTCCACACTAGAAGGAAATGTGTGTGTTTTCATTTCAGTAACTGGAAAGCACAATGTGACTACAACAAGGCATCTGCATTGGTGTTTATTTTGAGTAATCTTGACAAAGTTGTTGTTTTTTCAAATTCAAAAAGCCCCTACATCAAAATCTCATTTTGTAAATGAGTTTGCATTAGCTCGACAAAGTCCCATTTACTCATGTCACAGATGACTGCAATAGTTCGGTAAATGGGTTTTCTCATTGTTTCAGCAGTGAAAATTACATACATTGAAATAATACAAAACAGTAACTTTACACCTTAACATTCTGACATCATAAAGTGAGCAAAGACATTTGACTCTAACCACGCACAGTAAGTAAAAACCAAAGACATGGTACCTGAAGTAGTCCAAAAAACCATAGTCATGATCAGTGATAGATGAGGTTGTAAAATTAGAAGCAATTTTTAGTGAGACTTGTGCCACTCCCCAGTCTGTGTGTTTTTACGTATTTGTATACCTGCATGAGAGGTTCAAGGAAACCATTACTGGACAGTCTTTCCATAAGCAAAGAGCTTCTTGTGTATTCCACAGGATGGGTTTTCCAGCCAGATCCTGTGCTGTCACCTAAATTATGCTGTGGAAATGGTATGCCAGGCCTTGCAGTCAAGGACAGGGTTCACTGGTACAATCTGACATAGTCCTAATAAAAAGCTGAAGGTCAGATCTGTTGCGTCCATTAGGGTTTTTTTGTGTATTTTTAGGAACTGATGCTACAGTGATCCCTGATTTCACAGCCACTCTGTGCTTTTATGGATGACACTAATATTTAATTCCCTCCCAAATAATATGAAAGATTTTGTTATAAGGATCTCATGTTGGAGAGAGTAAAATTGATGATATTTCTGCCCAAACCCAGGAACATTCATGAGGGTTACAGAAGTTAATGCCTAAAACTATTTTTTCAAACTCCCAGTTGCCACAAAGGCAGATTAGAGCTGTCCCAAATTCTTCCTTTCTTGTTTTCCAGGCATATTGAAGGAAATTCTAGAGTCACAGTTGACAGAGGAAATTCAGTGGTTATTTTTTTTTCCTTGTTCTCTGTTTCCTCTTAGTTTTTCATAGTACCTGCTTTTTCTATTGCCTAGATATAGAAATATCAAAAAAGTCAGGGACAGGGGACATAACTAAAACTCTATCCTCATCTCTATCTTAAACTGCATTGCAGTATATTAAGAGAGCAATTTTAAAGACTTGGTTCCCAAAGAATGGCCCCAGGTGAGTGGGAGTCCTGTGCCACCTTTCCTACAGTGAAGCAGGTGAGCACTGTAAGGCATTAAAGAATCCCAACTTAATTTTTGTTGAGGAAACTGGAAAAAGCACACAATATACATGAGGTTGTGAGATGGACTCAACCTAATACTCTGGTGAGCAGTGTTTTGCATTCAGAGAGTAACAAAATAAGCCTCACCTATGTGAACCACCAAAATGAGGTGTCACTCATGGCTGAGCATAAGGGATGGATAAGATATATTTACTGCATGGGCTTTTGCTTTTGTTCTCTCCATCACTGGTGGTTCCATAAGCCTATAAACATCCTTAGGCTTCCTGACATTGAAGATAGGTTTGCTGGTCTTAAGAGAACCTAATTTGTTTAACTTAAGACATCTGAATGGGACCATCATTCTCCGGTAGTGCTAATCTCTCCCTTGACTAAAAGGTAAGCTTTCATGATTTCTTCAAAGTAGCTCTCTTAAATAATGGCCAGCATTAATTAAAGTGATCTATCCCAGGCTGATAGATCTCAGACATGCCAAAAACTAAATGATACCTAGATCCATACTACTCGTGCCCCATCTTGAATTTTAATTCTCCCAGTCCCATGTGCTTGTCTCAATACTCGCCCACCACTTTAGCACTCATCCTGTAACTTTCTTCAAATACCCCACCAGCTATGGGGAAACAACACAGTTGGGATTATATAATGTCATCCGGCTTGGCAGAAAAGGATGCAGTACATTACTAGAACGGATTAGTAAAAAAAATTGTAAATTACTGGTCAACAGAGTGTGGCTGTTGGTGTTCATAAAATTATATGACTTAAAGCATTGCCTTGACAAACCAAAAGCTTTAGCACCCCAGGGGAAGCATTACCAAAATTTGTAAGAAAACACTTTGTCAATACCATCCATCAAAAATCCATATGAAGGATGGGTGTGATAGGTCTTCTCCACCTGCACTTCATGCTTAATCTTCCATTTTAATGCTTCAGTGTCTTCCAGAGGAGAAAACGAAGCTGAATTTCAGTTCAGTCTCAGAAAGGCAACTATCACATAGGTTCCTGGCAAGGGAGCACAGGGCTGAGCTGTGTTATGGGTTGCACATTCTGACCGTGGGCAATATGCCAGTTCCTTATCCTTCCAGGTGTGCAGAACTTGAAGAACTAGTTGGCAAGTGGTGCTTGAAATGTCAAAATACGGTAACATTAGAAATTAATGTACATTATGCATACATATTAATTAAAATTATATTAATACATATGAATATATATTATATATATTAATGTGATTTTATATATATTAATGTGATTTTTTATATATATATACATATTAATGTGGGTATAAAATACATTTCTTATATGTGGACTGGATTCAGTAAGGAAAAAATAATCAACACATTTGCCTTAATCAGATGTTAATTATAAGTAACATTTACACTTTTCTCTCTCCCTTCTTGTGTTAAAAATAGTTTTGCTTATGAATAATGGTCTCTGCTGTGACACAGCAATCTGTCTGAGCTGTGCTTTGCCAAGGAACAAAATGTGACCCAAATTGCCCATGGCCCGTCAGTCAGGACCGATTTTCATTTTACAGTGTAAACTGTAAAAAATTCCTTATAGCTATTGGATAACAGATGAGAACAGACAGGAGGGGTTTAGCAGTGCTTTCCTTAACCTTCCTATTTCTCCCAGCAGTAAATAAGTGATTGCTGACTTCTAATGGCAGCCATAGCACTCTGCCTTTAGCAGCTTCATTCATTGGGCAAGTGAACTGCAGGACTGGCAGTGGACTACTTTTCTGTCAGTAGCAGAGGAACATAGGATATATCTGAATAAACATATATTTGCAATCAGTAGAGCATTTTCAAACAGGATCATCAAAACATCACAGCTGACCACACTTTGGTTCACACATCAGAGCAATCTGGGAGCACAAACGAGTATGGTGGATAGGTATTAAAACTGGAAGGTGTGTATTAGCAGTATATCTAGTATGACCCAGGCTCTAGTGGTTGTTCAGACCATGGGACCAGATTAGCCTAAAGAAAAGATCCCCAAAATTATACAACATGGGCATGAAATCCTTAGAATTGTTTCCCTCCAGAGGTCCAGTCTTGCTGTCCTTCCCTTCTTGTTCATGCAGTTATAGAACTGGAGCCCCTAAAAGGCCCCTGAAGATCTTATCTGGACCAGCAAGTAGAGCCCACAACGGAAGCACATGGAGGTTCACCCAACAGAGGGAGTAGTTTCACAGTTTCTAAATAGAACTGCTGAAAATAATCTCAGAAGGTTGAGGAAAGGATGAGGTTGGCTTAAAACAATAATATTAAGGTACATCTGGGACTTGTTTGGAAAAAAACCCATGCATTCTTGAGTTTCAAAGCCATCTGAGTTCATTCTTTTTTGAAGCCATCAAAGATTTAGGGGTATTTGATAGTATTTCTAAGGCTTTCTCTGCAACTCTGAATATGAGGAGTTTATTCTTACAAGGTAGATGAGGTTCTGGAATAATCACACAGTTTCCAAATTTAAGACCTATGGATATATAGTATATTCACAGCAAAACTACAAGAAATGCTAATACTTAATTAATACTTATTAATTCTCTTCTGGTTTTAGCAAAAATCAGTGCTCTTAATGCATATAAACATTTAGATCTTGTTGTATATAACTAAAAAGATTCTGTTGCCATCTTTTGTCCACATTGTTCTTGCCTAGCAATTTCCCTATCAAAGCTTTTGCAGTATTACAATCGCCATCATTTACTCTCCTTCATTTAACTTGCACAGTTAAAGGAATGATATGTAGCCTACATGACTGCACAAAGAGGGATATAATTAGCAAGCCAGTGGAAACACATTTGGAAAATAAACTGTGTTGCAATCACTGCTTGTCTTCAAGGGTTTTGAAAAGCTCCACTATGAGGCACTTAATTTTTGTGCCTCTTTCAGGTTACACAAGAGGTCCTGTGCAGACTGCACAAATGCTCTGCTCTTGGTTGTCTGATCTATGTGTGCTGCTTTTTTAACAGAAAAACTTCTCGAGGTAACAGGCTTCCATTGCTAAAACACTAACCCTTGGGATTTGAGCAAGTACAATTACCTCCCTGTCTAACCTGTGTGACATGGGCCGGCCACTTTAATCAGACCACTAACTGGACTAACATTACTGCTTTCAGCTTTTTAATGTGTTTTAAGGAATTGTTTAAGGAAAAGATTGCTGAACAAAGCAGGGTTCCTGCTGCTCAGAGGTGAGCCTGATCAAGGGAGACATGACATCACAATGTTGATGCTGAACACCAGAGGAAGTGTGTTCTCTTAGGGTCCTTTGACACCCTCAGCCCTTAAATCTACAACAGGAAAACTGAGGGTCCCACCATGGAAGGTTGTTTAGTTCCCAGGGTTGCAGAAGCCTCCAGAACTTCTGTGTGTATTCAAGATAAGTTCCAGCTATGGTAGAAGGAGTCTTTAGGGCAAGTGCAGACTAAATCAATAAGAAAAAAAAAAAAAAAAAAAAGAGAAAATGTAATTCTTGTAAAGGATGGAAAGTCATCCTAATTCTGCCAGTGGCCAGAATGAACTAAGTCAGTGGTTTTGCCAGCATGTTCTCAGTGCAGCTATTGCACTAAAGGAAAGAGAGCTGAGCCTGCTCTTATCTTTGTCCTGCTGTGTTTTGCAGATGGCAAGCAGGGAAAAAAAAAAAAAAAAAATTCTGTAATCATTTTAAATGCTGTTAGGAAGCAAAATATATTCAATGTCAAGCAAAGATAAAAAATATTGACAAAGGCCCCGAAAGGCGAGATTCCTAAGATGCTGCCTTGTATGCCTTTTTCTACAAAGATATTTTAAGGTATACATTTTAGCAGTGATTCAGCAGATCTTGTGCAAGATTCTGCTTATATCATCAATGGCCATGTCTTTAACACGCAACCCAGTGTCCATTTTCTCTATGTTTAGCAACGTGCCAGGGTTTAATGTGCACCCACCCACAACCCTGTTGCTGGGAAGAATGTAATTCCAGTGGTATGGGCAGCTGGATGGGCAAGCCCTCCTCAAAGAAAAGTCTGGAAAACCACACCTGTGTGCTTGTTGGATGGAGGTCTAAGTGAACAACTCATTATGTTTATCATTATTCATAATTCAACATACATCAGATGCACATAATTTTTCTCTTCAGTAGATTTTTGAGTTATTCTTTGCAAGTTGGTACTTAGGTTTCAAACCAAAATCATGTCAAGATCAAGCTTCCATGACAGCTTAAGTTCACAGAAAGCAAAGTCTGCAGTACACTATTCACCTCAAATCCTGTCCTTTACCAATGGTTTCTGAAAAGCTATATGTCCTTTGGATAAGTTATTAAAGGTACATGATTAGAAGCCCTTGTGCAAAGCTTAATTAAATTAACTAATCCTTTACTGGCAGCTAAAATTTTTTTTCTTGAATCATGGATTATTCAGATACCACCATAGTGAGCAGCGCCCAAAGGCTCTCAAACCCTCATCTGTCTCAGGTTTCCTTCTGAGTAGGAAAAGCAAAATCAAAACCCACCAGAGCATCTATGAGAGAGGCTGATTGAGAATTTCATATGTATCCACAGTTTGAAGATCAAAAGACCATCTGATTTTCCTTTAGCAACAACAAGGGTTAATTTGTCTATTAAGCACAATACTTTGAGTCACACATATTTTAAGCCATGTTTTCACATGCTGGCAGCAAATGAGCATTTGCCTCTGTAGATATGATTATGGTAATAGCAGCGATTTCTGTGTGCCAAGATGAATTTTGAAGCACCCTGCCTTAATATCCATGCATTATGGAGTGGGCAGCGGGCAGGGTATTGTCCCAGAACCCAGGAGAGCCAGCTCTAATCTGGGCTCTGTCACTGGCTTGCCAAGTGACCAAGTACAAGACTGTTTTCTTACTTACAAGCAATTAGGAAGGATGAGCACAGCACACTGCATAATGATTATGTATTGGTATCACCATATTGGTGCCTCCTCTGTTCATGACCAGGGCCTAGAGGCATCATAAAGTTAGCAAAGATAGCACCATAAAGGTAAATTACAAAGGTATTAATTGCATCAGCTAATATAGACTAGACGTGAGTGTGAAAGCCACATATTTTGGCCAGGAAGTGGGGAAGGAAAAGCTTTGTTTCAGGTAGTTAAGCATATTAAGGACATTGTGCAAATGATTTGATAAATATATCTTCATTTCCAATTTTATTTTTAATTTTCTGGATGACATTTTCATTTGTAAAATAATGTCTTTAGTGTCTGCCTATGGCAATATATGGCCAGCTTTTCATAGCTGTTCTCAATTGCATTTGGATACATCAGAGAAACTGTAAGAGCTTCATGTCTCTCCACCTGCCAGGGGAGAGTGGAGTCATGGCACTCTTCCAATCCTAAATGCATTTCCTGGTAGCCAGATGCACTTTCTATAAACCAGAGAGGACTGACTGCATTATGCCCAAGGTTGAGGTTATGTAGAGGACCAGAAGCCATCTCTGCAGTTCTGAGAATCTCATTTGTGATTTGATAAAGGTTCAGTGTTGAAAAGAAATAGTTGAAAGTAAATATTCTAGAGAAATCTGCCAGGTGGGTGATGGAGTAGGCTTTCTGATCCCCAGCCACCCATCTCAGCTAGAGATTCACTAAGGAGGAGCTGGGGAAGTGAAACATGCTAACAAGATGTCTCCTTTCAGCTTACAAGGAAAAGATGAAGGAGCTGTCCATGCTCTCGCTGATCTGCTCCTGTTTTTACCCGGAACCTCGCAACATGAACATCTATAAATATGATGGTGAGTGATGTCTGCTGGAAATCATCCTGCAGGTCAGAAAATGTTCTAGTTCTGGGAAACCACTCAGTTCTCCCCCTAGTCCATAGTGTCAGTTGGTGAATATTTTGCTGATTTAACAATTGCTGGTTTGGGCCATTACTTTCTATGGAGTGTGCCGTACCCATGATGCTGGATATTGTTCCTAATAGGAGCTAGCTAAACTTTTAATGTTAGCCCTCTCGTATTGAGCTGTTCTTTCCCTACTCCCCATTTGAGAATTACAGCTCTTCATAGAGCTGGCATAATTCCCAAGAAAATGAAGAAAAGATGAAAGCATACTTAAAAAATTAATCAGCTTGGGCACTGCTTGCAGGGGGTGTGAAATGGCACATAACCCCAATAAGCTTCCAAAATTGCTGTAAATTGTTATCTTTATGAGATTAAGGTACAATTAAGCTATTATAGATAAAATGGAATGTACTCCCGAGAACAGTTTTCAGCCCATAATCTGCCATTGCATTTAAAATGCCCAAGGCAACGATGCTAAATCATTTGTCTGTGCTTCTGATCCTACTCTGATATCAGTGCTGCTTCTCTCCTCAATACTGCTGATGTATTGAAGGATTTACAATTTCCCACCTTATTGTGCAGACATGGAAGTGAAACAAATCAACAAACGTGCCTCAGGCCAGGCCTTTGAACTGATCCTAAAGCCGCCATCTCCAGTGTCAGAAGCACCACGAACTTTAGCTTCTCCAAAGAAGAAAGAACTCTCTCTTGAGGAGATCCAGAAAAAGCTGGAGGCTGCAGAGGAGAGGAGAAAGGTATCTTTCCTTTAATAAAAATGCTAGTAATTAGACATGATTTAGTGTACAGAATAGCAGTCGAGTTTCCTGTTCATGTGCGTGTTTTCCATTGCCATCACTGACTCACGCTAGCCTGCAGGAAAAAAAATCATCAATATGTTTGTAGAAATGGACGAGTTCACTTTCTTTCATCAGCTTGCAAACAAGCCTCACTGATTTCAATGCTGGAGAAGCATGCAACACAAAATAGACATAGCTTCTGACAGGCCAAGTGGGCTCAAATGCATGTGCTTACTGTGTGAACATAACTAAATGGTTCATTCAGGGCATCCGTAATAGCTGCTCAAAACCAGTGCAATTATTGTGTCTGAGTTTAAGAGATAGATCTGCAATTCAAGAAGATGCTCTCTGGGATACCAGATCTTCACTCCTCGTAGTGTGTATGGAAATTATTCACAGGGTCTGCATAAGGCAGCTAAAATGTCTTATTTATGCAATATAGAGGAACACTCTGAATAGAGTGAGTTTGGGATCATTCACACATACTCGGATGAAGACACTAGCGTATCACAGATGCTAAAAGGCATTTCTAGCTGTTTCAGTAGTGATGGAAATTGGCCTTCTAGGGGAGGGGGGACTAAGTCTTCCCCTCTTTATGATCCTACCCATAATGGTAAAGCTCTGTTTCATAATCACTGAGTTTGTCACATAGTATTTGTTACACCTTTTTCACAAAAGTTGGTGCAAAGGCAGCTGGAAATACCCATTAACTGCTTATTTGGCTTTCATCATGACCAGTGTGGTGAAGAGGTCTTCATTTTCTCTAAGTCAGAGCTAATTCGAGTTGTTTTTTCATTTTACTTTTTACAAAAAGAAAAAGGCAAACTCCAGATCAGATAAGTCAGAAGATGACACTCACCATAGCCAGCCTGAATAGACAGTCTGGAAATTATCAATGTTCTATATATGCATGGCACAGCACAGCATTTATCCTCTGTTGCACCATTTCAGAAAAGTCATGACTGGCTGCAATGACCACAGAAAAATCAAAATTGATAATGTATTGTCCTGGTTAATTCATGTTTCTTTTTGCTGACACACAAAAGAAGAGCCACAGAAGCTTTAGGATCTTAGGACTTTCTGTCTCCTTCACCCAGGAGATCAATGTTATTTTCTGGCAAATCAGCTGGCACAGATAAATAAGCATTAAAAACTCCTTCTACCTGCCCATGGAGTCCCTGGTAGAGGGTTTCTGAAAATGAAACTAGCTTACATGTCTCTTAAGCCTTTTATTTATCTTTTAAACAATTTGATTTCTTGCTAAAACTGCTGTTAACAGAACTTTTCCTGATGTCATCAAAAACCTATACAGAAGTTCAGGGACAGCATCTATGCCACAGATAGCACATGGATCAGATCCAGGAAAAGCAATTCCATTCTCTTTCATTCCTGTCAGACCATATCAGGGTCAGTGCCAAGAACCTCAAGGGAATGATTACTCGTGTGTGTGGTTTGTTATATGTCTGCTGAAGTCAGTAGATCTAGATTACTGACAAGTCTTTAAAACCTGGCACTCAGTTTGGATTTGCATTGAAACCTGACTATTCTGGACCTCACTAATTTGAACAATTCATCTAGATGAGAACTGCAGTGTTGCTACTTTTGTCATTTTTGCTGACTAGCTAACAATGCACTGTGGTTCTAACACATGCTCATTAGCACTATTGCTCCTTTCAAACATATATTTCTGCCAGAGCATTCATTTCAGTAAGAGGACATGTCTGTATATCAAGGGAATTTCCATTTGCACTAACACCTGCTGAGAAGGGTGAGCTCTCACTCACACAAATTATGATATTCCCAAAAAACTCAGTCCGTGAAGTTCCTCTGTGCTGAGTACAAATGTTCAAGTAAAGATACGGACACAGAATGAAATGAGAGCAATTAAAAAGCCTGATATTATGCATATACTTGGTGGAAAATACAAATTGAATGTTTCAGAGATTTCATTCTATTGATTTCATTACTGTTCATTTCTTCCTAAAGAAAAACTCATCATGCAATAGATTGGTAATCAGTCCTAACAATACAGACACCTGCCATTTCTTCCCCGTGATACTATATTCATTTTGAATAAACATAAAACTGAGTTATTTTAACAGACAAGATACTCCACATTAGCACTGCAGCAGAAATTGCTGGGAAAGGAACAAAGAACAGAGAAAAATATTTCTTTACACCATTATTAAAATTCCTGATGTTCTCACATCTCAACTATTGACTTCATTTTTGCCCCAAAAAGGAGCATAGTGCAGAGAAGGATAAAAAAGCAATTAGAGTAACAGAAAATCTTCCATAAGAAGATAAATTAAGCAGTCGACTTTTCAGCTTGGAAAGAGACAATAGATGAAAGATAAGATAGAAGTCTACAAAGTCATGAATGGTAATGAGAAGATGAATAGGAACAATTATATTCTATTTCACAAAATCCAAAGGGGGCAAAACATTCAAGGAAATCATCAGGCAGCAATTTCAAAAAGAATCATGTTTTCATGTATTGTTTATTCAAGGTATATTTGTTACCACAGACTGTTTAGAGGTTATTAAAATATTATTTAGTTCAAAAAGATAATAGCAAAATTAATAGAGCACTACCTTGTAGAAAATTATTATGTGAATAGAACTCGTGACTCAGAAAGTATGGGACTTGCTGAGTGATTAAAGCTAGAGAGATTTGCCCAACTTCATCTAGTTTCTCTCAGCATCTTCTTCCACTTTCTGCTGCTAGACAAACCAGGCAGATGTTTTCTAAGAGCCAACATTGCTGTTATTATCATACTTTGCAATCTATGTCAGGCATGGCCATTCTAGATCATGTTCTTCCAGTACAGTTCTAATTAAAATCAAGTATAACTAATGGATGAGAATTGCCTTTTTTGAAAAAAACATTGCTAATGAATTTTACACCGCTTAGGAATTAGGTTCTACTCTGTTAATTAGGCAGTTTTCATTAATAAATTTTCAAACTCATGAGAACATCTAGAGCAATACATGCACTTCAGCAGTCTCCTGCTTATGCTTTTTCCAGTTTATCAATTTGTTTATTTTCTTGTAAGCTTTTACAAGACTCCTCTTTCCTTTTCTGCCCCTTTTTCTCTACCTCACTTGGCAGTCATGACCTCATATTCAGAGTTTCACCTGAGGCACTTTTTGCTTTTTGTATTACACAGCAAAGCCTATTTGGGCTAGTCACAGATTTGTCCTTTCCATTTTATAGAATCCTCTTTACAGCATGTCATTTTTACCATCCCCTCCCCCCCCCTTTTTTTTTTTTGGCATACGTATGCTATATTTTCCTACCTTTGGTGGATAATCACAAGATCTTTTCATCCTTCTCAGTTAAGAAATTAGAGCACTGTGACATTGTATGCAGCAGAAGTTTTTGTTACAGAATATTTAACATTTATCAATTTTTACCCATTGGCCTTGAATGTTTAGCTGTTCTTACTAGTAGTGTGCAGACTTCGAGGAGCATATGTCAAATTATATATTTTTATTGCCTATGTTCAATTTACTTACTAGCATAAAAAAACAAACACTAAAGGGATGTGCATTTCTACTAGACTTTGGATTATAGGAAAGAAACTTTATGCAATTAAATCCTTTTAATGGCTTTGTATCAGGATAAAATTGAATCAAGTTTATCCTTAGAGCTTACTGTGACAAAGAATGAGGGAAAACAGTCATATTTTTTCAACTTTCATGCTGTTGGATATAGACTTATGGCTCCATGGGTTTAAAAACCCATTTAAACTGCCATTGCAATGAGATGCCACAAGAAAAGCCTGCCGTGCAGCCTGGGCTGGGCTCACTGTGCTCCCCACAGCAGCAGCCAGCCCAGGGCACCTCTGCCAGCATCAGGACAACACTTAGTGTTGGCTTCAACATCCAACTCACTGCCCCTTTAAGCCAGCCCCACAGCCTGCCCAGAGGCAGCTCTTGATACCCTGAATCCATACCTGCTTTGGCCATCCGTGCTTTACTGCTCTGTACAGGAGGCTGAGGGGGGAAGGGCTTTTTCCAAGGCAGGGAAGGAGACAGAGCTGGGGGACAAATGTTCCTCCCCGGACATGGCATGGCATCTACAAAACTGCTGCTGCAGGTGACAGGCAGAGAAGGGATGCACACCTTCCCTGTCAAAAGTGGAGCTTTCTTTTTCCATCTCATTTCTGTTACCCTTTCCCACCAAATCTTAAGGTGAGAAGGATGGGAATTAGGATGGGCTGTGCCCGAGATATAAGCCTCTTGTCTTGCTCACTTATTGATCTCCCTTTCTATTGCTGCTGGCCCTCAGCTGTGCTTGTGTGGAGAAGGAATACACCATAAAGCATTTCTCCATGTAAAGGTCCCAGTAATAGGGACGTAATCAGCATGTGAAACAGATGTTTCTGCCACATTTTGATTTACACCATAGTGTGTCTGTACGCAGTGCTTCACTCCTAAGTTTTACAAACGATAGACAAAACTGCAAGAAACTTTGCAGTTCCTCATTCAGAAGGGAAAAAAAAAAAAAAAACCACAACTCATTAGCCTATGGAATGTGTGCCTGTAGGAAGATGTTTCCAACAAGGAAAAGATTTGGTGTTGGGCACCAGGGCCTGTCTTGGAGCACATGGAACATACGAACATACATCCCAGTGCTGGCAAACATTCTCTCCCCAGTTTGCTGTGGGCTCTGCCACTAATGAACAACCATAAGACAATTTGACATTGATTTTCATTAACTTTATGCCAGGCCTCAAACTGCAGCAGACCCTGAAGGCAGAAGGCTCAGGTGGTACTTCTTGCACACCCCCAACATGCCTTGTTCACCCCCACAGGTCACAAACATGAGAGCAGCAATTTTGTGCCAGCTGAGGAAGAGAAATTGAGTTTTCTTGATCACAACATGGATGGACTCTTCTTTTTTTTTACTCCACATCCCAAAGGTCATTTGGCAGACTGTACAAAAATAAATTAAAAAAAGAGATCCTCGCCTAAATTTAAGCAAAATTTTTCATCAGCTAGCTTCACTAGAAGCAGAGCTTCACACATAGTTACAGATCACGTCTGACTCTCCTGCCAAATGGAAACTTCTGAGACAAGTCTAATTTGAGTCCATTCCCATGCTTTTAAATGGAAAAATCCCAGCCTCAGTTCCTTCCCCTGAAAACATTGGTACTTCAAGTCACCATACCTAGGTTTCATCTTGGCATTTACATTGCAGTAGGGGCCTTTCCTGCTGTCTTCAAAATCTGCTCCATTAACAGCATCTCTTGGATACACAGTATATTGAGGAATACCAATGTTATTGCACTTCTTCTGAACAACTGTATTGTAAAAAAACACCAATAAGTGAACAAATGTGCTGCAAAAGGGGAGCATCATGACTGGTAGTGTGTCTCAGACACCGTAGTAACTAAGGATACTGATGTCTGAGGTTCAATGCATTCAAGCTGAAATTCACAGCTCAAAAGCTGTTGTCTGAACCCATTTCTTGTTTAAGAGCAATAAAGAATTACTTTTATCTCCATATCAATTACTTCAATATTTGGATATATTTGTCAAACAAAGATAGATAAACAGATATGAGAAAATAAAGCACAGCTTACTAAGGAGAAGGAGAATTTTCTTCCTGTGAGTAATAATTAAACACTGTATCTCCAAAGCCAGTTTCCATAACTAATTTTGCTCATGACTTGAGGGTTTAGTGGTGTGCATCTATCTTCAGCCAGCTAGGTAACAGATGTGGATTTCCTTTTGAACCACTCATCTCTGAAAACTGAAGATGCACATGATCCCTTAAAAATATGATATGAACATCACAGGAGTTTGCCTGCATTTTTACCACATCAATAGGTTTCTTGGAGCAAAGGTGTCTGTACCATGAATAATCTCCAATATTTTTATTCCTCCATATTTAAAGATTAACAAATTAACATTTTTGTTTCTCCACATTATTTTTCAGCCTTTCACTACCTTAGGGGGGCTTGTAAAATAGAGGGAAAGTGAATTTTTCCAAGCACAGATAGTGATAGAACAAGGAAGAATGGTTTTAAACTAAAAGAGGGAAGATTTAGATTAGATGATAGGAGAAAGTTCTTTAATATGTGGGTGATGAGGCAGTGACACTGGATACTCAGAGAGTATCCCTCAAAAGTGCCCCAGATCAGGTTGGATGGTGCTTTGCACAACCTGGTGGAAGATGCACCTGCTCATGGCAGGGAGTTGGAACTGGCAATCTTTAAGGTCCATTCCAGTCCAAGACAGTCTATGATTCTTTGATTCTATGATGTGACATTAGATGCTGCAGCTGGAGCTGGTTATGCCTTATTATATTTAAGGAGTCTTTTGAATATTCCCCCTTGAATATTGCTTTTTGTTTTCTCCACTATTTCATATTTTTCTCTCCTCATTAGTCTTCTTTATCTTTCATCCATCCCATTTACAGCCCTTTTTTCACTTTCTCACTACATCTGTATAAGAAACACTTTCCATAAGAGGTTTACAACTATGTGAGAACTATCAAAGATCGGAAAATATCTTTTCCAGCACTTCAAACAGCATTGAAAATAAACTTGAAATAAAAACCTCCTATGTATGTTGGAATCCTGCATCACTGTGGAACTGTGTGAGTCCAAACACAGCCATTTAAAAGCCAAGACAAACAACAAAGGGAGTCTATTAATCCCAGCTCCCCTGGGTATCCATGGTCATTCATTTACCCATTTCTGGATGTGCAGTAGACTTTGAACAGACAGGGTGGCCAAGTTCTTTTGCCAAATGGGTTGGAAACAGAAAATCATTTGACAATCCAGTACAAACACATAGCAGCCGCCTTCCAGAATTGTCGTAAGGGGATTTCAGAACGGTCTGAACACCAGGGAAACAGGCAGACTGACAGCTGGGCTACAACACCATTAGAGAAGGGACATCAGTCCAAATGAGACTCTACCCTGTGGATGTCTTGTGGCAGGGAGGGGGGGTTCCTTTATTTTGAACCAGTCCTGGTGATTTTCCTCTCTCAAAATTCATCACAATATGCCATTAAAGGGATATTGTGAAGGAAAATCGCATTAGGGGTTTACAGTCAGTTTACAGGGGTTTCCTGAGGCCTGCTTCAGCTTTCAAGCAGTCTCCTTCTGGTGCCAATGCTATTTGCATCCAGTAAATACTGAATTAGAATATAAGGATTTTCTTCATTATCATGAATTAGAGGACAAATTACTTTTGAATGTACTGTCTGCAGCACAGCATCCAGAAATATGTGTACTTTGATATGAAGCTCTGATTTTTCACTGTTCTCATGGATTTATGAAAAAAGTCTTTCCAGAAGGCAAAGGGTTCAAATGGAAGAAAACAAATCTTGAAAATGAGCAAGTGCCTCAAAGTCTCAAAGGCATTTTGCTACCTCCATTGAATACAAATGCTCTTTTTTAAAATGCTTCTTATATGCATAGTCCAAATCTTATTTTTATTAGTCCATGCCTATGTCCTTGAAAATTGTTTTCCAATTCTGAAAAGGTCTGATTTTATAACACACTATATATGCATATTTAAACGCCATGAAATGTTAGCCTTCCAAATTAATAAATCAGTTCTGAAATGTTTAATGGGAAAGGACATTACAATTAGTCTAATAGTGTCTTTTCTATTTAAACTCTCAACAGGAGGAGAAATGGGTTCTCAGATTATTCATTACTTTTAGATTGTTTAAGCAAAAGGTTCACAAAATTCATATCCACAAACAAAATTTAATGATCATAACTTTTCCAAAAGTAGACGAGAGATTGCCATTGTGTAGTAAATTAAACAAAAAATACAGAATAATTTCACAAGCACTGGTCAAACTGGGCCACTCAGGTTTGTTCACAAGTGAGAGAGAGAGAGAGAGATAAAAATATTTCATTATTTCTGTTTTACATTGCATCAGATCTTTTAAAATAACTTTTTTACATAGTAAAATAACCTACAGTTAAGAACTGTTAAATGTTAAGTATCTGAAATCAAACATTTTTTTTCAAAATAAGCTAGCTTTATTATATTATTTTTAAAAATTTTTTTTATTAAACTTATGGGGTTTTTATGATTTTTTTAATTGCTCTACAAAATTCCTCCTTTGCCCAGCTCTACCTGTCTTTGGCTCATCCTTCTTCCATACTCCACCAGTGAAACTCTCTCTGCTTTTGGCTTCACCTCTCTGGGTTTTGGGTTTTTTTCCCATTTGCAACATCTTTCACCTGGCACAACAGAGTCAAAGACATGAAAAATGCTTGGTCTATTACTCTGTTCAGCATGTGCTATAAGGGAGGGAAGAGCCAGGAGGAGTCTCTGGGAGGTACCAGCCTTTCCAGGAGACCATTCCTACCAGCAAGTGCTCCAGAGATCAGTTTGAGAAATGAGCCTGTACCTGCAGCCAGGCCAGAGTTGAAATGCATTAAGTGATAAGGATGGATGGATGGAAGTGGCTCTCTTCTGTGATCTCAAGCAAGCCATTACAGCCTTTCAAAGCCAGATGTGTTTTACTCCAACATCTTGCTGCAAAATGTTCTGCCTGGCCTGTGCAGCCTTTTCTAGAATCTGCTTAATTTGCCTTGTCAGTGCATTTGGCTTTATGTATATCTTACTTGCATTAAAATATTTTTCTCCTCGTTGAGTCTTGCTCATATAAAAGAGTTGCAGCCTTTTTCAGTCCATTTGAAGCCACATGATAGAATTTAAAAGGTTTCATTGCCACTAATTGTAATTAATGGTTAAAACCCTTAATTTAGGCCATAAACTAACTCATTTTTATGGATCACAATGGCAACAGTGCCTTGGGATCAGCACTCAAATACACATTTAGCCTCCTGGTGCCCTATTTCATTCTCTGTTTTTCTGTTTCTTGTCATGCTGCCTGTCATTTATTTTATCCAGAAGTGTATGCTGTTGTTTATCCTTTCCAAATAACTATCTTTTCAACTAGACTTGCCTGGAGAATGGGCCCAATGCTGCAAGTTTTTTGGCTTCTTTCCTAGGATTAGTGGTTTCCTGTTAGAAATTTGATTAAATATAAATAACAAAGCTTATGCTTCTGAGAAGTGAGTTTACAAAGAACAACACAATATGAAGCATAGACTGCATCTGTTTAATTCCGACTCTCAGTTTTCATCTTCCTTGAAAAATAAAACTTAACCAAAAAAATTTGTTATTTCCGATGCAATAATTTTTTCCCCTTCCTAATCAGTGAGATTAATACAAATGTAAGTGTAATGGGAAAAAACATTGTCTGAATTGATGCTACCTGTCTTTCGTCAATAAACTTCCAAGCCTGTTGTTAACGATTCAAGCATATTAAAGAAGAGTCCAGCCTGGGTGAAAATTGCACCTGTCCTGCATCAGTAATCTCCCTTTTTACTCTGTACATTTCTTCAACCCCAGATCCCTATCTCTAAAGATAAAAGGCCTATAGCTAAGAGACTGCAGCTGCCAGAGGTTGAGCAACCACTGCAGTAATCCAGGCGAGCCAGGGCAGCAACACAAAGCAGAATTTCTTGTTAACAGAAGTGCTTTGGACATTTCTCTGCTGCTGCCTCAGGCCTGTTCCCCACACTTAGCCAGTACTTCTAAACACCTGTTTTTGAGGCTAATCCGGTTCAGTCACACAGTGACCTTTCTAAAAAAGGGGCAGCAAACTTTACACAGTTTCCACACTCAGGGAACTGTTGCCCTATGGCAACATACTGTGTTCCCTGACAACATGGCAACCTGCTTTTCTCCACATGGGTATTTCTTCTCAGTTACCTCTCTTTTTCCAGTCCCAGGAGGCCCAGGTGCTGAAACATCTGGCAGAGAAGAGAGAACATGAGCGAGAAGTGCTTCAAAAAGCTTTGGAGGAGAACAATAACTTCAGCAAAATGGCAGAGGAAAAGCTGATACTGAAAATGGAACAGATCAAAGAAAACCGTGAAGCTAATTTAGCTGCTCTTATTGAACGCCTCCAAGAGAAGGTAACCACATCATCACTCCTCACCTTAAACTAGAGAGGAAAATCTAATCATTATTTTGTAGAGATGTTGTGCATAGTCCTTATCTCAGTTGCTACCCCTGAGCTATTTTTAAGTCAGAGCTACTGATGTCTAAACCACCAATCCCTTTGAAAAAGGACTGAAGTTCTACACTTACACAATCACAGGATGGCTGAGGTTGAAAGGGCCCTCTGGAGATCATCTGGTCCAGCCCCAGGCTCAAGCAGGGCCACCTAGAACCAGTTGCCCAGGACCATGTCCAGGTGGCTTTTTAATATCTCCAAGGATAAAGACTCCAATTCCACTCTGGGGAACCTGACCCAGTGCTCAGCCACCTCACAATGAAAAAGTGTTCCCTGATGATCAGAGGAAACCTCATGGGGTTTAGTTTTTGCCCATTGCCCCTGATCATGTCACTGGGCACCACTGGAAAGATCCTGTCTCTGTGTTCTCTTCATTCAGGTATTTATAGATACTTTTAAGAGCCTCTTGAGCTGCCTCCAAACTGAACAGTCCCAGCTCTCTCAGGCTTTCCTCACAGCAGAGACTGAGGGATGCTGCTTAATCCTCATGGCCCTTTGCTGGACTATCTCTAGCGAAAGATTGGTTTTCTAGCTCTTAAGAAGTTCTGTGAACAAATGAAAGGTCACTTGTGTTTAGATTTCAGCTTCTAAGAAAAGTCACTGATCAAATCAAACAACTGCCCTATGTCTGTAATTCTTGATTTCTCAGAGGAGAAAGATGAAAAATTATGGGAAAATATTCTTTCATATACAGTAAACGACAGCAAAAAGGTCTGTGTTTCCACAAGCCTTCCAAGGAAGAGAGTAAATTTTCCTATGGAGATCTTTGGTACAGCCAGAGGAAACAGGGAATCATAAACCCTAGATGCAGGATAAGTATGCCCTTCTCCAAAAAAGAACCTTCCACATAAGGGAGAGAAACATGCAAATAAAGATTTAGAAGTGTTAAGAAAAAATTAATTAGTTCTGCATGAGTGACACTTGTTTCTCTCAATAATTAACTTTCTAATATACTAGTAAATTGGCTAAAGAAAATACCTCTCAGAGGTTTTCAAGGAGATTTTCATAAGCACTTCTACATCTTTGATGGAGACAAAAGTCTTTGAGAGTAGGAAAGACACAACAGCATCCAAAGGATGATGCTACAAGTAACTATGCAAACAGGATAATTCCTGAGCTTAAGAACTATACCCAGATTGCTTGCCATTTTTGCATTCGCTTCATTTGCAGGCATATACCCAGACCTTATGAAAACAAAGGGAACAGCAAATTAGTTATTCTCGATGTCCAAAAGGAAGTGGGAAGGACAGCTGACACATCTCTCTGTCCTAGGTTAATGTTAACAGACTGTTAAACCCTGTTTCCACAAAAATGTGATGGCATATATGCACTAAACACAAGACTTCTGAGGAAAGATGACAGTAACTCACTTGGAAACATCTGCACTTACCAGTAATTTAAAAATACAATTTTGCCAACACCAAAACATCAAAAACAAACATAATTTGCCAACATCAAAAGTGAATCCTTAATATACAGAAAAAGAAGTGAGCTATCTGGTTCCAAGTCTTCCAAAGTTACACAGAGCTGTGGGTGCCCCGAGGTATCAGTGTCTAGAAGCTCCTGCAGAGATAACTTCTGTATACTGCAGTTAATAGGAACACCAAGCAACAAACCCCTTATAAAGTCTAGCATTCAGTATTAAGACCTTTCAAGGACTGATTCAAAGGTTCAGTCAGTGCCAATATTCTTTGTCATAGCCAGAGAAAGAATCAAGAGGACAGGTAGCCTCAGTGCTCAGACTAAGGAGATGTTTGAGACATTTAGATTGGCTCATCTTGTTGAAGCTAAGTTCTTGGATCTTTATTACAGTTCCTAAACACTACAGATAACAGAGTAACTAACATACAATGTGCAGGAAATTAATTCCTCGCTCATCCTTCCCTATATTTAGTTTAATATCCAGAAATTCAAAAGGCAAATGTGAGCATGTGGCACATTCTATGGTGCAAGCAGCACCTCTCTATGTGGCTCTTTTAAATGAAACTCTGTGAGGTGCTGAGGATGATAAGGCCATATCAGATAAAAGACTGAGCTCCAGAGCAGGAGTATAAAGTAAGCATAAAACATGCCTCGGGCTGGTCTGATGGATGACATGTCTCCTGTGTTGCTTCTTTTAAAGATGGTTGTGCTGTGAAACAAGTTTTGCACAAGCATCAAATTAATGACCTGAATAGATTGTCAGTATGAACCTCTCTTGGCAGGTGGAATGAGAAAAAGGTTTGATTTTTCCCTTCTTGATGTTTTCCAGGAGAGGCATGCTGCAGAGGTCCGTAGAAACAAGGAGCTCCAGGTGGAACTGTCTGGCTGAAAACAGCAATGGTGGATGTGACCCATCCCCACCATTAGTAAACTCCCCCTGCCTATATTATTATGGATCATGCGATATAAGTATGGGAAATGTATGACGTGGTTTAAAAAAAAATAAAAATCAAGAACTCAATAAAAAACTTTAAGAAAGAAACAAAAAAATAAAAACAAAAACAATGCGATCTCTTTGCAGAATGATTTGCTTGATGTTTAAAAAACTTGGATCTTATTTTGTAAATACTTACATTTTTGTTAAAAAATACAATTATTGCATTATGCAAGTTATTTCATAATCTTACATGTCCTGTAACAGGCTTCTGATGTTGTCTATTTCCACTCGGTTGAATTTGCTGGGTCTGTTCATTTGAAGCACCTCATGTCTAATTCCATTCCCTGCGACTTCTCATTCCAACCCACCATGAGGTCAGTAGTAGTTCTATGGTGCTAGAGACCAGTCATTGCCTAATAACCTAGACTGCTTTGCCATCAATAAGCTTTCTTGAAACAGTGACTAGACCACAGGTATTGTGACTTCACATTCAGCTGTCCAAGACAAAAGGCTCTTAAAATGGTTTTTCAAATGCAACTTATGCTGCAGGACTCTGTACTGTACTGTACAATTGAGGTTGAATCGCCATGTAGTGTTTGTTGTTTCTGCTTTTTGAGGTGAGAGGCAACAAAAACAGATGTGCAACAGATCAAAATCAAGCAAGATCAGTTTGAGACAAATTTAAGAGGCACATTGTAACCATCAAGCTATGACAAATTTTGGATGATGCCAAACAGCCATACAAATGCTAATTGTAAAGTGAGCTTAATTCACCACTTGAAAATTTATTGATGGAGCAACTAATAGATAGCATCAAGTGGCTTTATCTGTAGGTGCCATGATCTATGATACTTATCTGATGCTACCACATTACATGCGTGATAGTACAAGAGGCTACCGAATATTTCACCTGGAACCCATGAGCCAGTGGTTACCTTTTTTTTATGACACTGCTGACTTCCATTCATCATGACCTCTACTCTTCAGTGTTAGCCAACCCTACCTAGTGACAGACAACTAGGACTAAGAGGGCTGAAGCAGGAGGAATGACTAGACAGGGTGCTTGTGCCAAGTACAATATCACCAAACCTAACACATCATCCCCAAAATAGCTGCAGTTTTGAAGTTGTCCCTTACCCCCCTAGAGGTTGCTGCCTGCATATTCTACTCTTCATTAGTGCTATTTTCCTGTATGTCATTGTGAGCAAGCTGTGATTAATAAAGAATTGGGGTTCTGTGAACTGAAAAAGGGCTTGTTTCTTCTCTCGCTCCATTACACCTCTGGCATGTGCCCATGTAAGGGGAAAACCTAATGCAGTCATAAAAGCATGGAAATGACACTTAAACTACACCTATTAATAAACCAAGCCTATTTCTCTGCTAATATGGGACTAACCTCTGCCATGCATTTTCCAGTGCTTGGGCTGGTTGTTTTTAAAGATTACCATATAAACTGAGCCTGTAAATGTGATCTCTAGCACTGAGTTCATTAAAAAGAACTAGCTATATACACATGCACTCCTTAGTCCTGGCTCAACATTGGGGTAAAAGTGGAATTTGGGAAAAGAAAACTAAATAATCTAGCTTTGGCTACATACATCAATAAGTACAACGAGATTCTGGGTGTTAACACACTGGTTTTCAGGGTAGAAAATATTAATTTCTAGGATTTATTGAAGAACAAAATCACGTGGGTTTCTGCTGAGCTACAGAGCTGAGATGTAAAATTGAATCAGACCTCATTTTGAACTGGACAAGTGATAAAGAATTATCTCTAGGATTAGTAGAAAACTAAACTAATTATTTGAAGTCAACGAAGTGGCAACATTTACTTGCTCTTTCAGAGAGATGGACTTTATGCTCCAGGTCTGCAACAATGAGTTTTTCATTTTAGTAGACTATTTTTTTCAGAGCCAAGAGATGGCCTGCAGTCAAAAAGCAGCAGCAGTTGAACCTGGAGAAAGGCTGTGAGCTCAACTCCGTGTGCAGTGAACTCAATACTACAGAATGAAATGAGTACTCCAGCTTGTTATGGCAGCTGGGTTGTCTTGCCTAAATCACTTATCTTTCTCATGAAACTACCAAAAGTAAACCTGGCATAGAAGCCAGATAGCAGACGTTGAGTCTGGAAGACATGAACTTCAATGTTGCCAAGCCTATGAAGTTTGTATAGTGTTTTAAGTTCCAGTTAAAAGAGGACATTATTGTAATTAAATTTGAGGTCCAGGATCTTAGCTTGAAGGCTTGGGGATTCTGTTTTCATTTCCTGATGGCAAGCCACTTACAGTTTTCCCTGTCCATTGACTTAACAAATTCTGGTAGTACTTCAAGCTCTTTTCCTGTTTGTCTTCCTGGCTATGGTTGCTCAGAGAACAAGCCAAGAACAAATCTCTGGTGCTGAGCCAAGCAGGGCAACCTGCATCACTTCCATGGGGTTCAACTCTCTTCCTCCCACACAAAAGGGTGTCCACACCCAAAGTACCAACTGGATGGTCTCCAGCACACTCTCACCCTGCCACAGAACTGGGCTTTGCCTGGGAAGTGCTTCTCAGCAGGTGCCCAGGCTCCACCAGGGAAAAGAGTGAAGAACCAGACAGTGGGAGCACTGCTGCCCCAGGTCACAAACCATGTTCTGCTCCTGCTCCCTTGGCTCTTTGAACAGTTCATTTTATTATGTGTATAACTATGCTTTGAAAGCCTGTTTGCAAATACACTGCCTATTTAATCTCAAATAGGAAAAAGAAATGTCTGGAGACCTCCAGCATGGCACTTTCCCTCTTTTACTCCTGTTTCCTTATATTTTTGTTTAATGCTGCCTTTCTAGCCCCTCCCTGCTTGTGCTAGGAAAAGTGTAGTTGCCATGGGTCTCTCTTCATGTGTAGCTACAGATAAAGAATCTCCTTGAAAAGTAATAAAATAAAAGTATAAACCACCTGCTTTTTAAAGTATTACCATTTTGGTAATATGGGCTTTTTTAAATGAAACAGCAACCAGAGGGTTCAGGGATTTTAGATTAAAAAAATTGATCTTCTTTGATTAACTGTAGATGCCCAAATCCATGCCATGAGCTGTGAGTAGCTGCTGCTGAACTGCAGACCATTTTTCAGAGGCTGCCTGAAACTTCCCACAGGACGGGAGGCTGGAGCACTGGCATCACACAGATGTTTCAGCCTCTCCTGGGCTGTATGATGGCTCAGAAGCAGGGCAGAGCTGTGCAGCACATCCTGAGAGGTACTTCGGGCCTCTGACCTCTGCAGGTCCAAGGACTTCCATTCCAGGAGTGGGTAGGGTTCTATTTCCTCTTGGTTAACTCATCAGTTGTGTCAGAGCTGCCACGAGGCAACAGCCTGAGTAATCAAACAGGAATGGCTCAAACCTGTCACACTTCTTGTGGTCCTACCGAAGCCACAAAATTTATGCTCAAACCAATTCATAGAATCCTAGAATCATTTAGGTTGGAAGAGACATTTAAGATCATTGGGTGCTGGCATCATTAACCTGGCACTGCCAACTCCACCACTAAACCACACTCCTAAGTGTCACATCTACACATTTTTAAATACCTTCAGGGATGGCGACTGAGCCACTTCTGTTCCAATGCTTGATGATTCTGTTGGTGAAGAAATCTTTCCTAATATCAGAATCACAGAATCATTTATGTAGGAAAAGAACATTTAGTCCAACCTATGACCAAACACTTCCATGTCAACTAGACCATGGCACTAAGTCCATGTCCAGTCTTCCTTTAAACACATCCAAGGATGTTGACTCCACCACATCCCTGGGTAGCCCATTTCAATATCTAATTATCCTTTCTGTGAAGAATTCCTTCCTAATGTCCAATCTGAACCTCCCTTGGCACAACTTTAGGCTGTTTCCTCTTGTACAGTCACTTGTTACCTGGGAGAAGAGACCAACCCCACTGCAACCTCCAAATATTTCCAAAGTCAGGAGGTTTGGATGTACGGTTTAAATTCACCACCACTTCAGAACTTGAAAACAATGCCTTTTCTTCCCCTTTTATCATGCTTCTTGTCACATGGAGGTTTTTTTGTTGCTTTGTTTTTGAATGATTGGAAAAAAAGCCTAACTCTTCTAGAGCCAAATGGCAATGTCTGCCCATTCCCTCACTCCAGAATCCCCAAACATGTGACTGATGTAGAGCAGCATTGTACACACACTCATAGCTGTCTGCCTGACTGCCATCCAGCAGCCCTGTCAGAGAGATGGGCTCTGTAAACAGCACAGGAAAGTTTTACTCCCAGCACCTAAACTATGCAGAGAAGAGAGGTACTTCTCTCTCCTCTCACAGAAGGAGAGATGCATTAGGGCAGCATGAAAATCTTTCTCATCCTGCTGTTGCCAGATCCCATCATGTCAAATCAAACCCTCCCATCAGGTTTTGATAGAGAGAAGCAAGGATTTCACGGGAACAGACAGGCCCCACATCCATCTTGCAGTACGTGCCCTCTTCTGAGCTTATTCCAGAGGTGGGAAGAAGAGACGTTCACTCAGCAGAAGGGATATTACCAGGGTGAGATTGGGATCATTTTAGGGAACTTTCCCTTGCCTCAGGGCTGGTGCCGCTGTGATGTTGGTGCAACACTGCCGTGCAGTGGTCAGAAATTGCAAGGGAGAGCATCCCTGAATACACCAGGGATTGATTGCAAGGATTTCCTCTGAAGAATATCCATTCCATCTGCTGAGCAGTTTACACTTTATATAAGGGTCTTTGTATAAGGTAGGTGGTGGATTTGAAACCTGAAGCCTGAATCCAGACATTTTCAGGTTTAACTCCTCTGTAACAGGAGTGGCATAATCATAGATAGCTGTAAATCTAAAGAAAGGACTGATATTTTTTGTGTGGAACATGGAGCAGCCAGAATTCCAATTATGGCAACACCACCATCAGAAGCATGCCTGACTATGATAATTCCTACATTACTGAAACTTCAAATATGTCTAGAAAGCAACATAGTGCTCAGAAGACTGAGAAAATGATAAAAGCAACATCTGAAGTACAAGTAAGGGCAAAAGAAGCTACGTCAGAAACCATCAGTAGATTAGGTGCTAAATGAACTCTGAAACAAATCTCACATTTGAAAAGTAGTTTTCATCTCCCAGGGAAGGAGAGAGCATGGTCATCCTTGAAGCTGTCTCCCTTGAAAAACACTGAACCCTTTCTCCATCCCCACACCAATACTTGGAACTAGGGCACAAAGCAGCCTAAAATCCAGCCTGCATTATATATGTGTGTGTCCGTTATGTTATCCATAGCTCTGTGAGCAATAGGAACAGAATATGCTTGAATTATGCCATGGATTGAGGTTCTCCAGTGTACAGTAAAATGCCTGTGCTCTAGCCATTCATAATTCCACTGCTGTGCTGAAGCTCAGATGCCATCTGACCTTTTCATTTTCCTCCAGGGAAATGCATGGAGATTCCTTTTTCTGTTCAAAAACCATAAGAATGCATATAACTGAAAATTTACTTAGGGAAACATTTGCCTGCTTCAAGCCTACAATATAATGCCACGCTCCCCTTCTTTTGGATGGCAGTAAGTAGCTGCTGGAAAATGTCTTCCTGCTGTAATGGTTTGGCTTTGGTGAAATGGGTCAGAGAAAAGGGAGATCCTGGGCAGCTCTTGAAGATGGAGACATGAAAGGCATTATCCCAGATACAGCCCAGACAAGGGTGATATAAGGAAACAGCCAAGCTACAACTTAAATTTCTTTTAGCTATTATAGTTGCAAGGGATTTTTAAACAAAGTTTGAAAAGTAGGTTCACTCTATCAAAATACATTTTAAAAAATTAATTCTTAAAAGACACAGCTTTCCAATAAATTGTTTAGATAATAATTTCTACATATTCACAAAAGTTGACAAATATCCCCATGTACAACTGCTTGTGACCAGAAGATGGCAATGTCTTATTATTTAATAGGCAACTACAGATGGTAAATTCTATTTTGAAGAGCCTTTCAAGTTCTACAGAATCCTGAAATCATGCTTTGTGGAGTCTGATGTTCTATATTTACCCTAAAATGTGGATTTGGGTTTATATAAAATATAAAGATAAAGATAACACTTTTTCTTTGGGGAAAAATTATTGCTTTTGCTACATTTCCTTAAAAATAGAGCATTGGGCAGACATTTAAAAGAAACTAAAGAATAAGGTAGCCATGTGAATAAACAGGTTGATATTACCTGTTCCTTTAGTCTGGATCTTAGAGGCTGATCCCTGCTCCTTGCAAGTCTAAACCAGCTCTCCTGAGTGCTGGATGGAAGCGGGAAATCACTGCTCTTCAGACAGATACCATGCAGGCTAGAAAAGGGTGATGCTCACAGCATAAGAAACTGGAGCATCCCTTCCTGCACTGTGTTTTACACTTAGCTGCTTGCAAATGATGAAAATAATGGGGGAGTGCAGTGGCATATGAAAAGCTGTCCATGAACTGGTTGCACAGATTGCATGTTTTCCTGACACAGGTATTAGCTTGGGAGCAGCACTGAATAAGTGCACATCTTCTGCCTCCAGGGACAAGTTTGGAGGCAGCACAGCTGCTTGCTTGCAAAATACAGTCTGTGCTCATATTAACAGTTTCTGTCAGACCTTGGATGACCATGAAGGGCCAGCTCAGTCTGCCTTGTGCCATGCTCCTCAGACACCCTACCAGTGCTGGAGGGAGCTTGACTCACCCAGCTTCTCCTCGGGTGCCTCTCCATGCAGGCACAGCCTGCAGCAGAGCTGTAGGGAAAGGTGTCATCTGGGAAATACAGAGAAGGAGGAGGCTGATGGCTGCCACTGAGAGACAGCAGCAAATTAGCAGCAGCAGCCAAGCTGGGGGAGAACAAGGGTGAAGCTGGGGGATGCTGCCTCTGCTCTGAGTTTTCCCAATCCCTGGCACTTCAGGAGGGGTCCTGTAGGAAGGCAATCCATGCAGGGATGTCATGGTTTAATCCAGCAGGCAGCTAAACACAACACAGCTGCTGGCTCACTCCTCCCACCAGTGGGATGGAGGAGAAAACTAGGGGGGGAAAGTAAGATTCATGAGTTGACAGCTTTATAGGACAGAAATGGAAAGGTAATTAATAATAGTGATAATAATATTAACAGTTCTAGACCAAAAAAGGGATGCACAGTGCAATTGCTCACCACTCGCTGACCAATGCCCAGACAGCTCCCCAGCTTATATACTGAGCATGATGTCATAAGGTATGGAATCCCCTTTGGGCAGTTGGGGTCAGCTGATTCAGCTGTGTCCCCTCCCATCTCCTTGTGCCCCCCAGCCTTCTCAAAGTGGTGTAGTGTGAGCAGCTGAAAAGTCCTTGACTTAGCGTAAGCACTGCTCAGCAATACATCAGCATATTATCAACACTGTTCTCCCCTAAATCCAAAACACAGCATGGTACCAGCTACTAGGAAGAAAATTAACTCTATCCCAGCTAAAACCAGGAGAGCAGGGTGCCAGGGCATCCTGGGAACTGCACTCTGAACCCATCCAATATGCTTTCCAGCAGTGACACCACTGCAGGGTGTGTGCCCTCTGCTCCCCAACTCACAGCACTGGGCATTATCTGCTCATCCTCTGGCCAGCTGTAGGCTCCATATTAGAGCTGACTGTAGAAATGATGCTACTTCTGCATTTCACAGTGCATTTTTACCCTCATGTTTTACACAATAATCAGATGCTTGGACTGGTTTTAAAAACGTAATTTTTTTTTTTCCTATGAAACAGGCATCTCTGTTCTCTAGGGAGCGCACCTCCACAGCTTTGGTAAGTTCATCAGCAAACCAAGCTGGAATTTACAACATCAAAATTAGAGAGATTCTTTCACATTATTTCCCATTAGATTTATGGTTATCCAAGGTGTATAATCACTCTACACCTAAGCTGAAGGCAAAACTGGACTTCTTCTTCCAGAGCTCTGGAAGATGCAGAGTTTGCAGTATTGACAGAGTCTCTTTTGGCCCGTGCAAGATGCTGCTGTGCCTGGCAGATCCCAGGCAGGGCTGGAAGTCCCACATTCCCAGCTGGCAGCCTGCTGTCGGGCACTGGGATGGTTTCCCGGGACACGGGGTGTTTGCACCGATTGGCCTCCGTGCCGTCGTCACACGTTTAACGCTCCCACATGAACTAAGTGTCCCTTACATTGCCCAAGGCACCTTGCAGCACATGTGCGAGGGTGTATCCAAACAGCCCCACGCTCCCGGCCGGCGCTCAGAGCCGACTGAGCTCAGCCAGCTTGAAAACAGGATCCTCTCCAGCCAGGCTGGGAGTCCCAGGACGCTGGGAGCAAGCACTTGGCTGCTGAAGCACAGCTACACAGCCTCCAGCTCACCCAGAGGTGCTACTGATTACTGCTGCAGGCATGGAGCCCTGTCACAGATTTTATGGAAAACTTGAATATTTTCTGTTTTAATGCTGGAAAAAAATCCTCTCTTTTTATTTAGACTAATAAATTAAAGGAGCGTTTTTTTCATCACCCCATTTTTCTCCTTTCTGAAAGAAATTAGATCTTTCTTAGCGTAGAAGAGAAAAATTCCCTGCACTGAAAGGGAATTGCTCCTTTCTCATGTACTGTAGCACAGAGGCACCACTATGCAGTCAGATACCATTTTACCTGCAGTCTTCTATGGATTCTCCAGGCAAAGAACGAAAGGAAAGAGGTTTCTAAACTGAAGATAATTTCTTCCCAGGGGATGTGGAACACATAGGTATAACCTGTATATCTCCTTTTCTTTCCATCACATTTCGGACTTTTTCCAATACGCTTAAAGCAGGACAAAAGCAAGAAGTCATCCAAGTATTCCAGCTTCCTGAAGAAATCTCTCTGCATTTTGGAGCTCTAAAGTCCTGTGCCCAGCATAGGATGATGTGCAGATCTGAGGTGTAAGCAAAAATAAATGATTAAAACATAAGTACACCATTTTCTCAGCAGCATCTTGATTTCTGTGGAAAGGGGTATTGCACTTTCTCTCCCAGCAGTGGCAATCAACCACAAATACTTTGATATTGAATCCTGGCATGGCTATACCCATAAACTTAATCTTTCTTGGTTTGTCTAACATGGGAAAAATGATCTTTCTCCTTATTCTGTTCAGTGATTTATTCATTATTTTGGTGTTAACAATGATTTATTTTCTTCTCGCTAGCCTTGTAGTAGAAGACATAGCTGGCTGAAACCACAGAAAAGCTTTTGCACAATGCATATTATCCCACTAAGAAAAAGGTTTAAAAAATATGACTTTGCATCTTCACATCACTATGAAGACAGTATTGTTCTCCAAATGTCCACTGTGTTCACAGTGGTCTTAAAACAAAGCAAATAGAAAAGAAATACAAAATTATCTCCACTACACTTAGGCAGACAAGAACTGGCTGAAAATAGAGTTGCAGGTTTTTTTTCAGCAATTGGTCTTAAAGAAAGACTATACATTTGAGATACTAAAATGCCTAGTGAAGTGTCAGGACTTCATTTGGTACAGCAATCACATGAGAATGATAGAATGGGAATCCAAGGACTCCCTGCTTGCTACAAACTGCTTAATATTTTCTGGCAAAAGAGGTCTCAGTGGTCATGGTAGAGAAAAATACGTAAAGGAGAAGAAAGCAGAGAGTTTCTAAAATATGTTTTAGCTTACCCCATGTTATATATTTTGTCCATCATGACATAAGATAACACAAATGCTGGTAGAAGTGTTTCATGGCAAATGCAGGTCATTCTTTGGGATTTGGAAGAGGGAATAAAGTAACAAATAACAAGGTAACACTTCATTTTTGGTGTTTGGACCTCATCAATTTATGTGCACTTCTTGAAACAGTGCACTGTGGAAACCTGTTTCAGTCACACACAAGGAATTGCACAGAATCCAGTACTTGTCAAACTGAACTGTTCTACTTTGTGAAGAATTAACTTTGCCTCTCAAAACCAGCTGTGGATCTGCAAAATTACTTATGAATAAGTTTATTTCCCTCTCTTTCCCATTAATCACAATCTGATTTACTTAATTTACTTAAACCATGACCTCTTTTATGGATTCTTAAAAGAGAATGGCTGACAGGGGAGACTTAGACTGGGCATTGGGAAGCATTTCTTCACCAGGAGGGTGGTCAGCCATTGAAACAGACTTCTTAGGGAGCTGGCCAATGCTTCAAGCTTGCCAGTGTATAAGAGACGTTTGGACAATGCCCTTAAAAACATGCCTTAACTTTTGGTAAACCCCTTAGTGATCAGGATGAGATCATCACTGTAGGTCTCTTCCAACTGAAATTGTCTATTTTATTTTATTCTGTGCTATGCTATGCTGAAATGACTGCGGCATTCTGAATATATATGGAGTTCTTTACCTGAACACCACTAGTAAGCACTGCAAAGTTTTTTGTTTCCATTAGCTTTAATTGGTTTGGTCATTCATGTTTTCATCCCTGAAAGAATATTGAATTAATTTTTGGTGGTGAAATAATATCTTGGGTTTTCTTATTCGAAAGAAAAATGGATAGTGATATAGCAGCTACAATAAATACATCCTCAAAGTAAAATCTTTTTAGTTATAAATTTAAGCTTGTGCATTTTGATCACAATTTAAAACCCACAAAGTTTAAAATTAACTGTAAATTTCACTTTTAAAAAAGAGACAAAATAGCACTCAAGAAGTGTGGTTGTTCATTTGGTCTTTGCATGGCTAATAAAGGATCTGATGTGAATATTCCCTTATACAAACAATAATTTTTTCCACCATGTTAGTTAATGTTGAATCAGGCACTAAACGGGCCATTCAAAATCCCATAGTTGAAAAGCTGAGTCATTGCAAAAAGGAAACATTTAGAGTCACTTGAGTAAATAAGAAAATGCACACACCATGACCGTTCAGACAATATCCTCTTTTTTTAGATACCACAGCATAATTGTGCTTAAAATGGGAGGTACATTGTTGTTGATCGGAAACTGTGGCAATCCTTTTTCATTCTTCACATGTATCCAAGCAGTACCTGTATCTGACAGCAAACAGAAATGGAAACAGT
>VXBN01012748.1:884289-899907 GCA_013397395.1 Sinosuthora webbiana | reverse complement strand
AAAATAAAAAAAAAAAAATTTTTAAATGGGGACAAAAAAAAAAAAAAAAAAAAAAAAAAAAAAAAAAAAAAAAAAGTGATCTGGTTAAATACCTGTGACTTTATGTGTGGCTCAGCTCAGGAACTGCATCTCTCCATTCTCTGACATGGATGAACTTTCTGGGTGAGCTACCTTCTTCCTACCTTCCTGTTTGCTAGGAAAAATTCTCATGAGTTTATCAATCCTTGTGGTGCTATTAATGGAGCCATCAGAATAGAAGGGTGTATTCAAGGCATAAAAACAGCAGCAGACTCTACATTTTAACCATGTACCTAAGCAGAGGCACGTGTTAAGAGCAAGCCCTTATGTGATGGATGCAGGCAATACTGGGCTCATGTTGGCAGCAAAAAAACTGCAGGGAGAAGTTGCCTGCTTTACCATAGCTCCCAGACACAAACCATCCTATCCACAAAGCAGGAAGGCAGGCCACAGCCCCGTGCATCCTATGTAATTCTCCCTTCACGTTAAATGCTAAACATTTGTCCAGGACAAGCTATATAAATTGTAGTCAGGCATTTGTGAAGATAATTGCAAAGATTACCTCTATTTTCACCCACCCCAAAGAGGAGCTTTTTTATCGGCCTTTTTGGAGAAATTAAAAACGTAATGAACATTTATTATTGATTGATTGATTTAACTTGATTTAACTCTACATGCTCCCAGTGTTCCATCACCCAGAATATTTAAGGGAACCACAAGAAACTGCTAGGAGTAGGAGAGTTCAGTAGTGATCCCACATAATTTAGGATTATTTAAGATTCTGGCAGGATACTCCAAGTGAGCAAAGTATCATGCAGGAGCCAAATGAGGAAAGAGTCTGGTTCATCCTAGTGTTGAAAGACGGCTGACCTTTGAGCAAATCCACTCATAGTTGTTATGTACCAGAGCAGGCCTGAAGTAAAGACAACAACAAATGATGCCTGGTGATGACAGCTAAAACCAGAGTCCTAAAGCATCTATCTGCTGAGCAGAGCCAAGCAAAGCATCAGCTCGTGCCTCTGATCACAGGCCACCAAGAAAGAGCAGCAGCATTCCTTGGCACATTCAGGAGATCCCATGGCTATTTTTGACAACTACCAGGTGGTGGCCAGCCAATACATTCTGCAGATGGGCAGATGATCACATCTTGTTGCCAAAAAGCTTTAAGTGATTTACTCTTTTAAAGAGGACCACAGCATTTCTAAGCTCCGTCCCTGGCCGCAGCATCTCAGCACAGGGTGAGCTGAGAAAAAGTGTCCAGCAGGTGATTTGTCACTTCAGTTTAATTCTCAGAAGATAAAGCAGAGCTTACAGTGTTCTTCCAACCAGCTCAGGGGAGCCTTCAAAGTTACCTGTAGACCTGAAGGAGGATTGTGTCAAGCCCATGAAGGTGCCTTTGCCACGGGTGAAGTTTTTCTGAACACAGACATGCTGTTGTGCAGTGCATCTCAAGCAAACACTGCAAACATAAATCTGTTCAAATCTGGGGGGTGCTTTATGGAGAGTTGAAGCCCATTTGAGTAGCATGCTGCTGTCAGCAGAAAATAAATTGTGTGGAATCTTATGCCGACTGAGCATCCCTTTTTAGCATTTTCAAACACAATGTCACGTAGGAGGATGCCAGAGAAGCAGTCAGAAAACAAAAGGAACTGCAAGCCAGGGTCCTGCAAGTCTCCAGTGGAAATGGTATTCATGTCAAATAACACAAGTGTCAAACATGAGTCACTGCTGCCATTTCTCCCTTCCCACATGAGGGAAATGTATACTCTGTGGTCAAGGCAGAGCAGGACAGGGTGATAGATATTAGCCAGTTAGACTCCAGTGCAAATGAGCTGTTAGGGTTTAATAAAAGTGTCTCTCTATAATGCATGCTACATTTCCACAGCACTGAATAAAGGACTGGAAACTGAGTCTTACGGCCAGTGTGAGTTTACCAACATTTCAGTGGCAGAAAGCAATACTCTTGGAAAGCTCTCCTGAACTGCTGCCCGCCTTTGGTAACTGTGGTGACTAATACAAAGCTGCTGTTTTAAAAGCAGCATTAGAACAAGAAAGCTACTTCATTTTTCTCCCTGATTGTAGGCCAAGTGACAGCAGTGACTGACAGCTTGATCTGTCAAACAAGAAAGGTTTAGGTTGGGGGGTGTTATTATTTAGACATGAGAAAGCTGATGCACCTTTGAAAGTGTGTACACATAAAGCATGTCTTCTCATTTTGAGAGCATGGTCTTACTTAAAAGGGGCTACTTAAACTAAGAGCAAAGTGGGCCAATCCTCAGCCATTGCAGTATTGTGAGCAAAGCTCCAGCAGCTCACAAATGCCAGGAATCTGGCGTATTGTTTGCCTTTCTACCCCACATTATTGTCTGTGAAGTTTGCCTTCAGTGTACCCAAGTTTAGTGTACTTCAATAACTCAGTCAACAGAGGGAAGCAGATGGCAAACATTCCTTCCCAGAAGGCTGGGGTTTCTTTCTGGCATCTTAGTGATATGAGAGGTATCACAGAGGCAAACCCCCTGGCCAGCACCACTGTGCTTTGCCACCAGGTTTCCTCTCTTATCAAGGTATTGCTGACTCTCAAAAGTCAAAGTGACCTGGTTTGGTTTTGGGACTAGTGGTGTATATGGTTTCAACCTTATCTCACTTCTTCGACAATTTGTCCAGAAAAAAAAATCTGTTGGGAAAAAACTGCTAACACTGATCCTTCCCTGCTCATTGGGACACCATAAAGGCATGCATGTTGTCAAGGTCACACTGTGTCATCCCTTGCACATGATGTGCGGGCTGGGTTGTCTCTGGGAATATAGGAAGAAGTTCAGGGTCCAGGAGGGAGGATTTGTTGTGGTGCCTGAAAATGCTGTTATTTTTTAGGTGTGCTTGTCTGTGAACCTGCAGGACTCTTGACAGTTCAGTGTGCCCGATGCATTCCACTATTTTCTCATTTTTTAATAACACTTAATTCAAACTCATGAATAGTGACTATTTCACCAGAGCATAACCATAACCTGTCATCTGGAATAGGCATTTGGAGTAGTGTAGTGCTTTTACTCCATAGAGATACCAGTACAGCTCCAGAACAGAAAGATATTTTCTGACACTAGATTACTTACTATAAGGGATATCTCAGTGTTCAGTGGCACTGAATTCATTATTTGTCCATTTTGACCATGTCAGACTTTATCCCACTGGTTCCAGGGAGAAACTGTGATCTCCAACTGCAACTGTGATCTCATCCCCCTGAAGAGAGCAGGGTGAAACCTCTAATTATTACCCATGGTACCAAGTCTCTGCACAGGTTTTTTGTTTTGTTTTGTTTTTTTAAAGAAATCTTCTTTCCCTTATGCCATAAATGTTAGAACTGAGCCCTGCCACAGTTGCTGGCCTCAGAGGGAGGAGAAGGAAAACCCAGGGGAATCAGCCCATTGCACCCCAACATGCAGAAAGCCTCAGAGATGTCAGAGCACAATACATACTATAAAGTTCTTTGCTGGAACAAAAGCACCCTCATTGCACTCTCATTCTCTTTTAAATCAACAGAGTTGTAAAAGTTATTTCTATAGGCATCTATTTTCTCTCTCTCATAAAATTGTATGAAAGCATTTCCCAAACAGCCCCGTCGCTATTGTGCCGCCGACACCCCCGCCCCACACGGCGCTCCTTCACTCCCATGGGCCGTGCCACTGAATGCAGCAATCACTCTGCTGCCTCACAGCCTTCCTCCTCTTGTGAAAGCCAGAGCATAAACCAAAATTGTCCCAGAGACACTGATCTGTGTTTTCTGTACACTCCCTAAGAAGAGACACAACTGACCTATTTTCCTATGTCCTCCAGAAAAGAGTTTTCCTACCCACTGTAAGAAGATTTTGTCTTTCTCTCCTTACTAAGGATTGCAAAACAAGTCCTGACAAGTTCTAATGGCCTTTTTATTTTCCCTGACATCATCATGTGAAGACCACTTGCCCAAGGTTATAAGGGCTCCTTGTTCATTCCTTGAATACATCCCTGCGTCGCTCCAAGTTGGAGACTGGCCATTTTAAGCAACAGAGCCATGTGTAGGTACAAATGCCTTGCTGAAGCATCTAGTTGTTTATTACTGCTACAGATTTGTCACTGCTCCTGGTATCAGGCAGTAGAACTAGAGAGGCAACAGAAGGGAAGCAAGCAATTAATTAAGGGGGAAATAATATATGGTATTGTTTGTGCCCAGGGAAGACTGTAGGAGCACAGCTGTGTCTACAGAAATTCAGGATCTGGGCCACCTTGTGCAAAAGGAGTGATGTTTTATTGTCAGCTACTCATCCAGGTAATTACATTCATTTCATGAACAGAGGCAATTTCAGTCAGAATAAAGGTTCAGCCTTATCTGATGGCAATCCTACATCTTGTGTCCAAGCAACTGATACATCACACGGGGTCAGAAACCACCATGAAGTTTCTGGCAAGTGAGGAGGATTGAGTGGACTACCCCCTCCTTTCACACATGGGCCCCTTTTCTCAGCCCTCACCTCTTTCCACAGTCCCAACAAGTTTCCTTTCATGCCTTTAACTCCTCCCAAAGCTGCACTCTAAATACCAATTTTCACATCCTAGACATTATTATTAGTGCACATTTTCCGCTGAGATCCCAGCCGGCACCTCACCACGTCCCTACCATGTTCCAGTGCCACAATGGCAATCTGTGCCACCTCAACAGAGTTTTCAGCTGTTCATGCCCCATGATCACACAGAGCCCTCAAATGGGTATTCTTCTCCCCTTAAACCTATTCTTATCTAGATCTGGTCCACATGAAGATCACCTATATGTGTCACCACTTATCCCTCCCTGTTGAAGGGGTCTGAGTAGGCAAATAAAAGACCTTCAGCCCTACTGATAAACAATGCTGATTTGAGACATCATAAGTGAAGCCATGACTTTGAATAATTTATTTAAGACCTGGTACATACCATACAAAAGACTGCGTTAGAAATACAATGTTGAGGTTTGAAGTCAAACGCAAAAAAAATCTAAGGGAATTATTAATTTTGCCTACAAAACCTGTTTCATTCCAAACACTGGCTGGATTTCCTTTCTTCAGGGTGTAGTGAAGGGGTCTGGTTGTTGCTGAAATAGCTGAATGTGTTAGGAGACTTTGGAGTGGAAAATACAGTCTTAGAGTTAAGGGTAAAGTGGGAACTGGATTCTTTTTTTTTCTTCCATTTGCTTAAGTGCTGTAGGAAACTAGAAAAAGGCTTCCTAAATGTTCCCTGTGCTGAAACTCTGACGTGGGAAGTAACTCAGGCTGATGTGAAGAACTATTCACCCTCTGGGGCTTCCAGAAAATCAAGAGCAGCTGCGCTTTGAATCCAGAACTGCTGCAGAAGTCCTAAAGAAAAAAATCAACCCAGTTTGAAACACCTCTTCCAAGAAGCTCAGCTATTTGATTTTCAACATTCTGAGTCCCAACTTCTTACCCAGAATATAGTGCTACATGTCTGCAGTACACTGCAAATATCACCTAACTTTGGGGACAGGCAGATGCAATAGTGTTGAGACTGAAAGGCCTTGGGGATAGGGAGTTTTTGAATGAAAATCCTCTTTAGAATCAGGCTTAAACAGTAAAGGGGTCTCAACTTTTCCCCGGTGCCCTACCCACTCATCTGGACCATGCTTTATTCTGCAGCTTCTGTGATCTTGGAGCAAAGTCAGGCTAGGTGTTGCATAGAAGTTTGGTGTACAAAATTATCTTCATCATCTCTCCCTGTCCCACAGGATTAACAGCAGTGTCGCAACAACAGAAATGAGTGAGGAGCAGACATTGTCGCCAAAAATTAAATCTGAGGTGGCACTAGCCCCTGGCAAAGTCTTCTCTAGCCTTTTTCAGTCAGTCAGACATAGTTGTTAAGGGAACATTTTTGGGGATGTGTCAGATGCAATCTCATAAAAATCTCCTTTCTGATGGGAGTTTTAGGTTATAAAAGTTAATGCAATGCAGAGAGCTGAGTTGAACAGGCTGTTTCCCAATAGACTCTGGTATGAAAAAGTATTGCATTATATAAAGCTTGAATCACAGCCTTCTCAGCAACGGTTTGGTACAGACTGGGTATCTATCTCATGAAAGACAATGAAAATAGTATGGGGAGAAGGCTGCACTTCCGAGAAGACCTGGAAATAAGATGGGGATTTTGAAGCTTTTTTTTTTTCCTCATTAAAAAGTATACAGCCAAAATTAAAGCTAAAGAATAATTTCATTATTGCTCCCTCTTTATTTAAACAAAAGCAAAAAGTCAGACTGTCTGGCTAGCACATTATGAGGATATTGATGTAATTAAAAAAAAAAAAAAAAAAAAAAAACAGGGATTTTTCTACCTGGAAACCTGTTGTGTCACTCCTTCAGCTTCGTCCCTGGGGGCATTCCCCATGGGAATTCCTAGTCTTGGGCCCCTGTGGCTCTCAGCCAGCCCTGCCATTGAGGCTGTGCTTTCAGCCTAGGATGTTGCTGTGCTGCAGGGGCAGAAAATAAGCCTTCAGTCTGTTTCCTGGCAGGATGAGGTCAGGTCTGAGGGGGCTGTTGAAAGAGTCCTGCAAACCTCTGTCAGCACCACGAAGAAGCAGGGAGCCTTCTTACCTCCCAGAGAGGAGAGAAAAATCAGACAAACTTTGTCTAAACCAGCAACAACCAAAGAATTTTAAAGTATCATACTTTGCTTTAGTTTCTTTCACGGAGTATCTTATTCGGGGCTCTCCTAGCTTCAAGACTGGCTGAAGAGAGTACACGGGATTTCAACTTCCTCCTTCAAAACAGGCATGGATTTAACAGGTGAAGGAATGACAACCATTTAGCTTTACATCTACAATCACACCGTCTTGGTGTGCTTAGTTAATTTGGTGCCCCAAATCCCAGAAAATATTTGTAACCACGGGGTAGTTCAGCCTCTGGCTTCATGTGGGAACTGCACCTGCCCCCTGCTCTGCCCATACTGGTTTGTGTGGTGGGAAAGGCCTGTGCAGCTGGAACTGAAGTACAGAGGGCCAGATCCTGGAAGCTTATTGGAGGAGTTTGTCTTCAAAAGAGCTTCTCTTTCTTCTTGCATGGCATTTACAGCACAACAGTGACCAATACACCTTCCCCTGCCCATACCAACCTAGTGGATATTTGGGTTTGGCCTACAGGTATGTGCACCATTAGCATCTTTACCTATTCTAATTCTTAACAGGGTAAAGTTTAATCATTCTTATTCCTGCTGCTATTTTGAGGAAGAAAAAGAGTCATTCTGTCATTGCGTGCTCCAGAAAACATGAAAGTCTCTAAGGAGCCCAGGCTTCCTGTTACCAATGCCTCAAACTTTGCCCCACCTTTGGGAAGCACAGGCAGCTAGTGGAAGAATGTCATCCACTATAACAATTGATTTTCTTATGTACAATAACGTCAGACCTTTTAAATAAAAGGCTGACCTGTCTCCTTCTAAAATAATTCATCTGTTTTATGGAGTGTTGTTCTGATTATATACAATTCCCACAAGAAGGGAAGTACCTTTAAAATAAGGACTATTCAGTACTAGTACAGGATTTCCTCTTGTTGTTGATAATTTCCTCCTAACAGAAGACGCAATGAATCCCAGAGAAATTCAAAGGGGCAATCTACAGACAGTTGGGCTTCTACATTATACAAGGAACATTGTTCAATCACACTGATGTTTTCCTGATGAAGTAAGTAAGTAACATATATACCTGCTGTGCAGCATATAAAAGAGCTCCTACAGCACACATTTCAGTTCCCTTTGCTACATTTTTAATCACTATCCAATCCCACAAACTTTCACATAACCATCCCTGAACAGCAACAAATTACTTTTTTTTTTTTTCTTTTCATCTTTTGCTATTGAAATCCAGCCTCTGAAACGGCCTCTGCTGTTAAAGAAGGCAGGCTTGGTGACAATGAGAAGATTACCCAGCCATTATCAGCACTATTTACAGCACATATATATAACATGAAAGAAGTTCTGTGTTCTCTCTACCAGATGTACCTTGACTCAGAAAGAGGCTCCATACTCACCTTCACTAGAAGGGCTCATTTTCCACTACTGGTCAGAACATGCACCTGCTCAACTCATGTAATTGTGAAGGAGACCTCATACCTACATAAATCCGTGCTGAGAAACACCATATCTAAACCCAGGAACTAAGTGGCAGCACTAACAGCTGGGTGGTAACTGCTGATGAAAGCTGAGGTGTTTGTGGAAGAGGCTGCCAGTCACTAGATGCTCTTATCTGTTATTCTGATGTTTCAAATTCTCTGTCAACTTGGGTCAAGCCCCACCTCATGTTTTAATTCCCCATCTCATGATTTAATTCCTTGAGCTCCTTTCACTTACCTGACCAGACTGTACAAATGCAATCAGTAAACCACACTACGATGCATTCTTACAGCCATTGATTGTCCATCTAGCCCTGGTTTCTCTTTAGCCAGTAGGATAACACATCAAGTTAAATGAAGACATTCACATGCATTGTTTCACCACCTTACTGGTTTTAAATAACGTGCCTCACTTTTCGTATATTGCTCCTACTGAGAAAAATCATGAATACTGAGTACTACCTTCCCCTCTCTAAACTCTCTACATACTGGCATGCAGCTTATTTCTTCATCTGATATCAGGTATTTCCGTATCTTTGCCACAGGCAATGCAAACAATGCATCTCTTCATTCATCTGTTCACAGCTTCAATTTTCCTCTGATCCTAGAGATCAGCCTTCCTTCCTTCTCCTGCCATTCTTTTGCAGAGCTGCTTCACCAACATTCCTACTCCCAACATCCTTTCTTCTCTGAAAGCAGAGCAAAACAGAGAAATGAACGTACCTATTTAACCTGTTACTAATGTTTGTGCCTAGGCTTTATAGCTTACCTTGGAGAAGCCACTTGGAAAGCTCCAAGAAGTCTCTTCAGTGCAGAGAGTAAAGCATGGTCTGCAAAGTCTTCGCTGTGCTGAGGCTGCCTCAATGATCAGGAGGTGTGCAGAACTTGTTCCAGCTATTTCCTACCTTCCTTGCCAGAAGGTTTCACCTGAAATGAGCAGCCTGGTCAAAGACTCTGAAAAGGCCCAAACAATGTAATGTGGTTAGGGGGTTTACAAGCAGGGCAGAATGTCTCCCCTCCTCAGCACTTAGATAAGTTCCTCCTGCATTATACAGCTGTGTTACATGATTTACTGAGATCAAAAATAAACAGCTGGAAGAGAACCTATGTCTAAGAATTTTGCTGGGAAGGCTTGGGCAGACTGCACACTGCAGGGGTCAGAGCAAGGCAGTTTGGTCCACTCCTTCAAGCTGCATGAATAACCAGTAGAATTTGCCTGACAAAAAAATTCACAGGACTAGATGGAATAAGAGAGAACCACATATAACACCCAAGCACTTCCTTAATAAAAGCCTTAATAAAAGACTCCCAAAAGACACCTTAGAGGATCTGTATCTTACAAGGCATTTCGACATTTATGACTGCAGACACGCTACTATATTGCAAGCATGAGTCAATGCCCACATCTTCTGGCTCCAGAAGAAAGGGACTGTTCTAATTTTTATTTATAAGCTGGGCAATAGGAGAGAGAGTCATTCAGTTACAGGCAAAGCACACACAGACCCTGCAAGGTCAGGTAGGCTGGTTAACACATGAATATATTCGTGCCTTAGTGTACTGAGTCACAAATACCACAATCCATCTGCATCCTTTCATGTAAGACCTCAGAAAAGGGCTTTGTACATAATTTTTGTTGCCTTCCAGCACAAAGCCCATGGCCTCTACATTATTCACTAGAGAATTCCAGCACCATGTAGAGCATGTTGCAATCCAAACTGGGAGTTTCTGGCAATAAACATTTGTGAGTATGCACACAATATAAAACAGGAAGGATTTCAGTTTATCTGTGTTCACTTGGGCTTATTTGTTGCTTGGAAAAACCAAAGAAATCTGGCAGACTTCCCACCACTATGCAATAGTCTAGGAAGGCTCCTGTCACCTGGGGACTCACATGCTGATGTGTGAGTGAAGAGAGCAATAGGCAGGATTCATGGGGTTTTCAGCATGATCCTAATAAACTCTGTCATGCTACTAGTGTTAAGACAGGAGCACTGAACAGAAAGTCTCGTAAGAACTTCAGACAGCTTCTTTCCAAAAGCTAAAAAATGTCACTTTCATCAGCTACTCCTTTACACCAAAGCACAGAATGGATTTCCAGAGGTTTGTGTCTGGTTTTGTGCAGCATTTACCAGCCTTTTAAATTTATTCTGCACTCCAAGCCAGCTTCCTTAATAAAGGAAGATAGTATTAGCTTATATAAAGTACCACATCATCTTACATCCTACACAAAGCTTTAGCCTGAGGATTTGCAGATGGACACATTTCATCCAAAGCAATTGAAGGTGGCTGGGGGGTCATGGGATCAAGACACATAAGCATTTCCTTTCTTTTCCAGCATCTCTCTAGTTAAGCTTGTGCTCCTGAATTGCTCTTTTGCATTAGGATAAACAAGTGAGCGTTTTGGACTCTGGAGATATCAATTGCCTAGAGAAGCAAGCTTATTTTGCCTTTCTTGGTTTCTCTTTAGAAACCATCCTGTAGGAAAGAAAAATATCAGAATGTCTCAGAATTGTAGTTTTTGAGAAATAACAGCATTTATCATTCATATAGAAAATTTCTAACTACAGCTGCCTCTTGAGGAAAGGAGACCAAACACTGGCAAAACAGGAGACCTGTTTCACTGCTAGCAAAACAGATATACATTAAGTGATTTCTAAGACAGATTTACAAAGTTAGCAGCAGCCCTGGACTTACAACCCTGGTGTTTCAGCTTCTGGGCCATGCATTTCCCATTTGAATTACTAGTTTTTGTGAGTAGCTAGAATTCATTCATCTCTTTCTATGATAACAACCAATAGATATTTGAATCCCTAAAAATTAATATAGAATTACTGCAAAAGTTGAATTAGGACTTTTCATTAATACCTTTGTCAGTGGTAGTAGAAAGAGAAGACAGTGGATATAGAGACAAACACCAGCAGCGAAACTTTTATTGCACTCTGCTTCTGAAGTCCATTCAAGGGTAGGACAGTGGGACAAAAATAATTATAGGGGTCTTTCTACACAAAAGAGCCAGCTATTTAGAGGGAGGCAAAGTCATTTGAATGTCAATGAAATAACCATTAAAAGGCTGAGAAGCATTGCCATTTATTAAAAGATCTAAAGAATAGTTGCATGCACTATAGCAATCTTCTAGGTAGGAGTTGTTAATTTGCTATAAAAACCTGTTAGGGACAGGGCAGAGCATAATTAAACAGGAGACAATACACACTGTGAAAGGAAACTGGATTTGGAATTTTACAGCCTCTTATTTCAGGTTTCTACATGAAATACTATGCTCTATAATCTCTCCTTAATAACACCTATGTATTTCTAGCTCCCACAGTGTTTTGCATTTCATTTCTAGCAGTGGTCTCCTACAGCCTCAGAAGGAAGGTAAAACAAGGTTACGCACTTGAATGCTCTCCCGCTCTTTCCAGCCTCACAGCAATCCTTCTTCCAAGAAATCTCTCATCAATGCCACTCCTTAATTGGCCTGAGAGCCCCTCTTTAAACAAAGCCCTCGTCTCCCACAGGGCCGAGTTCTTTCTGCTATTCTGGCAGAGCTAAATCCAGACACGGATGTGCCATTTACCAAAACAAGTGTACTATAAATTCAAACATGCAGGAAAGAAGTAAAGTACTTCCAGAAGTTCTGCAGGTAAAGAGTTGCAGGTGGGACGGAGTGCATCAGGAGAAAACCTCTCTGCCTGTAATCCTGTCGAGTTTTTACTTCAAACAAAGGTGTTAGACACAGGTGGGACCACTCAGTAACAGATACAGGATCAGTGGGAGACCTGGGGTAGATTCAGCACTAATGGACTGAATGTGATCTGAACCTCACTGTAACACACAAAACTTCATTCCAGAGCTATAGGACAGATAACAACTTCGTGAGTTAGACAGAAAAGGACTTCATGTTTGTAAAGATGATCACTTTTTAATGTTAATACAAGTCACTAAGAATATTCAAGTGCAGTGCAGCTTTAACCTCTTCATTAGCAGAAACCCTGGTATCTTCACTACCTGCCCACACACTGCCAGGCACATAAAAGTGATGTGCAAAAGAAATCCTACGTTTTCCTTCCCTTGCCTGTTACTCCAAGGCACTGTTCTTCATGTACTCAGCCAGCATAGCTACACATGCCATAATACCTAAGAGTAAATACAAATGCCCACAGCAGAACTAAAGCAATTGTTCGACATCTCCTGTGACACCCACTGCCATAGAATTCTCCGCTGATACATATCAGACAAGCATGTCATTTAAAATACTTTGTTCTTTCTCCTTTATTTAGCCACAACACAGATACAAGAGCGGGCAAACCCCTTCCAACGGAACTCACACGATAAACCTGTTCAGATTAAGATTCTCATGAAATCCAGCAAAATATATGTACATGCACACACTCTCAGGCACACAAGAACTCAGCAGAACCTTTACAAAATGAGGAGTGGCACTGAACTGCAGCTAAAACGCAATAGAAACATAACCTAGTTAAGATGCATCTGTTAAGCAACAAGGCTGTGCACTGAACAGGTTCCCGCTGTACCATTCCATTGGCCATTTAAACACCAGCATCAACCATTTCAGCTGAAAATCTGAAGCTGACAGAGAAGAGTCTGACCTCAGATACCCAAGAATTCAGGCTAGCAGTACAATTACTCCACTGTAACTCAAAGCAGGATTTGGCCCTAAGAAATGAAGATGCATGTTACCAGCTCCAGCTGGGATATTACTGCAGGTGACAACTTTAATTCCCATAACTTCCCCAGCAACTAAACCCACCACCAATACAGCGTGCAATTTGACTTTTGCATCCTCCCCACTCATACTGCTCCTTTTGGTGGAAGAAATAGTGTAGTGGTTGTAAGAAGTGAGCAAATATCTACTAGGGACAAGAACAAGATGGCCAAATACACCAAACGGCTTCAGAAGAAAGAGGAATTGGGCTCTTAGATAAAGCTGGTTGAGCAGGTCCAGCTGATTTGTCAACGCTTTGCTCAGAAATATAAGACTCAAATATAGTTTACAAAAAGAGTAATTCTTTATAGAACATCTCAGTGTCAAAATACTAACAAAAACACAGCTTGTAAATGCTGAGAAGAATGGTCTTGGAAAATTAATAACAAAACTAGGCCATCGCTAACAGTAATAGGTGGTATCTCTCCATAAAAAGCCAGTCTGATGTACTCAGGAAAAATGAAACATTTGAAACAAACTGTTTACAAAAGTGACTTATATGCTCAGCAGAGAACTAACACAAGTGTTAACAAACCACTATTGTAATTTTATTTTTGAACAACTTTAGCAACTATTAAAAAAAAAAAAAAAACAACAACAACAAAAACCTGTTAATACAGAAATGTAGAAAACAAAAAGAAAAATCCAATGAGACAGTTTTTAGACAAACTCAGTTAAGATGAAGCTGTACCTTTGTCCCAGTTACTAAGAACTTCAACTTTAAGGGTGGCATAACCCAGCTCAGCTAGGTTTATAGGCTTTCCCACCCTTGTTAAAGAGTCAGTTCTTAGAAGGCGCCAATCTCAGTCCCCCAGGGTCTGTATGGTTTGCTGAGAGCCGCTGACTGCGTCGGTGTAGATGGGCTCAGCACGTTGGGGGACAGCAGATGAAAGGAGCCAAACGAAAAGGGGAATGCAGACAAAGATGCCATGGAGGAGAGAAGAGGAGGAGACAGTTTGGTAGTAGACGTGACCACAGGGAGCACTGGTCCGACGCTGCCATTTGGGGGCACTCTGAGTGAGGAAGTTTCAGCGTGTGGGGCAGCAATTCTGGTCTGGTGATGTGGTTCTGTGGGAGATGCTGTAGTACTGGTATTACCATGCCCATTTTGAGCCAGCAGCAACGGGTGAGGTATGTGAGGGTGATGTCCAAAGGCACTGCCCCAAGGAATGTGTCCAATGCCAGTGTGTGCACTACTCGCTGCTTCCCGCTGAGAGGCGTAGTTGTTGAGATGAGACACGAGTCGAACTCGCAGAGGATCAGAGGCATCCAGACCCTCTATGATACTCAGGTATCGAGCAACTTCAGCCAGGCACTCTCGAAATCCTAGACTCCGATAGTCCATAGCCAAAGCATGAGCATCAAAATAACCTAAGAGAAAAGAGCAGAGAATGAAATCTTAAGATGTTGTTTTCTAGTCATTGTCTACAAGTAGCCTCCCCACTCCACCCTCCCCTATAAGCATATTTCACTTGGATGTGGTTAGTATTCCCAACCATAGACTAGCTGCCAAGGCCCTTTTTTTTTTTCTTCCTTTTTTGTTTAACAAGCTTTTCTTTTATATCTGTGCTGTGATGCTGCAAGTCCCAAGACCAGTCACAGACTGCCATTTTTAAACTGGAATTGCTCACTGACACTGGAGGAAAGTATTTTTGTTCTTTCTATGTCTCCCTTGTGCCAGTAAAACCACAGCACACTGAAATTCATTAGAAACACAAGTCTTAACTTATCAGGAGACTTAAGCAGGCAAAGTACTTTTTTCTTAAAACTGCCTTTCAGCATTTTTGCTAAACCTTTTCACCACTTATTTCATCATGTATTTTTTCCTAGTTCTGTTCTGAACTTTCAGAAAATTAGAGAAACAATCATTAGACATCAATAATAACTGTTTTCAAGCTGCCAAAAGCTGATTCACTTCATAGTGTTGACACACTGCTAGAGAGACTTGCAGTTACTCTCCTCTAGAATAACTCTCTTCTCAGAGCTAGCACCGCAAAACCTTTCAGTGCTGGTGATGCCACAAATCTTGTCAAGTAGAGAAAGTCCCTAATTCCTGGTGAGACGTAAGAGAGCTGCCGCTCATTTTCTGTCAGCATTGCCAATGCTGAGGAATGCGCTGCTCCCAAAACAGCCTCCCTGCAGGGCAGCTGACTCTGTCACGCACAAAACTTTACCTTTCCCTCCTGCTGTATGCAGCATTTTCAGGTGATCGACAGTCATCTGCAGAATCTCTGCTTTTTCCAGCTTGGCTGATCCCTAGGAGAGAAGGGAAGGCACGAAACGTTTTAAGCAGAATCAGAGACGTTACCGAGGGGTGACGCTCCCTCCCGGGAAGGGATGGGGGGCAGCACGGAGGGTCGCTGGGCGCTACCTGCTTCTCAAAGGCGCTGGGTACCAGCCTCCTCAGCTCGGACAGGCTGTTGTTGATGCGGTCGCGGCGGCGCTTCTCGATGATCTAGGGCAGAGAGCGGGGGTCAGCGGGGCCGTGCCGGGCTGCGGGGAGCCGCGGCCGGCCGGCGAACACTCACCCCTCGGCGCCTCTTCCTGGCCAAGATCTGCGAGGTGGTGGAGGGAGACATGGAGCCCGCGGCCGAGCTCAGGTTCCTGCGGGGAGCAGCGGGACACCGGTCACCGCGGGGATTCGGGGGTGCCGGGGCTCCGCGGGGCGGAGGGGAGGGAGGGGGCGCGGCGCAGCCCCACGGCGCCCACCCCGCCTGAGCTCACCCATTCTCGTCCGCGCTCTCCTTCTCCACCTCGACGGCC